>JAOPTO010002331.1:0-429349 GCA_033822845.1 Tetrapedia diversipes
ATTTCCTTTTTCTTATCCTAAGTTTTATTTAGTGATTATACCGATTATTAGAAGCTTTTATAATTTTTTCACAGTTAAATTTCATTTCAATCGTTTAAAATAAAGAACTATTATTATATATGTCACTCTGTTCGAATAATAGAATATTTGGGTACAATATTCGGATGATATAGGTGCCCAGATAAAACAGATTCTACTGTGTAGTGTTTAGTAATTTTTGCTTGCATATTATTTCTGAATTAATTGAGTGATCGCTGCTACATTTACGTAAGCTGTAAGCTTTGACAACGGCAAAATTTGAATGCTTGTAAAATTTCTGTTTGATAATGGCCGGTGTCAAGGGGTTAAATAATACAGCAGCTACGCCTACGTCCCGACGCTGTTGTTCGAGGACACCAACGTTTACTCTGCTCCGCAACGAGAGCAACCGAGTCTGCTCAGGGGACCGAGTTTGCGTTCCTTTAACGAGGATCGCAATATTCAGTCTGATTGTTGCCTTTCAGCCAGCCTACGTTTTCCTTAACGGAATGAAATGAACGTTTCTGAGCTACGCGTTTGTTGACTGCGTTGTTTGACATCGAAGGGCGGTGTGTTTTCGGGGTAGAAGCGAGTTAAACGCAGAATATTGTATGGATGGAGATAGGATGAGCGAAAGCCAGGGATATTTCAAGTTCTCAGTGTTGGGGATTGAAAGAGAAATGGAGTTTGATGAGCTTCCGGAAAGAAGACGGTTTAAGATTGAATTTCATGTTGTTTTTTCCTCATTTATTATTTTTTTTTTTTTTAATTAATTCTCATTTAATTCGTTTTGTTACTGGAAACGATAAAAATGCAGTTTGGAATCACCGGAGAATTTTAAGGAATGATGACTTTAAAGAAAACGAAATTTACAGTAATATCTTAAGAAAGTGTTCAATAAGAGATATACCAAAACAGGAGAAACTAATATTAACGTTAACAATATTAATTTCAAGTTGACAAGCTGTAACTCTGTAAGTGAGGATTTATTGTAAACATTTTTGAATTCATTAATTTTTATGTTAAATATTTGTATGTTAATCTTAAAGTATAGAAGTTTTCAAAGGTGGTAGCATAGAAAGTAGGGTTTCATGGTTAAAAGCTTCGAGGGGTGGAGATAAGTCTGGGGATTTTTCAGAGCTTAGGTAGAAATTTCTAAAGCTTTCGGGGTTCTTTAAGTAAGACGTGTTTGAAGTGTAGTTCGCAAAAGCTTCGAATCCAAAGTAACTCGGATCCCAATTTGGAAAGTTCTCTAGTGCACTTTGTACACTTTTTATTACAGCGATGAAATTCTCGTGAAACATAGATACAATATGCATATGTACAGAATAAAGGAACCTAGCTGAATTTTCTTTAAAATCACAAATTTTTATTTTAAAATTAATATTTTATATCTTATGTTTCTTCCATATAAATTATTATGACTCCTACACACAGCAAATCTCATACCTTGATCATCTCAAAGAATTTGCGAATTTTTTTTATGTTATAAAAAAGAATCGTTTCGAATAAAAATTACACGACATCAAAGGGAATATACAGTACTTTAATATTCTAGCATACCATACAATTTTTCCTTAAAATATTTTTCCTGCGACAAATAATTCGCAACTCATTTGTAATGTGATCAAATTACGAGATTGAACCCAGTATATCACCTATCTCTGTGAAACAACGTCGAATCTCATGCCCAAACATCCGGCACGTATCTCCTCACCCCGTCGTCACAAACTATCTATTATTTACCTTCTCGCTTTTATCGCTGTTTGTCAGCCGAACCAAAAAATTCTCGCGATCTCACAGCCACGCTGTATCTCAATGCAGAAGAAAAGAAAGACTAACACCTTGGAACAATCCTGAAACGTAAAAACCGCGTTTATCAAAGCCGCCAGATAAGATAGCCACGTCGTTTCCTCAGATCCGGCAATAAAAGCTCATGTGCGTCAACTATTGTCTCCGGGGCAGCCGGCATGCGACGAGACGGACTCGTCGAAGATCTCCCTAGAGGCGACGACGCTCGCGAATAGCCCCAGGCCCGTGTCGTCGGGCAACGGCGAGAACACGGAGCCGAGGAAGCCTGGCACGCCGGAGCTTCCGGGTGGCTCGCCTCAGGAGCCGACCGGTGCCACGCAGTATGCGACCAGAAGCAACGGCTCGTACAGCGACGCTTCCGGTTCGTCCGAGCTGGAGGCGCTGCTTCCGCCGGTGGACAGCTTCAAGGAGGAAGAACGCGCCCAATGGGAGCCCCTCTCCGGCGACAAGTTCACCAGGCCGAAGAACACACCTAGGTAGGTGTCTTTATGTTTTTCCTTTCTTAGAAGAAATTACTGTTAGTCTAAGTTATTAGTGACTTCTGGACGACGACAATTAGATCGCGTAACCGGTGTTTGTAGGGTCGTTCGTGGGTGCGTTGTGGGGATAGCGATGGGTATTTTGCTTCAAAATGTGAACGATGATTGTATAAAGGAGAAATAATGGATTTGGTGAAAATTTGTTGCGAGATTGTTCTGTGGTTAAGTAGATTTCTTTATCTCGAAGGAAGCTTTTTGATTAACATTGGTAGTTTGGTACTAGAAAATGAATCTGTGATAATAGAGGATAATAGTTCGGATGATTGATCGATGGTACTTGAATTTGTACACGTGTAGGCTGTTCCATCGATCGGTAGTTATAGGTAATTCGAAGATAATGCGTGCTAGTTTGCTTGCTGTCTGAGTTACGGAGAGATGAAAGAAGAGTATACAAGTTCCGAACGGGATTGTTTCGTTTTCGTTTCACGTCGATTCTGTAAAACACCTGCTTAAGAAGTAATCGCCACGCATTTGACGCAATCGGTGCAGGTTCGAAGCGTACATGATGACCGGCGACCTAATGCTGAACCTGTCGCGCACGCAGCAGAGCACCGGCCTGCTCCCGAAGCATCAGAAGAAGGTCGACTCGCTGAGGTACAACAATCATCACACCCACCATCACCATAATCACCACAATCACCACCATCATAACTCGGTACCCACCAGTCCTAACGAGATGCTGGGCCATCACCGTGCTTACAAGTGCACCGGTTCAAACTCGGCCAGCACCTCACCGGTCGGCATCAGCAAGCGTGAGAGCGGCCAGTGTCCGGGCCAAAGCGATACTAGCAAACAAAACGCCGCGAGTTTCGGTTACTCGAGCGGCTTCGTCCGCACCTCGCGCTCCGAGGACCATTTGCAATTCCAAAAGGACCCGTCGATGAGCGCGGTGGACATTGACATTGACGACGACGTCACGTCCAGCCTGAACACCCTGTTGGACACGCGGCCGGACAGCGGCCAGGGTCTGTCCAGCGAGAGGATCGTCTGGACGTACAACGCGCCGGTCAGCTCGCCGTCCGCCTCGGAGCGCACCTCCTGCTGCCAAAACGGCAGCTCCTCGCAGTCCTCGTCGAGTAGCTCCTCGACCGAGGGCACCAGCCCCCAAAGATCCTTATCGCCAACCTCCCCTACCTCGGTCTCGTCCTCCGTCATGTCCTCCAATTCTGGATCCCGTAGGTTCCCACCGCCGGTACCCACGGGCACCACCGCGGCAGCCCTGGGCCCCTCCGGCGACGGGACCACCTCCTCGGCCTCCGGCCTTCATCCCACCAACGGTGACCTCAGCCAGTCCGAGGCCATCAGCAACATGTCCAGTCCCGACTACAACGACGAGGAGACTATGGACATACTCAGTGCACGCGATATCATGATGGTCAGTGATCCGAGTGACAGTGACTCGACGATACTCGCCAGCGAGCCGCCGCAGAGGAGGCTGAAGGCGGCGGCGGCGGCGGCCGCGGTTCCGCCGACCTCTAACGCGTACGCCGTACCTGCGCAGGAGAACACCGAGCACAGAATAGTGATACAGGTGAAGGGGCCTGACAAGGACGCAACCGTGGCGAGGAACACGAGTCCCAGGCAGAACAGGAGACGGGGCAATCTTGGCAATCCGGAACCGGTGCCCACGTCCACCGCGCAATGCATCGTGCAACGACCGCCTGGCAGTAACACCGCTGGGAACGTTACGCCTGAGTTCGTTGGCTATCAGGTAAGGAATTTCGCGTTCTATTCGGATGCTTCCTCGTTGGAGTTTTAATTAATGCGTTGAGATACGCGTAGGCCAGCGATGGAAGGAGTTCCCTTTTGTAAAGCGGTTTAAAGTGTTTGCCTTTTTGTCAGATTAACGAAAAAGCAGATATATATTTTTCGGTGTGACATAGGAATTTTAGGGAAATAGTTTACGCTTGTTGTGAGATAAAAAGGGTTAAAAATCACCGATGCAACATCGTTCGTTCCCTATCATTTTTCGAGAAGAAGTATCTCCTATTCCGTTCTCTACCATTCAGGAGCTAAAGGAGAGCGAGGACGAGAACGAGGCCCTAAACATCGGATGTTACGAGGATAAGCATGGCGGCGCGTCGCCCCCGCAATCCGCCGACGAGGAGAGCGACATCGAAAGTTTGCACAGCTTTCATTACAGCCCGAAAGCGGTGGACCTGCCGTCGGCCGTTCGACTGGCCAAACGGTTGTACTCGTTGGACGGCTTCAAAAAGTCTGACGTCTCTAGACACCTTAGTAAAAAGTACGTAGCCACCACCGGGCAGCCACCCTTATACATCCTCCTTCACCTTCGAATTCCACGATTCACCGCCATCCTGTTTTCAAGCCGCTTTCCCGCCGGCAACATGTTGGTTACATTGTTTCGCTTGCAGCAACGACTTTAGTAGAGCGGTAGCCGAAGAATACTTGAGATACTTCAACTTCGAACGGGACACGCTGGACGTGGCTCTCAGAAAGTTCCTTGCCCAGTTCTCTTTGACGGGGGAGACCCAGGAAAGAGAGAGGGTTCTTGTACATTTTTCCAAGCGATATCTCGATTGCAATCCGGGCGCTTTCAATTCTCAGGGTGAATATCCTTGTTTCTTTTTTTACCTTGTCTACTGTGCGTAGCTGTAAAGATTGCATCTGGAAGAATTAGGGGTCTAAGTTCGTCAGTGAGCATTGGTCCGCCTCACGCGCATTTTCGACCATAGCATACTATCAGTCAAAGTCGTCACAATTACTAACAGATCGCGGAACGAGGAGAGTGAATAGCGTGATGAACTATTATGTAGCGCGTGCCTAAATGTGTGTGAGACCGCGGGGGAAGGTGAAGTTTGGCGGAGGTAACGAGAGAAAACTCCTCTTGCCCCTCTCACATTCCAGATGCAATCTTTACAGCTCTGCGCTATACGTACGTGTGTAACACCATCGTTCTCGATTGGCTGCGATCGCGTTCGTCCATCAATTTCTTTCATTCCAGACGCTGTTCATACGTTAACTTGTGCTATAATGCTGCTCAACACGGACCTCCACGGTCAGAATATCGGCAGAAAGATGTCGTGTAACGAGTTCATCGAGAACCTCTCGGAGTTGAACGACGGCGACAACTTCCCGAGAGAGGTGCTGAAGCAGCTTTACAACGCCATCAAATCGTTCCCCTTGGAGTGGGCCTTGTAAGATATAATTGACTTACGTTTGTTCGCGCGAAGATTATCGAATTTTCGTTAGTTTCGCCTGTTACGGGGTTTGTGTGACGAGGTTTGTCGGGTTTTCAGGGACGAAGAGGGGGACGAGACTGCGAATCAGGCGATACAACAGGGTGACGGGCCAGCGATATCTGGTACCGGAAATCCGTTTCTCGACGTGCCAAATGTTACGGGTGCTACAGAGTTCAAGAAGGGATACGTTATGCGGAAATGTTGCTACGACTCCAACGGAAAGAAAAGTATGTATCATCTTATGATCCTGAGTATATCTTCCCTTTCTAATCGACGATTTCTTTAAAAGCTGAGAAAATAATTAGCTTTGTTTAAAATAATGAATAATTGGTAGTGATTCGTGTACGAAACGATTTAATCGACGCGTTGCTACCTGCTGAGCTAAATGTACCATTTTCATTTACTGTTTGTCCGATCAACGATTCATTTATTCTAAGAAATTTGTTCGCAGGATAGTTAGATATCTTTACGAGATATAATGAATTTTACTTTCAAATTTCACGTTATATTAATCATAGCGACTTAGTCGACCGTTATTTAAGCTATATAACGTCGTTTCTTGTTTCTTTTTTAGCTCCGTTTGGAAAGCGCGGCTGGAAGATGTATTATTGTACATTAAGGGAACTTGTATTATATTTGCACAAAGACGAGCATGGCTTCCGTAACGATAGTTTGCACAACGCGATACGAATACATCACGCGTTAGCCACCAAAGCGTCCGATTACACGAAGAAGGAGCACGTCTTCAGGTTACAGACTGCCGATCAAGCAGAGTATCTCTTCCAAACAAGGTGATTATCGTTTTCTTACGAACCGATATTATTCTCAAAGCTAATACCTTTCATAATCACGTGAGTCATTCTTACTTTGCAACACTTAACGCTTCATCGATCTTACTTAGAAGTTCGTTCTATCTCTTATATATTATTAACCCTTTGCGCTCGAAAGGCAGCACTTGATAGTCAAACGATACCGATTTTATAAAGTTTTTAATGTAAACGGTGAAACAGTCATAGTTGGAAATTTCAGTATCATTTATCTAAATTAAGCAAATTTTAATGCAAGTAATTTCGGGTATTTAACCCTTTGCACTTGGCTATCTCCTCTCATGGGACATCGTAATTCTAGCATATGAGTTTCGCAAATTTTCAGACTTTATTTCAGACCCGGACGTTAAATAGTCATATATGTAAATTTTAATATACGACTTAACTAAACTAAATGACGTTGAATATAGACAAATCTTAGTAAATATTTTGAATTTGAAAATTTTTGAATTTAGTATCATTAAACGACTAACGGTCACCTCTCGAGTGCAAAGGGTTAACTTAGGTACTTTGCACTTGAAAATGTTTCAAAATGGACCTATTTGGTGATCGAGAATCGCTTCTCGAGTGCAAAAGGATTGACTTATTTTTATGCCCATCGGTTTATCGCTCCGTTGAACCGTTTGATTAGAATTCTAAATTGAACTTAACGCGTTGTTAAATTTCCAGTGATTCCAAAGAGCTGCAGTCCTGGATCGACACGATCAACTTCGTGTGCGCCAGCTTTTCTTGCCAGCCGTTAGCAGGCGCGGTAGGATCCCAGCGAAAGTTTCAGCGGCCTCTGCTTCCGTGCAGCCACACGAAATTATCTCCTGTGAGTAGTGTTCGCGAGACGGAGGAGATTAGGAGAAGTGGTTTCTTCTGCTCGGTCACGCAAACGAATATAATCTGTCTTCGTTGTTTCTTTATTTGCAAGCCTTCCTCTACTATCCCCGAAGCGAACTCCGTTCTCTAAGTTCTCGTAAACGAGATTCGGACACCAGAATTAGAACCACCGTGCAGAGCGTAGCGTACAGAACGTATTAATGATACCAGAGTTAAATCGACCAAAAAAATAAATAAATAAATAAAAAAAAATGAAAAAAGAATAGAAAGATAGATTCTGTTTCGCGATTCTTTTCTTCTATCGAGCGTTAACGGGTGAATGACGGTTTGTTGGATTTTTTTGACGTGTTGTCAGAGAGAACAGTTACGGGACCATGAGGAGAGGGTGAGCAAATTGGAGGCTGAATTGGAGGAACACAGGCGGCATCCACCTGAGAGAGGAGCTAAAGCTCTCACTGTACAAAATTATAAGGAGAAAGATGCCTACTTACATCACGAGGTAATGATTAATATTAATCTTTCTTTTTGTACCTTTCATTCGCACACACTTAATTTTTGGATATAGTGTAAGACACCTCTTAAAAGCTTAAAGAAAATGTTTTATTTAAATCAGTAAGTAAAATGGAAGGCTTTCTAAAATTTATTACAGTGTAATACAATTGTTTTGTATCTGTTATGCTTTATAGATTATTTTTATTAAATCAAGAAGAATTATTGAACGTACAATGATTAAAAACATATGTGAAGAGTATTTTCATTAGATTGTATTTTATACTTCATTCTTAACTGTTCATGTAACTTCAGTATCTATGTATGTGCTACTATTTTCATATTCATAAAACCTACTCATATTACCTTAAAATTGAAGCTACAAATTTACAAAATTGGCGCTTCAATACTTGCAATCGTGCAAGTAAAAGTTACACGTATCGCTTAATTAAATTGAAGAAATGAAATATATTGCAGTTTCTTGAATCCATACATGTCTGTCCCATTTCTAATGAAAAGTCACTATAACGACTAGTAGTGTTTGGTGTTCAAGACAGTAGTAATTAACAAAATTCCATCTTGAACAGATTTCTTGCAACGTTCCAACGTAACACGGTTCAAACGTTCGTGTCTTCTGTTTCAGTTGAAGAGGTATAAAACGTATGCATACCTGTTGCGGTCCAGGTTGGCCTTCACAGAGGTCGAACCGTCCCTAGTTGAGAGCAGTATCGGCGAGGTGGACGAAGGAAGCGGGCCCCTGTTGAACTCGGACGTGTCGTTGGTCCCACCGCCTGTTCCCGATCGGCCGGCCATAAATAGGTACAGTTACAGGGCTGCCATTTACAACCGTAATCTGCTAAACGGTCAGGACTACGGCGGGGACATTGGTTGACGTGTGATGGGTGTCTTTTCAGCATGTGTGGTCTAATCTGACCTGCGTAAACGCAGGCAGAGGCAACAGGCTGAAATTCGGAAGAGAGATATTAACACGAAACTAAAAAGAACAAAAAAATAATACCTAACGATGTATCCGACGCATCACTTGTTAAGTACTGTACTTTACCGTACCGTGTACTCACCATTCTCTTTTACTATATTTAATCGTAAATCTATCAGCGGCCATTAAAACGAACAAACCGGTAGCGCTAGTGCATTCGTGCGACGCTCTACTACAGCAGCGATTTCGATCTTCCTTGTGTTACATCGTTTTATCACGCTGTTTTCGTTCGATACCCCTTGCGTATTTCAACTCTTGTATTTTTTTTTAAGAAAGAAAATGCTTTTTAAAGTGTTTCATCGTTGTTCACGCGACATACTTTCCATGATTCGAGAACAAAAGAAAGCTCTGCTGTTTTAAGCGTTCATTCGAGATCGGCTTACGAACTGGTGGTGATTGGGTCAAGGTTCGCACCTAACTCAGTAATATAGTGTAAATGGTTCACTAATTGTAACCCGAGTAGATTGTTCAAGCGTCGACGAACACTTGGCAAGGCCCGATTCAAGACTCGTGCCTTGACTGAAGATAAGACCAGTTACGTATAGGACAATAACTCTGACGGCCAAACGAATGGAAATATTTGGAGGAGAAATGGTGTTCGAACGGTATCTGTGGAAAATGGACATAACTGTAGTCACCGTTCGATTAATCTGACGTTGAAACTATCCGTAGAGGATCAGACGAGGTGCGAATTATTCGCAATTGAATCGTCGTTTCTCGACTGTATCGTGAAATTCAGTTGAACTTTTCCGTACTACGGGTCTGAATGAGATTGCGAAATTATACATCGTCGTGGAAACAATTGGCAAGGTATTTTGTTGCTATACCGAACTGGGTCTATCTTCGTACAAAAAGAAAGAAGTATCTCTTACTCGAGCATCTTCACTCATGCTTTTCGCTTTCAGTTCGCTGCTAACAATTTTATAACAAACATTTAACCGTTTAATATCGGGTAACTGGTGGTGTAAAGTAATGCCCGCTTCTCTTGCTATTTTTTAAGTTCCTCGAGAGAAACTCGCCCCAGGGGTAATCATCATTAATATTAATATTATTATTATTATTATTATGTGGTGCATTTTTATTTTTATTTTATTTATAGTGATCTTTTCTTTGGTTCCTTCTGATCTTGTGTGCTACTTACTCTACATAGAACATAACAACAGACTGTTATCGATAGATACATCTCCACGATCGGATCGCGATCTTCATTATTTTTTATTTACCTTCTAAGGACCTAGACACCTTTTTTTATCGGCGAACAGGTATGTGTAAACAGGATTTTTATAGATCGTTCGTGTCAAGGATATGATACTTCGCGAAATACTTCTCTGCACACACTGTTGTTCACTGTTTATTTAAAGGTCGAACAACGGAACTATTTAATTTCTACAATGCGAGACTGATCGAAAGAAATCGAAGACACGTTGGGTTGAGACAAGAGGAGAAGGAGAGGGAAAGAAAGTGAAAGAGGGCGAGAGCGAGAGAAAATAAATGAATGAACAAATAAACAAAAAGATCTTGTTGAACGGATGCGTTAAACCGGCGTGATTCGTCGTGTTTCAGTTTCATCGTTGGTCGCAACGAAGACGATTACGGCTAGAAAGGGGAGGACGAATAGCGGGGCGATGCGTTACGAAATTTAAAGACTGGATACAATTAAAAGATAATTAATCAGGCGCGTGCTCCGATTCTGAAGCTGCGTTGTTCTGGTTGCGTAATTCGAAATTGTGTATCAGCCATTTTACACACGCACGTAAATGCGCGCGGTACCGTCTATTTTTGTATTTCTACTGTATTCGCCGCGAATAATCCGTGTCTCTCTGTATTTTGTTATTCCGATTTCATCCGAACTCCCCGCAACCCTTCGATTTTTCCATGTGTTTCGCGATCGAAATCATGCCCGCGCTCTTTTTCTCTGCGATCGCGTTGTTGCTTTTCGCGAATCTGTAAATTGGTTGATACCGAAACGAACGAAACGTGTCATTCCCCCCGGTAGTTTAGTTGACAACGATAAAAGATGACGGTGAAGGGGAAATGTGATGAAAAAAAATTACGAGGTGAAATCGAGCGTTCTCGTTCTCTCGGTGTTAATCGAGAGAATTATCGCAGATAGGATACTCTTACCGTAGGGCCTCACAATTATTCTAATCACTGTTTCCGACTTTACGTTTAGAGGTGCATAAATAGGTAGCAACTTGTCGAAATTATTCTAGCCTTTTTAAACGCCAATTATACAGTACCGTATATATATATACATGTATGTATATACTGTGTACATATATACAAATATATGTATATGTATACACACATGATCGTTCGCGCATAAAAGGTATTATGTAACAGGTTGGGTGCTTTTTTTTTAGTTTTTATGATGATTTTAAGGAGAGAAACAAAACTTTGTTCACTGATATATGTATGTATATATTTTTTGTTTTCTTTTTGTAATCTGCAAGATACGCGTTTGAAATGTTTCTTTTAAATCAACGATGCAACAGTGATTTGTTGACGCTATCATTTTTATAAGAGGAGGGGTAACAGTTTTCTGTCCGGGCACGATTTAAAGAGAAAGTTTGATTACGGAGAAAAAGCACTTACAAGTGTTACGTAATTATTTTATGCCAGTATTCTGAATTTAATAAAGCGATACTCTATACTCTTGGAAACGCAGTATTAGAAGCTACTACTGATTTCTCGCCCCTTCAGTTAGGAGAAAACAGAATCAAAATTCACGTTGGTCTTTCGAAACGATTACGTTGAACGATGTTCAGCCAGCTGTTTTTTGTTTTTCTTTTTCTTACAACGTTTGTATTACGGCTCGCAAGCATTCCAGGGAAACCTGTTTTTTCTCAGAGAACACCAAAAAAAAAACGAATCTTGTTCATTGACTAGTCGAATATAGCGTTTTTTTTTTTAGATATGGTTCCTGTAAACTCATGTTGCCGCTCAGTATCTACGAATATACACGTTAATTCTTAAGCATAAATCGGTGAACTCTATTTCGTTACTTTTGTATTTTTATTGTAGATAGCCGCTTTTGATTATATCCGTTTACTATTTATTAAACACACCAAATTCTTTTGTATCGTTCTCGAGAAAGTCGTTCACTACATCTAATCATAGTGTACACTAGACTCCTTGTACATAAAACTGTATTATATGTGGATAATATAACGATTATTATTATAAACTATATAAAGCTAATGGCAATAAAGATAAACAGTCTCCAAATTATATAGATTCGCAGCTTTCATATAACAAATCCCAAAGTCTCAGATATCAGTAGGTAATTTACAAAATACAATATGTGTTCATGATACGTATGCATCTACATATTTTCTGTTGAAATTGCACAATTACGTATTTCTTATTTCACGTAGTAGTGTTGCACTTCTGGCATGTACACGATTAGTTAGTTACACCTTTAATAATAATTAGCGTTATATTATGTTTCGTTTGGACTAAATTTAAAATTGAGAAAAACTGCATGTACCGCTGATGTTGTTATAGAGTACAATCTATGTTACTATGAACAACATTGTAGAATATGAAATCAATAACATTGTTATCAACAGTCATAGCGATTGCATGGATTGCAAGCCTCTACACCCATTAATGCTTTTTTACTCCTCCATGTATTTTGCTTTTATTATTACAGTACATCGTATTAACAAAATTGTATTACGTGGGCGGATAAAATATTTAATTTTAAAGAGCTAAATAGTATAAAGTATTAACTGTGAGTTTTTAAAAAAATATTTGAAATTTGAAAAACTTTAATAATAGTTACTGTTAATAGTAATCAGTTGATTCATTGATTAAGAATTATTTTATTAACTTTTGGTTTAATTCAAGACAATTTTAATATATGTTTTTACAAAGTGAAACTGGAAATAAATTGAATTGATCATATTAGGCTACAATTTTCATTTTCTTGTATCAGAGTTATACTTAATGATACGCTTTCTCGTTAATTAAAATTTCTATTAGTTACTCAATTGTTAATCTCAATTTCTTGAAATGCAAACTATAACTTCACTTGTACTGTACACGTTACTTGATATTTATTTAATGATTTTGTTAATTTATTGCATGCAACAGGATTGAGCCAGTGTCATCATGAATGAAGCCAGCAGACCATCATCAAAACTGTTTCAACCTGCACTGAAGTTGTAACATTTAAGTTCTTTTTTTAAATAAAAACTTGTCAAAGATGGAACAGCTCTTCTGTTCCTGACTTGTTACATTGGTAAGCATCTGTTTTCTTTCATTGAGAAAGAAGAAATCTTATTTTGCATCAAAAGTGTATTGTCAAGTAAATCTATTGTCAGATGTGAAACATTGATAATGTTAACAAATTTCGCAAACTCATACTCGTTATCACAGAGCTTGTTAAAGAACGCCAGCTTTTAATTATCAAATACTTTTATTTCTATCGCGCTGAAAGGTAAAGTATTCAATTGAAATGGAGTTCCCTGAAAAAAGAATAAAAGCATCGGATTATCGTCAAACAAGTTTATTACAACTTAATGATTTTTAAAATTAAGACATGCCTCAAGATTTAATTACAAACTACCTAACGAAGTCTTACCTAACGATGAAACGAAATTTTTTAGTTAATCTTTTCTTTTTCATAAAGGATCAACCCGAAGATAGAGGTGTTGTCATGAATAGAACCTAACGATAGACTACTTTTGAAAGTTTCCCGTTACATCGATCGAGAAAACTTAACGTTACGTTAAGAAATTACCGTGTGAAACGATTTTATACAAATACACTCTATTAGCTACGAAATTCAATAAACACATGAAGTTTAGGACAAGTTGGATAGATTGCCGTTTACTAATGCACTATTTTACAAGCAAAAAATATCGCCCAACACGACCAAACTTCTTTTTCTTCTTGTTCGTTTTCTTTTTCTCTCTCTTTTTTTTTTTAGATAAAATACTCAAAAAATCCTCGCTAGATTCATCATCGCATTAGAAATATACAATATACAGAGTATACGTGTAGTCGCGTTAGTATACGAATCAAGTACGAATTTACAAAATTTGCGGAAAGCGGTTTTTATATATATGTAGTGATGTGTTTACAAATTTGTTATTCGAATTGTCGAAACATAAGTATACACAGGTAATCTTTGTAAGCGTCGTACCTTGCCTTCATACTTACTTATGTTTTACGCTTAAGGTGATAGTTTACTTTTTTTTTTTTTTAATGTACATAGATTACACGGTGTTGTAACGTTTAGACCGCCTTACAATTGTATCGTGCATAAATGCCAAAGAATTGCATTTAAAATACATTCTTCTTCGCATTTACGTTCGTATATATCTCACCGATTACATCATTACTCACATTTTTTTTTCGTGTATATTATTGCATATTTTCGCATACTGCGTAATCGTAATGCTCTCTTTTCATCCGATTTTTTTCTTTAAACGTTTATACAACCGTTTGCGTTACGTTTTTACAAACAGAGAAAGCTTTCTCCCGAATTTCTCTTTTACTCTTCATTCTTATCCAATTGCACAATTGAACTCTTCAAAGACTTCGTCAGACGTAATTGTCTTCTATACATATAAACTAACCGCGACACATTCTTACAATCAAATACTCATTGTACATATTATTTTAGTTTTATTGTATCTTGTCCTTATACTAACCGAAAATTAATAAAAACGACTGTGTACCTTGAGTACATGCGATATATATATACACACACACACATATATATATATATCGTTTGTAAATATTATTTTACAGTTATGAAAATAAACTTGTGAATATGATCTGTTCTTGTTTTGTATTGTTTTATTTATCAGCCCTTAAGAACATAGAACTATTTTCCTGTTGTATCTCTTTCTGTTACACATTTGACGGATTAAATGCGATTGTACAATCTTTTAAATATTTCTTCCATTATGCGACAAATAAAATATTAAAGTAAAAATGTCATCAAAATACAATGTCCTTAAAAAATAAATTTGACTGATTTACACTATGTGATTCTATTATATATTATTTTGCGAAGTATTTCTAACTGTTTTATAGTTTCAGTAAAAAATATACATGATTTGTATATAAATTTTTAATTTGTACAAATTGAACAAAGAAAAATTATTTAACGATGGAAGGCAGGTGTTCTCTTTAGATATAAATTTGAAAGTATTTTTTGTATCTTTATAAGGATCTATCGAGAATTATAAATACTTCGCAACTTTGAAGCTAATATTCGTCACGACAAAAGGCTCGATATTGAGCGATTAATATTATTATTTACATGCTAGCCGCGAATAAATCGAATTACACAAAAAAAGGTATTTACAAAAACGAAGTAGATCAGTAGATTTTGTACGGATTTATTATCATATAATGAAATAGTTATAATTGTATATAATTCTAAATTAGATACTGTTACTTTACATGATTCATCTGGTGATTCAAAATAACATGGACCTCTACTTATGTACAGATACAGTGCAATGTATATGCAATAATAATTAATAAACGATTTATATTACAATATCGGTCAACTAAACGTTGACTCTACTCAACATACAAAGATACAAACTTCCTGTATACATACACACGACCCGTAAAATTTATTTTTTGTTTATTTTGCAATTCGTGTCGTGTCCTTAAAGAGTGTCCGTAATATACAAGCGATCAATGTCTATGTTTTGTAAAGTAAAACTAATATTGTACAACTTTGGAGGAATGTTGTGATGGCATAGCACCAACTTCACTATGAATCAATTAGTCAAACTGCAATGGCACTTTACAAATTAAATAAAATGTGTCTATTATATATATATATATAATATATATATGTAATGTATGTATGTATGTATATATATATATATAATTTTTTTTCTTCATGTAAAACCTACCCAATAACGTAGTAACAATAACAACGGTGGATCGAGCTCTTTAGTTCATCCACTTGCGGCAGTTAGGCGCGCCACATGCGCATGCTATCTTGTGCTGGTCATCTTCAATGTCGAATTTGTAATCGTACGCCAGCTAGAAGGAACAGTAAAAAAAAATAATTTTTTGTTTTTTTAGAATGAACTGCGACACGAATAAGCAATAAATAAGTAAAGTAACGTACCTCCTCGCCACGTGAGATTCTTCGCTTTGCAAAGATTATAATTCTAAGATCACGTTCGACCTCAACGATTTCAGCGACACAATTTGGGTTGCAAGAATGATTGATGTACCTTGCGAGACCTCCACATAACGTTGCATCAACCACTCTTTCTTCGTCCAAACGAAACATATAAATACCACGATTCTGTAACGATATAAATATATTTATACAGTTTTCTTTTACACATATTAAATTAATTATGGTTTCCTTCAGCTTTCTATTACTTTCTAGCGCGCACACAGAATTGAATAAGGTATATAGCATAAATATATTCAAGAAATAATTAAAGAAAAACTAAAGATACACCAATTTTTACATTATAATCTTTGTAATATTAGTTTAAAATTATTTATACAATATACTACGATAAGCTGTACACATACCCTTGCTTCATACTGCTTTTCCCTAGTCTCAGCCAATTCAGTACGAATGATTTCCCCGATATATTCAATAACCATTGTGTGTTTTTCCAAATCACGCGCAGCATACAGTCCCAAGCCTTGGATCTTGGAGCGTGCCAGGTACACATTGTTCCTCCACTCTTGTTTCATCTTCTTATACTGGGAGCTTTTAGAATGGACAAACTGCTTTGAATAGGGGCATGCAACTTCTCCTGCAACTGTCGCGGTTGGAACAAAGGCTGCTCGGGCCGAAGAACCTGTGCGCTGTGTATGCGGCCTCTTCCAAGGAAGCTGATTCCGTAGACGGGCTTCCGTTCTCGCACTGCCGGTAGGATTGATTGCTAATGGTAATTCTAACAGAGGATTTCGGCCGTATTTGAATCTATAATCGGTCAGAGTTTCGATGCCTGGAAGACTTTCGAGAACACGAACGACCGCTGGCTCGGTCAACCCGAATAGATCCTCGCCGGAAACGTAACGCGGAAACAGCTGGACACTGTGTGTTGTTCTTCGTAGTTCGGCGAGAGGCTCGAGAATTCTGCTCCAAACAGCGCGAGGCGTGGCATCCCGTAGCTCGACGTCCTCTTGTAACGGTTCTTGTACTAGAACGCGAAACTCGGGTCGACCGGAAACGTCGTGGATAGAACACACATATCGGCAGCGTTTGTTCGGCCGTCTCATACTCCAATAAAATCTAACGATCTTGTATCCGACGGGGTATATGTAATTTGGTGTGTGAAAATTGGCGAGTTGGTGCGGAAGTAGCTGTCCGACGCTTAAAAATATTAGACTTCCGACTCTTAACAGATGATTGTGTTCCGAATGATGCATCACAGCTGCGACTTGTCTATTCTCATCACGGTTAACGTACACCCTTCTATACACGGAAAGTGTGGTCAGCTCGTTATCTTTTTCGTTTTTCTGTACGTGTTGAGAGCAATAGGTACTCTGGAAATTATATTAACAGTTCATGAATGTTATATTTCTATAAGTGTAATAAGGAAAATTAGTATGAAATTTATATCGCTGTTACAATGTTTACCTTATTCTTATAAAAAACACAGCCATCTTTAACAGCGCAGCCAAGGTGGTACACGTTGGTGCAGCGCATTTTAAAACATTTAACGGTAGCTCCCGGCTTTTCGCAAACGATACAATTTAATACAAGACTATGTTGCAAAGCGATATCGAGATTCATCAAGGCACCATTTACAGTTTCATACACATCTTCTGACCAAAGGGCACAATTTAAGTGCACCCATTTATCGACGTCAAAATTAAGCAGTCTAGCAGGACCATCGGCTGTACCATCACCTTGACTGTGACAAAACATGCATCGTCGGCTATCTTCCGCTTTAGCAGGTACTACAGTTACCCCCATACGGAAAAGCATCTGTAGGAAAGGGGACAATATTTCATATATACACACTCTTATTGTAAGAGATATGTAAAATTTTAATCTTTTAATTATTTTTATTTATACCTCCGTGATTTCTTTATCGGTTGGTTTTTTGTACTTTGTTGGAGGTTGCATCGAGCCAACAGACCAAGTTTTGTACCGTAAACCTCTCCATACTTTTGCAGGTGGTTCAGTCGATTCTGTTGATGATTCTTCCGTGGCCGAATGTTTCTTTAGCTGTTTATCTTCTGTTATTTCTTCTTTTGTGTCAAAAACATCCTGTTCCTCTTTCTCAGTTTTAATCTTCACTTCAGATTCCTTTTCTATCTGATCAATTTCCATATTTTCAACATGATCAATCGATTGTTTAACCATGTATTTTTTTCCTTTTTTAAAATCCTCGTCCAATACCTTAGTATCTATCTTATTATGACATAAATGATCTACTATTGTCGCGGCCTAATAGAAAAAACATTTATGAACATACTCCTATTTTATATTTTATAATAATTTAATTTTTTGTATTTACCTTATCTTGTGTATTCGAAGGTGTTCTGTGCATAAGGGCAAATTGCATATAACAGGCTGCTGAACAAAAACATAATTCATCGCCGGGTTCAGCCTCTTCCTTACTCAAAAATGGTAAATCGGATACTTTCTTTCTTATTAAGCTATTTAATATCACAACATCGCAATGACGACAGAATTTGGCGGCGCCGTTTAAAATACTTTGTATATCGATCGGAGCTGAAAATGTAGATGCACGTAAAAATATCAAATATTTCATTAGAATTAATAAATAACATAAATAAATGAGTAAATAAAGATTTTATTTTAGTAATTTTTATTGCATTGAAATACACACCTCCTTCTTTACCATCTTTTCCCTTGATTCTATAAAGACCTAATTTCTGACTAGGGGGAGTAGTAGTACGTTCTACTATTTGGTAACCAGTGGGAGGAGCTATGTTTAAAATATTAGCCAAATCTTTAAGTACTCCCATTATGTCGTCCGCAGCCTGACTGTTCAAAGTCAATGTAACTGTTACATTGCCATCCCTTAAAGGTATTGGAGGTGATTTTCCAAGCCTATACAAATCACTAATATCAAAAATATTCAAAGTTCATGTAAACGAAAAAGCAAAATGTGTAAAATAGTACACCGTTTTACGTACCGTGGTATTCCTAAATTTTCTTTATCCTGTTTGGCGATATCTTTACCGATATACGTCGGTTTCAGTCTGATCGGTATCGGTGAGATTAAAGGTATCACAGGTGACACCCGTTTCAACCAATCCGATTCCTCATCCGATTCCTCCTCGATTAACCTCAGGCCCGGGAATCGATGTATGAATTCCGGGATGACGCATTCGGGGGAAGATGAGCTGACTATCGTGTCAGGGGAATCGACATCGCGGTTCATTGACAAAGAATTCTCCTTCTTATCGTCAGCTAAAAATTCAATATTCATATTATTGTTGGTTGCTCTATTTATGCAAGCAATAAAATAAATTACAGTAGAGATTGGAGAAAGAATGGACTTGGATGACCCGTTAGTTGTTTTGGTTTGTTGGCTTTGGAATACTTAGTCACAATAGTGGGGACAATGACCGCAAAACTTTTTGTTTTCCAAGAAGAAACAACCTTAGCCTTAGCTAATAGTAAGCAGAGCCGACATATAAGATACTGCGTGAGGTTGTAAAAAATTTCTTCTGCAAAGTGTATTTGTCTTTCTGACTTGGTACAGCTTGTAGCTTCTATCACTCAGTTTTAAATCAACAGTCGTACAATAAACATCGTGCAAGGTGTGAATTTAAATAAAACAGATTTAAATGTAAAAATTAAATAGGATATGTTCACCATTCAATGTGTTACGAATTCAAGTAAGAGGATAGTGCTGTGATAGTGATTAAAAATATGTGTAATGCAGTGCAATTATAATAATGGAAAACAAAACAGATGCTAAACGAATACTGATAGATTTACTTATGATTCTGTCCACTTTCAGACAGAAACAAGAACAAGTCAGCGATTGTGAACATAGATAAACTCTGTTTTTAAATAATTTTATATGGAAAATTCTTCCAAGTCCATCTTTTCCATTTTGATACAAATGCTTACAATCATCCAATTTAAGAGGTGGGAATTCTTGATCATAGAATCCTCTCTGAGTAGAAGCAGGCTGTTGAGGTGGCAGAGGTTCCAATTCGCCGAATGGTTGAGTGTTATAATGATCGGATACACCCGGCAATGTAGCAGATCCATATGAACCGACTAAGTCTCCTGTCCTGGTGTTGTAGTCCTTCTGACTACCAATTTTTGTCAGATCTCCCGAGCCAAAGATAGGACACACGCCATAATTTCTGCCTAGAAGTGGTTCTAATACTGCCATTGGCTGAAGTTGTCGTAACTGTGTCATCAAATTGTCAATGAACGTGTCATAATCTTCATCTAGGCGGGACACTTTCCTAGCACGTTTCTTTTGAGGTGCCGCTGCCGGGTCCTTTCCCTGACTTTGTTTCCGTTTCTGTTGATATTGTCGCCTTTTCAACTTCTTGAGATCTGTGAGATTGAAATTCCACATATATCAGTAAATTATAATCTTATTTGTGTATAAACATAAAAAAAATCTGAGAATTTATTTATTGTTCAAACATTAATTTCATATTCCATAAAATATCACTTCTGTATATAAATTATTCAAAAATCATCACAACACTGAATAATAATGAATGTAACGTTTTAAAACTTATTCGTGTGAAAAACAATGTTAAGATTACAGCAATTTATGCCAAGCACACGTTTATCATGAGCAAACAATTAAACTTCTAAACTTTTATCTCATACTTAAACTTGTTTTCTACTCATATATATATATAGATTTATGTTGTATATAAATCATGCATACCAGTTTTGTCATCAATCGATCCGTCAATAAGCTCCTCTTTGGCAGTAAGAAAGTCTTTGGTATCGGTTAATTGGGTAGGTGTACCACTAGATAGAACTTCATCAAGAACTTCCTTTTTGACTTCCACTAAAGGCACTGTGTGTTGTGCATTTGCACCCTGTGACGCCTGGGCTTGGTGACCCACCGTGTGAGACACCGAATGAGGCACTGATGGCGGTATTGTGTTTACGTGTGGGGGTTGTTGCTGGGTCGAGGCAATGGGTTTCGGGGTAACCGGTATATGGGGTTGAGTTTGTGCTTGTGTTTGCTGCGATGGCTGCACCGTCGTGACAGTTGTCAATGGTTGCTGCGTCGCTTGAACGGTACTCGATATTTGCACGGTAGGCTGGATATTCTTACCAGCCACCGTCGTGATCACCGGTTTCGTTTGCGGTGCCACGCGTGACACAGCCATAGGAGTTGACACGCATTGCTGCTGAATTGGAACGGTACTATTAACAACAGGATCGCTTGCTGGCTTTGCTGCTGGTGACTGAGTAACGTTGGGTGGTTCTTGTTTGATGGGGGTTGTCGTTTCCGGGGTTTTCGCCCGAAGTGACGGTGGTACTTGCTTGGTCACCGTCATCGTCGGTTGCTGGTTCGCCTGAGTCAGAACAGGGGTAGTCTTGGTAGGTTGCGTAGTTATCTGCTGCTTTACGAATGTGTCAGCTGTTATACGTTGTTGAGACATGACTGGGGCAGACGTCGTCAACGGAGGAGGTGGAGGTTTCGGTGGCTCCTCTTTGGTCGGCGGACTTTGCACCTTCAGAGGTGTTACCGACTGCGACAAAAACGATGTCTCTCTGTTCAGCACTTGTTTGTTGCTGCTGGTCTTGGGAGCTGGTACCTCGTTCAATAAAGGTGGTAAAACGGAGAACGGAGTAGGTTGCACTGGCCTTGCTAACTGCGCTTCCAGGGATGGTACTAATGGCAAGCTGGGGCCTTGTGAAGAACCGGAGCACAAAGTAGTGGTTGCACATGCAGTGTTCTGCAGCAGTTGCTTTAACAACACGTTCTGCGATTCCTCCATTCTATGAGGTCCAGCAGAGCTTTTGTTTATTTCTAATTCAGACCTAGCTATTGATGGTTTTTCAAGCGCTGGTTGTGGCTTACAGTTAGATTCTTCCGGTTCCTTTTTCGATGGTGTACTCTGGGCCAATCTTTCCAGATCTGTATTTTTACTATCCACCGGTAAATTGCTGTTCGATTTATACTGACTCTGACCAGAAGTGAGCTGAGAATGCAGAAGGGTAGGTGTTTGAGACAAAGTAGACTGCAGTATGCTGGTGGTGACGTTAACGCTGTTGGTACTTGTGGTGACTATAGGAGGTACGATGGTTCTAACGCACTGCATAGATGTTGTAACCGTTGTCGACGTAGCGTTCACGACTACGCGAGAAGGTGCTGAAGAACAACCCGAACTTACTTGCAGGATCGCTTGCAGACTCTGTGTGCGTTGCACGGAGGTTGCCATCACTGAACTCAATAAGCTGCCGACTTGAGTGGGAGCAGTGTTTGTTCGATGACCAGCGATCGAAGATTTTGCGGAATTCGTACCAGCCAACATTGCGTTTAGCATTGCGTTTGACGTAATTGAGATACCCGAATTTGTCGGTGGCCTAGGAGTGATCACAGATGATGCTTGTAGGGAGAGATTACTGCTAGCTTGTGACTGTACTCCGCTAGAAGTGACTCGTAAAAATGGTTCCGAGTGTGTGACCTTAGACAAAGTAGAAACAACACTTACTGTAGAATTTGTACTTTCTTTTGTATGCGGGGTATAACTGGTCGTTGTGGATTCTAGATCAGGTTTACTTGTGATTATAGAATGAGAAGTGGTCATGGAGGTCGGCAGTCGAACGTTCGCGCTGCTGTGAAGATTATTTACAGAGTTTGACGAGGATGTGCTGGTCGTGGACAATACGCTTCCCATTTTCGGGCCCGAGATCGTCGAGGACACCATCGTGACGATTGCGGTTTGATTTACGGTTGTACAATTTTGCGAATGGTTAGTCTGTAGAGAAGACAGTAATGTTCTAAGTTGATGCGACACGTTTACTACGTTTGACGTTAATTCTGTAGGCTTTGACAGAGGAGAAAGATGAGGTACTGTCGTTGTGCATTTTTGTAACTGCGCTATGGTACTCACAACCAGAGGTGTGGTCTGATGTGGAATTGGAGAACTCTTCTTAGGTATAGACTCTACAGGTGGTGGACTGATTTTCTGTATTTTTGGTGCTTTGTTCTCGTTTGTTAACAAATGTTCATTATCTGAGTGTTCTTGTTCCAAATCCATTAACGAATCCTGTAGAATGTTCAGAGGCAAGGTATCTAAGGGCGTTGGCAATTCGTACATCATACTCGACTTTCTAGATCTGTCTTCTTGAAGCATTTCACTATTAGCCATTTCTGGCTTTGATGATATGATGTTGTGCAACATGTCCAATATATCATCCGATGATTCCTCCATTATACCACCCTTTTCGTCATTGAGACAATGCTGTACATAAGGTTTGTTGGTTTCAATTTCTGTACACAACTCATTGTGCTTCTTATCTTTCTGAGAGAGATTCAAATTAGTATTTTCTACAATATTGGATTCGATTTCTTTTGATTTATCACACACTCTTTGAATTTCAGTGGCTGCCACATTTTCTTCTTTACTTTCATTCTCTACTGGTTCTGAATCATTCTCCAGAATATTTACCAGCGATAAATCATCTGTAACTGGTGATATCCTTTTCAATGAAGAAGCAGTATCTGTCTTATTCTCCATATGAGATTTCTCTCTATTTATGGTGTTTTCGGCAGGATTGTGAATCGCCTCGAGCATACTTTCTAATTCATCAGTAGTATTTAGAGGGTCACTCTTCTTATCATCCGATGAACTTGACTCTTGACTCACAGCTACACTGGTAACCACATTTCCACTTAAAATATCTGTACTAGATTCCTCTGAATTTTTTCCCGTATGGTCAGTCTCATCATTCTCGTTTTTGAATTTTACACTTTTATCTACAGTTTCCAATTGATTTTCCTTTGTCACTACAACCGAATTACTTTCGTTTTCTCTTTTAGGAAGATCAGGTATGGACATTTTTGGCGTGGATAACGTGACAGACGTCGGTTGCACACTCAATATCAATTTCGTAGGATTACTCAACGACTCTACTGCATTTGTTGCGATGATACTTTGCGCACAACTAGAACACTCATTTTGTACATTAGACACTGACGACACAATCTTTTCTAAATTCGTAAACTGAAGCTTAGGAACTTCAATACTTGGGGAACTGATTTTGGCTAATGATTCTGTTTTTACTATATTTTGTTGTGAGCTGACCGTGATGTTTTCCAAAGCTGTCTGACTTAGTTTAGCAGCAATTTTGGCATCCGCTACGATGCTCGCCATAGTTAATGGTGACTGTTTTTGATTATTAAAAGGGGAAGACATTGTTTCTTTCGTTATACTTAAAGTTGTAAAAATTGGGGTCGATTTAATAGTTGCGTCGGTCACTAACAACACCGTGGTGGGCATAGTGGTGACAGTATTTGTATTTTCGCTGCTAATACTTGTACTTGAAAAGGTTGACAATGAAACTATAGATCTGCACGTAGACGGTATGCCGATATTAGCATGATGTATGCTCGATGGTGGAATCTGGTTATACAGAACTTTGTCGGAGAATACGAAGGATGTAGGACTTCTATTTGGCTTTGATTCTTTTTGTATCTTTGATTGTTCTTCGATCGCATTTTCCGTGATAGTATTTTCTTTCGATGTCTCAGCAACGTTGGTGGTATCCGTTTTCTCGACTTCTTCTGAACACGATTCTTTAGACAAATTGTCTTCAGGCGATTTTGAACTAGGATCAATAATTACTACTTCGGATCCGCTAACGAAAGACACCATGAGGCCATGTTCAGGTGACTGGTCCATATATGATCCAGGCGACGGATTTACACGAAGTTCTTCCTGATCAGGTGATTCCGGGGTATCCGTGACCGCTACCAGTCTTTTACCAGATTGTAGAGTCCTCACTATGTCTAGTCTCAAGCCCTTTTTGTTCCTTGTATGAGAAGGTACCAAGTCTTCGTCACTTAATATCGGTTCGTCCGTATGAGATTCGGAATTTTCTATTTCTAATATTTGCACTAAATCGTGTCCTTGACTGTCTTCGTTAACTAATGCATTACACAGAGAATCGTTGCTGTCTGCTGACAAATCTACGACCATCCCAGGCTCAAAAAGTACGTATTCCTCTTGCATATCACCTTCTAATGTTCCTGATATCACATCAACAAGTTCCGAATCTCCGAACTGATCTATAACAGTGATATCATCACTATCTCGTTGAGCTGTTGAACTCAATGTTACCTCTGTGTTCACGATAGTTTTGTCATCGTCATAATCAGTTGTGTCAGGTATCGGTTCCAGTTTGCTGCTAGGACTACCTAATGCTAGAGGTCCATTGTCGGATAACGAAGTGGTTTGCTTGGTTTCTATGGATGTTGGTGGAGTTTGAGGTGGTGTGTGTGAATCGTCATCGAAGTCGTTATAATCTGCACACACAAGAGAATTAATTTTTGACGGTGGTATGCCAGTTTTCCTATGTACAACAACGGACGTGTTTGGTTTCTCGTCCATGTTCAGAATATGCGATTCAGAAGTTTTCCCTTTGCTGGTCTCCGCTTTCGTAGACCACATAGGAGAACCGCCCCTCAAACCAAGCTTAATGTATCCAAATCGTCCAAACGGCAATGGATTTAATGGATTATGTGGGTTTCCTCCACCTCTATTTGTATGATCCACTGCAGAAGACTGCTCTTGAGAAACAGACTGTTGTTGATGTTGATGCGATTGTTGTATTTGTTGCTGTTGATCATTTGGTCCCGTCATGTTGTTCGAAGTTTGAGCCGCATAAGAGCCATGTGGCGTGTGAGGAGTGTGAGGAGTATGCGGTGTTCTTGGTGTTCCTGGATTTTCTACACTTTGTGGTCGATCTGGCATCGCTGGACTATTTCCGGTAGATTGCCTTCTTTGCATCTGCATAGGCGAACCACCAACCATGGGACTACGTGGCATTGGAGAGCTAGGTGGTTGAGACGTTGAAGGATGATGCGTGTTATTCAACTGATGTTGCAGCATAGGAGATGTTGAAGGATGATTGCGTGACATCGGGCTTGGTGGTTGATACTGCGATATCATTGGCGAATTAGGTGGGTGTGGATGAATTCTTGCGTTCATTGGACTTGGTGGTTGTGAAGTTTGACTCAGTTGTTGTTGAAGCATAGGTGAACCCATAGTTTGTTGAACCATAGGACTACGAGGCATAGGCGAACTTGGAGGTTGTCCATAAGTCTGCTGGATCTGTTGATGCAATTGAGGACTTGGAGAGTTAGCAGGTTGAGATACCATTGGAGAACTTGGCGGTTTTTGCATCGTATGTTGTTGCTGCTGCTGCTGTTGTTGCTGCTGTTGCATCTGTAAAAACTGTTGCCTTTGTTGAGCTATTTGTTGTTGCTGCTGTTGCTGTTGAAGCATCTGTTGTCTTTGTTGTGCCATTTGCAGTGTACGTTGAGTCATCGCATTTTGCCCATCTTGGAGAATTCCAGTAGTTTCATGTTGTTGCTGAATGATCTGCTGCCTTTGAAGCATTTGTTGGTGCTGTTGATTCATCAAAGATTGTTGATTTGGTTGTGGACTTCCAAGCGGAGAGCGTTGCCCATACACAATTCCTCCTTGCAACTGCATTCTGGGCCTTTGTCCAGGTTCTCCTACAGCGGGTGGACGGACAAAACGTTGAGTAAGACCGTGAACTCTAACTCCTTGATCGCCGATAATTTGTTGCGAATTTCGTGTATCCGGAGTAAAAGCACCCGGGCTGGTTGCAAGTCTTCCACTGATAATTGCACGATGTTGCGGTGATGTCATTCGAGTCGCTGACGGGCCACACATTCCTGGTGATGGCATGGCACCAGGACTAAAAGGACTTTCTTCATTTTGTGAGTGTGGAGTGCCAATTCTGGGAGATTGTTGCATGTTATGAGGAGACATGGTTCCTGGATTTCCCGATTGTGGATTACCAGGACTGTGTTGCAACAAGGGCGGATTAGGACTGTGTTGAATGATAGGAGTTGCCGGTGAATGTTGTATTATGTTCGTTGGGACGTTTCCAGGCCCTGGACTTTGAGAAACCAACGCAGCAGGACTATGCATTGGCGAGTGTTGAGAAGGAGACATCAACGGAGAACATGGTTCGCTGCTTTGCTGCTGAGGCTGCCTCTGTTGCTGTTTACTGTGGTATTCCTGTATCAGCATACCATGCTGACGAGTTTGCTTGCGACTCGCGTCTAAATGTTTTTGCAATATCGCCTGCTCACTGGAAATGCGCTGCAATTCGGCCGCGTCGTTCTCTGTCAATTCATTCCCAGACTTTCGTAACTGTCGCTGTTTACTATTGAGGGACTGTAAAATTAGGAGAATCTAACTGTAGCATATCGGCATCATTTAAAGTCTTACAAAAACGAAAACACCGCAACATAAAAACATTCTATCCTTACTTTTCGTATTTTACGCAGCTTTTGTACCTCAGTTTCGTAATACTTCAACTGTTGTGTCAACACTTGATGCTGATGATTTAGCCACTGCTCGTACTGCAGTTGTACTTGGCGATCCTGTTCATTTACAATGTTGTCCGGTGGTGTGGGCGGCGCAGGAATCTGGGAGATGTTAAATGTGGCAACCCTCGCTGTAATACACAACAAATTTTACCATTTCTTTTTTACAACTGAAACACAATATTAACTTCAAAATACATCTCATAAAGTATGCTCGAAATACTAACGTTCTGGTGGTGTTTGAGTAGCGATTGGTTGTCTGGGCACCGGGGTAGCTAACTTCGTCGCATCCGGAACAGCTTGTTGCCAACTGGTACCTGGAGTGGATGGTGGGCTTGATGTACAAGGTGGCCTAATTACAGGAACTCCTCCAGGTACTGATGTAATTCCTTGTGGAGGAGAAGCAAGGGGTGCAGATCCCAAAATATCTGCTTTAAATTGTTCAAACTCACTGTCGCTTAGAAGTGGTCCTCCAGAAGCTGTACCGTCACTTTGCTGAGGCTGTTGTTGTTGCTGCTGCTGCTGCTGTTGTTGTTGTTGTTGTTGTTGTTGCTGCTGCTGCTTTTCTTGTTCTCGTTTCTCTTGTTCCAACAATTCCTCCAGTAATAATGGTTGTTCCTGTGAACATGACTGCTGACAGCTTATCAAATCTCCAACCAATTAGTAATGTGGAAATATATATTTGTGTTTCAATAAAGTAGGATAATGGTATGTGATTGCATAAATACTAAATTCGTGTTATGTAACATTATATAACAAATTATACTATTGAAACAAGGAACATCAATTATCCTAACTAAAAAAATATAAACATGCAAATATCTTATTTCTACACCAATTATCATTAACATTAACACAAACATTATTGAAACAAAATGATGGTATAAAAATATGAAGTAAAATGTTTATTGTGTTGAAGCAAATATCAATGATACACATGACCTAATAAAGCTTAATATTTTTCTATGTAAAACATACATGCACACATAAAGATGCAACATATTTTATTAATAGTGTTATTGTATGTAATAACTTAAGATAAAATCCACTATAATTTAAACCCTTTAAACTTTAATAACAATAAAAAATGATGCTTTTTATTTTCTTAACATTTTGCTTACAGAATTATATATTTATGTTACTATAGTAAGTGCAGTGCACACACACCATATTTTGACAATTCTAAACTACTGTTAAATGGAAAATATTTTCTTTGATTTAAATTTATTAAGTAATTTATAATTAATCCTCGTTTGATGGATGCTAAGTCATTTTAACCCATATGAAATATATTTTAAGAATTATAAATAAAGAATACATTACAATAAGTGAAAATGGGTTTGAACAATTTAAAGCTGATAGAGATTCCTTGCATTCTTTGTTTCACCTCAACAAAATTCAAAGTGATTTAGATATTCCTAACAAATTAACACTCGTTGTTAATTATAAAAAAATATTGTTTACAATGTTAGAACATTACTATAAAACAAAATAATAAAAAAGCATAGAAACATTAAGAATAAAATTTTAATGTAAAAGTTGTTTTTTCTAAAACATATGCAACGATATTTATACCAGGGTTTATTATGAATTGACATCCACCTCTTGAGGAACAAGTCTTGGCTACCAGATCGTGTATGTAGGAAGAAGGAAATAAAATGGTGCAGAAATATTGAATATAATCTAGACGAAAGGATCTTTAATTCTGAATACTATTGCAGGTGATATTTTGTGCTGAATGCTGTAAAGTCCCCAAGTCTTGCTCACCTGCAGAAGCAAGGGTCTTCGGTGAGGGTGAGGTGTCATTGCGGGCGTACCAGTATGTACCACAGGGGCCATTGGTGGACCCGCCACCGGTACTGGGTGCCCTATATGGACTGGGGGCCGCGTCATACCCCGCCCACCTGGGCACAGTCCCATCTAGACATGCACCAACACCAATGCATTGCAAACACCCAGGCGAAAACACCATTTTTCCAGCCAATACTTTTATATTAAATAAATTACTTGCCTACATCCTACGTTCATAGCAAATTTGAGATCTTCTGTTTTTACTCATTATTATACTTTACAAAACTCGACAGTTTATATCACACAGTTACATTAAAATTCAAAATGCTACAAAATCACAGAATCAACAATGATTATCCGAAATAAACAATACAACTTCCGCGCGATTTTACATCAGTTTAATTATCTAAGCTATATTAACAGACATGTTATAGAAGATGTATCGTGTACAGAAATCATTGAAACCAATGCTGGTAAGATACTGAAATTTGTATGTGACAAATTAAAACTGTTATATTCAATGTTTGTCGTGAAAGTGAACATCAGTTTTAATAATTCGTGTTATGTATTCCGTGAAGCGTCATTGCTTATCAAATTGCGAGATATTTAGTATTTTCGTGGTTAGAGGAAAGTGTTATTAGATATAATTGCGTAAAAAATACTCAAGATTAAAGCGATGCAAAGAATTCAGAAAACCGGAAACACGTGTAAGAAGTACAAACCTGTATGGGTCCAGGGTAAGGGGGCGGCGGTCCAGGGTACGGAGGCGGAGGTGGTGGTGGTGGTGGCGCAAGGGGCATGCGAGGGCCAATCATATGATTCACAGCAACCACCCTACTAGCCACATTCGGTACGCCTGTTACTCTCATGTTAAGACGCTGTTGCTGTGATACTGCAATAACGAGATTGAATTGAAAATATTTAAGGTAAGTTATTTAAAGCTTTGCATAAGTGCGCAATCATGAACATATTTCAATAGTGTACATACCTTGGATATGAGTCTGCGGTATTCTCTGAGGATGTCCCGGGAATGTGGACGGATAACTGACTGTAACGGTATTAGTTGATGTAACAACGCCAACTGCTCCATCAGGTGAAAGCAAGCGAGTTCCTGGAGGCATAGGTCTACCCATTGCCGCGGCTTGCTGTACATGCTGATGCATTTGTTGTTGTACAACAACAGCTTGAGCATGTGACTGAGGCATAATCGTGGATGGTTGCTGCGGTGTTTGTGATGTTGCAGTAATAGGTGTTATTGTCTGTGCTTGTGCCGAAGCATTAGATGTCTCTGTTGGCGTTTGTACAGTAGTAGTCGTACATGTATCGCTCATATCAGCGTGCACTGCATTCGTTGTGCCTAATTCTGTTGATTTTCGTTCTTCATCCTTAACTTCTTTCTTTTGTTTGTCCTCTTTCGTCTCTACCTCAACTTGTTCTAAATCTAAATCAAGTATATTTGTTTTCTCACCACCGGTTATGTTGTCTAATTCGGGATCTGCATATTCTAAAATATTAAAATCTGCTCCCATTTCAGCTGCAATAATATAAAGAATAAATATTTTTCACTTATACTTCATGTCACGCGATTGAAAAATTTCACTAGAATTTTAATGTATTACATATTTTACTTACCAAGCAGTTCGTCATCATCATCACCTAGGTCCCCTAACATTGCACTCACGCCCTCGACCTCAACCATTGGCGCTCCCTCTTGTTCTAGTTTCTCAAGTTCTGCAGTAACATTATCAGGAATTTCTGATGGTTCAGAAGGACTAACAGTAGTTTCACTAACCGTTGTTGGTATTAGAGGAGCTCTTATACCAACCCCTTGCTGACCTAAGATTCTAATTCCTTGATTTAAATTATCCTGAGGTGTTCGTATTATCCGTTGCGTTATGGTTTGTCCTTGATTTGGATCTATAACCATATCAATTAATTAAACATTTATTGATACAAAAAGAACATCATATAATGAAAATTTTATAGATACCTTGAAACCTTTGTTGCTGTAAAACGTCATAAGACTCTGTAATAGAACTTCTTGCAGTTGGCATTCGGGTTTGCAAAGTCTGATTTCCTTGAAAATGCTGTTGAGGTATAGACGCAGTTATCTGTGGCCTTTGTAACAGCATTCTAGTTCGTGGATCTATATTTTGTATTCTGTTATCTATAGTTCCCGCTACGGGATGTCTTGTATTTATTCCTAAGCATATATTAAATAACATTAATAATATAAAACACTTAAAACACGTACCTTATTGATAGAAATACTGATAGATTAAGAAATACAAAGGATAGAAACATACCAATTTGATTTCTTATCAAAACATTTGGTTGAATAGGCATTCTAGGTCTAACAATACCAGGAGGAAGAGGATGTCTAAAAGTGCCTTCTCCAGTATTACTTGCTGTTTGAGAATGTTGTGGAAGTTGTACATGACCAGTATCAAATTGTGGTTGATTGTTTTCTGTATTACTTTGACCATCTAAAAATTAACGAGAGTATACATAAAATTTATATTTTTACACAAAATATGTTTTAAAATCTACTGAATAACATACCTTGATTCCAGGTAGTGCTCACAGGTTCCATCTTTTTGCTAAATTGTTGTCTTTGCAAAAGATCGCGTAATTGTCTATTCACCTCTGGTTGCTGATTGAACACTTCAGGTTGTTGTGAATCTTGTCGTGGTTCTGGCCTTGGTGAGGAATAATTTGGAGCAGGAGAAGGTGTAGGAGGCTGGCTACTGTATGGGTCAGGTGTACGAGATGGTGCATATACATGAGCAGTCGGACGAGTAGTAGGTGCGTTAAATATAGGCCGTGGTGTACCTGGAGGTTGAGGAAACACATCGCTTCTGGGTGATGTGGAATACGATGGTGTACCAGAGATTTGGGATCTAGGTGTTTGGGAACCTTGAGAATAAGCTTCGGTATTGTCGAAACGCTGAAAATGATCTTGGGATTGTGATGAGGCTGGAGACTGTGGAAAATCATGTGGAGATTGTGGTGCTTGCGGAGAAAATGGAGAAGGCGGTTGTGTAAAATTATTTGGCATTCCTGGCCTGACCACAGGTCCAACTGGACGTGTCATTGTAGCACAGGGTTGGTTAGGTAAACGTGGTATGCCCTGGTGAGGGCTTTGAGGTGCTAAACCTCGTGTAACTTTTACAGGGGGAGTTGCAAATGTATTGCGTGACCCGGGAGATGGTGAAGCTAATGGTCCCATATGATTACCATCCTACAAAATGAATAGCACAAAATATTTATAAAAATATATGTCAATTTCTGCGATACTTGAATATATCTGTTAAAGTGCTACCTGTGACGTGGAAACTTGTAATTGTGTCGTTAATCCTGTAGTATTGTCCGCGGTTATTTGGGTTGAATTATCTTCACTTATTTGTCTATGAACTCTAGTAATAGCTGTTGAAAATATATTCGAAGGTTGCAAATAAAATTTAAATCATTTTACGGAGTATAAATATATATAACATGGTATACGTTACATACCATGTACACGTTGTTCATGAATAACTTGTTGCTGCATTTGTGCTTGTTGTTGGCGTAGCGCTTGTAATTGTTTCCATTGACGTTCTTGTTCAGCTTCTCGGCTGGAACGATCTCTATTGGAAAGTCTCTCTTGTTCCTGTCAAAAACAATTTTATTAGATCTGATGAATTAGTTACAACAGGAGATCATTATATCCTTACAGTTATTGCTATTAAAATATAATAATATAAATTATTTAGTAAGAATAACACACTTTTACTTTGAAAATATTCAGTTGTTTGATTAGTAAAATAATTAAAGAATATAATGATCCGTTTTTTTTTTTTAAGCAAATATAAAATATACAATAAGGCAAATTGACAATCAGCCAAAGTGTACTTTAACATTCAAATAAAATAATTTATTACTAAATTAATATAATTAGCAAAATCTTATTTCTGTATGTGCAACACAGATATAATAACCAGCCACCATCTAAAGTAAATATTATTTAATTAAAAATTCATATAATAAAAATCTTTTTTACCACACAAAACACCCATAAACATTCATTTCAGATTAATTTATAGCAGTTCCATGCACTGTAATAATGAATATAGAATAACTTTTCTATTGTTAATGATACAAAATTATTTTCTTTTGATATATGTCAAACAAAATAAGAAAAAGAACTTGTTTCATTATATTTATAATGATACTTGTATACATTTAGAATCACAATTAATTATACTTTTATATGTGCTGTTAGCAGCTAAAATTTAAACTTTGTTATTAGACATTAATAAATAACAACTATATCATCATAATATTATATAACTACAGTAAGTAAAACTTATACTACTAAAAGTATAAGTGTCTGAAAATTTAAAAAGCAACAAACATTAGTAAAACTAACATTTTTGTACATAGGATATAACATACTACATTGCAACACATGTCCACCAAAAACGTGTAACACAATTTATAAAAAGCAGTACACTGATGTGGATAGATAGGGAAGAAAATATATTTCTATAAAATATTTTTGGAATAAGGAACAGGAATAAAGAAAAAAAATGTGCTACCAGTTGTCTTTAACATGCCACATACAACATAACGAATTATGCAAAATAAAATATTTACAATACTAAGATCTAATATATGTAATAATAGTTTTATATGTATAATGAAAAGTGTCTGACCATTCAAACTAAATAATATAGAATAAATATAACGTATCTTAATATGATACCAATGTTCTGAAGCACTATCGTATTAATGCCGCATAAGCGATTAAAGAATACTTTAAGTATTAAGTGTTTCAGACCTTTGGTAAAAATAACTAAAGTATCACCGAAATTGTTGTTGCATAGCACAATGATAAATCTAATGATTTTGTACTAAATACGGATAAGGAATACTAAATGTCGATCAGACACGTGGCACAAGGCAAGACACTAGAGGCACAGAATAGGTGGCTCACCATAGCCGGGGACTGTACAGGTACAGTGTGAATAATTGCAGTGGGTGGCGGATCGTAGTGCTCCTGGCTGAGGGAAGGAAGGGTGCGCATGATTTCAGATGGGGTGAGCACTCTAATCTGGTGGTCTACCGAGGATAATTGGCGAACAGGACCTACCCCCACCATAACGTTGGTAGTGGGGGATGCCTGAGAAATACTCAGACTGTTAGCGATAGTACTGGAACTGATCGTAATGTGAGCAGGTGTAGGACGTTGCTGGGATGGTGACGTTTGATGCTGCCCTTCACCGGCGCCCGTGTTGCAGTAAGAAGCAGTTGCTGATGTGCAAGGCGTGGCTGGCGACTGAGCTACTCTAGCCTGGCTACCGGATATCTCTTGGTGTGCCAGGCTGTTAATGGAATTAATAGAATTCACAGAACTGGGCCTGGGTGAAGAAGAAGGGGTCGTGGATGTTGGAGAAGGACTCGGGGAAGTAGATGTTAGCTGCTTCGGCGGTCCCTGCACCGCACACACCTCCGCATGATGATTACTGCTAGCTGTTGACACTGTCACTCCTGTTGTTGACACAGTCATTCCAGTCTTTTCCTGTGTCTTTTCACTGCCCACCGAAGTCAAAAGTCCGATCTGCCTTTGGTTGGAGGCCATAGCTACTACTGGAGAAACTTGAGCTGATGTCATAGTTGTGACAGGTTTGGTGATGATGGTAGGTGCACTTGTTGCAGTGACTGGGGTCGTGCTTGGTATATCCTTGGATATCTGTCGGTTCAAGGGGTGCCTCGTTCACACACTTACGTCATAGTATTCATGGTTTACATATTTCGAAATTACATCATACAAAGGTAAAAGTGTAAAATTCAATTTTTCAGAGGATTCTGGGAAACTTGAAGGAACGCTATCGGGAAAGCTAGTTTTAAGTTGATGTTCCTAAAGTATTAAATTAACATCTACGTTTCTAATGAAATATGATCTGACTGAAGATATGGATATTGTTAGAAAAGTGACAATTTAAATTTATAATGTAAGTAAGGAATACGTATCAACATGTGTATAATTAGGTACTGTAATAACATTCATGATGGTGATTAACATAAAGATAAAGCAACCGCATATTATATCCAATATAAAACAGCAAATATACTTCAATGTAGCATATAATGATTCAAGGAAATATATAAGTTGATGCAATTATTTATGATTTTTATACTGTGGTTTGTTCAATATTTATATGTATACATTATCGGGTTTCTTTTCTAAACAGACTAAGTAAATGAAACCTCAATAGTTATAAGAATAGGTATTTGACACAAAGGACAAGCAGTTAGTTTGACCTGTGTGTTAGCACAAGAGACATCTTTAAAGATGAAAATGGATACATATCACATAAAGATTCATGATTCTCTAGCACCTGTATTGTGATCGTAAATATTTTAGAAATTTTTCCTACCTGTTGAGTTTTTTTCATACGGATTGCAGCTCTATTATCTCGTGCTAGTGTTAGGTACGGAGCTTTCTTATCGTTGGGTAGTGCACGCCATTTCTTCAGTATTTGTTTACATCTTTCTGACCACGCTTAAATTACACGGATAGATACGATTAATGCATTTATTCAAGTAGAATTTTCACCCGAAATGTTAAATCATAATGAAACTAAATTAACTCATAATAATAATAATATAATATACCTGGATATTCTGTTTTCCACTCTGGATGGTTAATATTTGCATAAAGTACAGAAGATATAGTTGCTCCTGGTCCTAAAGCTTCATCAGCTTCCATTTTAAGATTGCTTCTTTGGTTGTACGAAATTGTAGCATTACCCGCTGATGAAGTACCCTCATCATCAGGATTGACCCATGGACTTGGTGGTTCAGAGAAAGCTGGACTAAATTGTGGGCTACTGCATAGTGAAATATAAAAGAATTAAATAAAATCTCATTACAATTTCAAAATTTTATGTTATGAGTAAATACAAACATACTTGCTGTACTCTGAATGGTATGGAGATGGTGGTGGGAAACTCATTGGAGAATTCAAATTAGACTGACCAACAGAAGGAAGTGTCCCAGGTACTTGAGGTCTTGGTATTGGCATTGTTGTTTGTATACCTATTACATTTTTTACAATAGAAAGTATATACTTCATACTGAATTTTTGAAAATAATTATTAAATTAAACAGTAGAATAATTACCAGGATGAGGTGATGGAGATACAAGTGGTGTTGTAGAAGATGCAGGGTGAGGGGGTTGAGTTTGAACAGAAAAAACTGATGATTCTTGAGATTCTTGAGATTCATCAGTTAGAACTCCTTTGAATATTTCTTCAATATCTTTACTGTCCATATTGGGTAAACCTAATAAAAACATAATTAACAGTTTCACAATTATTACGAAATACATAAGGAATAGTAGTGATTTACCTGTATCTCTGACCATTGATTCTAAATTGAAATGTGGACTTAGAATATCAGTCAATTCATCTTTAGTTGTTCCTGGTGTATCGTCTAATTCGTCTAATGCTTCGCTAGCTTTAGCTAAGTCTTCGTCCGGTTCATTCATTATAGTATTTACAAGATCACTATCAAGTAGATCACCCGAAATAGGTAAAATGTCACCAAGGGCTTCTGTATCACTACCTTCATCATCCATAATTTCTTCTCGTTTTATGGGCGTTTCCGAAGGGGTTTTTTCTTCTTCTTTCTCTTGTTTAGCTTTAACTTGTTCCATTGCTTTCAATTCATCTTGGGATAGCTGAATAGTATCTGCATTTCCAGATATATTTCGTTCGCTGTCCGATTCACTGCTGCTTTCCAGTTCCTTATCTTTGGTCGTATCCATAAGGTCTTTACCAAAGAATGCCTCTTGCATGTAGAGAGGAAAACATTCAGAAAGTTTTGTCTTTGGTTTTCTTCTCTGTGGTTTTCTACGTGGTTTGTCATCGTTTACGCCAATCGCTGAATCCGGTGGTTTCTCTGGATCTCCCTCTTCTTCTTTGTCTTTGCGAGTGCCTCTTAGTCTGACAATAAAACCCCCAATACCTAACTTTTGCAAGTTACGCTGACGTTTACGTCTTAAAATTGGTATTCCATTTTCAGTTGTATAAATGCTGAAACCTTCAGGTGGTGGTTGATCACCGCGCGGTGTCCATACCATGCCTTCTTTGAGTACCTCCGTAGGTTCATCTTTAACATCTGCTAAATCTATTTTTCCTCCATTTTCTTCTAAAGAATTATCTAAACTTCCTCCAGCAACTACAGATTCTATAGTGGCCATTATGTCTGCTTCTTTATCAATTAAAGGGTGCATTTTTCTTCTTTTTTTTCTTGTCTGTTGATGTTCCGATGTTAATGATTTTATATGATTCATTCCAGCTTCAGATAAATAAACACCGTCGATTAAATATTGTTGAGGAGAAGGTTTATACAATTCCGGACTGCGTGATGTTGGTGGCGGAGAACGGGGATATTTATTGGGTTGTGGCTTGGGTTGACTACATAAAAGATGTGGCGGTGGGACATCTCTTGGACGACAAAGTATACAAATATAACCTTCTTCTGCGCATTTTTCGGCTTCCAATTCGCTTTTAATTGAATCGCACACACAATGCAACCACCTTTCACACTGAATACATTGAATTATTAGGTCTCCCTCATTGTATGTTTCTTGACAAGATATGCAAGCAGTATGAGATGCACAGGGGCCACATTGTGTATAATTTTTTTGCCAACTACTATTGAACCCTGGATCGTTTGAACCACATGTTTGACAATGTGCACACCATTTGCACTTCCAGGTACCATGCGGTACATAATCCAGTGGTGGATCCATGCAGTAAATATGATAACTGATATCACAATCATCACATAAAATCAAACGACCCTCATCATTTCTTTCACCACAACCTTCGCATACTGTACAATCAAGGCACCGCCAGCCTTTCTGTAATATTATTTTAGTAACTTTGACATTAGCACAATACGGATGATAACATTGACCACATTGTGCACAAGCAATCAAACATCCCTCTTGATCAGTCCCGATTGCACCACACATTACGCAAATATCCTGGGTCAATACAAATTTATCTTTTGCAGAACATAATACAAGTCTATTTTCAATGCCTGGCTCATCTTCTTTTGAAAATGAATCTGACATTGGCCTCTGAAATAATGTATAAATTATTAGTTAATATTCATATTGTAAAAAGATAAATATGGAAAAGTAAATCAAAGAATAAACCATACTTGTAATCCTACACCAGGTACACCAAAGATACCTCTCATCTTTGCTTTGGGACCTCTCTTTCTTCCAAATTCTGTCATCTTCTGTCGTTTTTGATATCCAAGTTTACCAATTCCTTTTGGCCGGCCGATTATTCCGCCTCCGAGTCCTAATCGTTTCTTAGCAATTTTGGATGCGCAAAACGGTTTTCCTTTCCCAAGACCTATAGAATATAGTGCTTCCTCTGATCCTCCCTGATAATCAAATTCTGACGAATCTCCATCACCATATAGACTTTCTTGCGACGCACTTAAACTTAAATCTCCACCATAATCATCAATATTATCTTTCCTTTTTACAAGTGCCATATTTTTGCAGTGTAGACAAACATATTCATAGTCAGGTTTAGCTTCTTTGCGGTGTTGGTAAGTTAATGGATCAGCCTCAGGGTCACAGGTACCATGAACAAATTTTTTACATGCACTACATTGAACCATTTCTCTATACGCAGCGGCCCGATATGCCTTTCTACAAAGAGGACACGAAAAACCTTTGTTCCTTTGTTGGTAACACGAATCACATACAGTATAGTGGGAATGCCACCGCGATGAAAGACCAGCGCCTGGTGTACGGGAACCACAGTCTGTACATACACGGCAGCACTTACACTTCCAACCATATTTAGGTATAGATGTAACAATTGGTCGTAAACAACTAGGATGATACGCTTTTTCACAACGTTCACACAACATTACTTTTGAAACATCTTCTGGTTGACGGCACACTTGACATACTCTGCAAGATACACATTGCCAGCCAGCTCGTACACCAGGTAGTAGTGCTAAACCGACACAACTACCATGGTAGTGTTGGCCGCAAATCGAACACATTACTAGGTTGGAAACATCTCCCATTCCACAGCACTGCATACAAGTAACATCACCATTCACTAAAATCAAATATAACATAAATAAGTACAGTAATCTATACAGCCAAACAAACTATCACATAGCACTTACATAAAAGTGGAACTTGTCCCAAATGTTGACTACAAAAGAGAGATAAACTCTTTGTATCCTGGAAACAACTTGAAGCTGCAGCACATGGTAAATGAAAATAACGATTGCACGATGCCACCTATTTAAAAAATTAAATATATCATACAGAACATAAAATTAAGAATTTCTGTAAAAAATAAAAAAAAAAGTAAAAGAAAAGATATGGAAAAACAGGAACACTGACTTTGCAAGGAATTCCAGCTCCATAATGAGAACAATAAGCACAACGTCTTGATGATGCTTGTACTACTGCTGGACTCAACACTTCTGTTGTTAATTCTTGGGTATTGCTTGACCATACCGCACACGACTGATGAACATAATAATGGCCAGTTGACTCGAATAATGTTCCTATTTCTGGTTCTTCTGAATATCCCACTATAGTTAATTCTTCTACTGGTTCCGAAAAATTTGTTAGACTAGTATTCCTACAGACAATAATTTAATCACAGATTAATATAGATTTCTTATCTTCCATTTTATACATAAAAATTTAATACAATTAAAATACCTGCACTTAGCTAAACTTTTTTGCCTACGGCAAGTTACAGCACCAGGACCTGCTGCACGTGGACTTTTGTCTCCAGTAGATATATCAATAAGATGGTCAGTAGTTTCGTCACGATTGGTTGACTTTTCAGGAGTGAAACCTTCAGGACAGGTAAATCTTAACAACTCACCCTGACCTAGTTGACTTCTCTCACCCAAATTACATAAAGCACATACTTTTCCTGGCCTAAAAAAATAATATCTGTTTGATAATTGTTATTTATAACTATAATTTATTAAAAATTAAAAATATATGAAACATCATTACTAGGGGTGTGCAAGAACCCGATGCGCGGGACGAGTCAAGGAAAGATCGGGTTCCCGAAAGAACTTTGCTACTGAAAAATGACGGGATTCCCGACAATATCGGAGAATCTGGAAGGCGTTTCGAGATTAAAATATTATACCTACCACTTATCTGGTAATATTTTTATTTCATATTTTTTCATAATTTTATAATATATCTGAAAATGCTTCAAAATTAGTCTCAAAACGTCATTTAGATTCTCGAAATTCTCGGGAACCCGACTCGTGCTCGAGTAGAATTTTCGATCTAATCCGACCAGATCCAATACTTTCAGGTTCTCGCGCACCTTTAATCATTACCATTGTTCTGGAAAATATGGTGGTTCTTCTGGTGCTGGCATGCATCTCTCAGTGTTAGATGTCTCTCCATCAGGAGTAGCATCTTCACCGAGACGGAGAGGACTTGGGGATTCTGAGTGCGTGTCATCATCTTTGCTTTTAGTTCGGCGCGGAACACCTCTTGCATATCCAAGACTAAATGAAAGTAAAAGTACAGAAAGAGAATTGCATATTATATGCGAAAGACCCAATTCCTGTAATATAAAAAATTATCTATGCATTTTATTTTAGAAATACTAACCCTTTCCCCCTAGTAGTCCCCCTTCCAAAAGGTCTGCGAGTACCTCCACCACGAGTAACTCCTGGTGGACGTTCTTTTCTAGGTCTACCTGGACCCCGCCTAATATTTAAAGGTTTACCTCCAGGGAGTGGAAATTTCTGGTACCGTAAAGGATCATGAAAAGCTTCATCTGGGGTTACTGCAAGAGAAACAAACTTTTGTTCCTCTGAAATAATATATAATTTTTATAATAATATATGTACTGAAAATTTGTAAAATTATGATAATATAATACAATATAATAGTCAAATTATGAGTTTATTAAAATATAATTAAAAAAACATATACTCACTGTTACCAGGAGTTGTTGGTACAGAGCTTAGCAGTTGATCTGAATTTGCTGGTGATACAGGAATTCCTGTTGTTTCCTCATCTTCATCTTCACCATCAGAAGCTTCATCTAGTTCCATTTCTTCCTCACCCTCAAGACGCTCTTCATCATCCATGGCACCTCTACTAGACCTGTGTTGCTATGTAGTCCTATATAAGTAAAATATATATGCACTATGAATGAAAATTAAAAAACTATAGTTTACTTTATAAATTTGTATGCAAACCTTAATAATATTAAAAAATTATAGCAAAATTTGTAAAAGTGACTTCAAATAAAATGCAATATAAGTTGTCCAAATCTTTCACATATGTTAACTTATTAAATGTTAAAATGAATACATTGAATAAAGCAACTGACAAAATCTAATTTGATATATGGCATTTTTAACATAGTTTTAATGCTGTTCACCATTTTTTTAGTTCATTGTTAAATTATTATTTTTTGCATTTATTGATCATATTATTCAATCTTTTTGCTAAATTATAATTCATATTATATAATTACTCAGTTTTATTCTTTATGATATTAAATATTTTAAATATGCTGCAACTTTCACAAAATAGTTCTAAAAAATATAACTATTCATGTATGTATGTTTTTACTTAATGTTGATAGCTAATAGTTAAATAGATCATAATACATGTAAATTATATGTATATTATGTACATAAACATTAATTACAATTAACAAAAAATATTTAAGGAGTTTGAAAAAAAATGTCACAGAAACCACGAAATAACATTTGACCTTGATCATATCTTCAAGTTTTATACTTCATGCACTCATGTTTTTTAAAACAAAATTCAAACTGTTTTTATACACTAATTCAAATATGAAAAATCACGAATTAAATGAAAAATATTTAATTCTATAATTAAATATTATTTTTCTCTTTAAAATTAAATACATTTATAAACATAAACAGATCTACAAAATATTCCCAAATTACATAAAAAAGAAATGTTTCTTTATACACAGCCTTTTGACTGACAACTGATTGCATTTTAAGTCATTTTTACAAATATTATTGCATGTATTCAATACCTAGTAAAGGTGTATCCCATTTTATAATAACATATAATCCCTTAATATCACAATCCCTTAATATTAATCAAATTTGAATTGTTATTTAGTTTCTCATCTCTTTCTTATTCATTAAAAGTTTAAAATACCATTTATAAGTCAAAATTTTGAATTCTATTTGAATTGTTACCGATACAATGTATACAATTGGTATTCAAAACACATCAATCATTTTTTTACATGTCAATGCTTATTTCCATAGCTATATTATAAATTCTCATGGTAATATTGTTTTTTATAGAAAAGCAAACAATTTTGCTTAGAAGTGCGTTTTTCATCATTAACAAAAACACTGACTCGTGTCCGATCCAAACTCACATAGCTTTTAATCGCTTTACAGTATAGACCTCAGTCAGCTACAGCAGGATGGCGTGCCGCTCGGCAATCGGCGGTCATTCCACAGTGGGGAAAACCGAGGCACTATAATCACCGAAAATCGCCACTTTTCATCACCAAAAATCACAAATTATTCTTGTCACCATAAGCTGTATCATCACATGTGAAACATTGTTTTTCCACTGAATTTCTGCGTGCACAATTAACTTAGGCTAAATAAGGCAGGGGACAATTTTGTTGGCACGGCCTTTACGGCGACAGTACGCCATTGCTATGTCAGAGTTTGCAGGCTATAAACATACCCGGGCCGCTCGTAACCACGCCGGATCACGTACCTTCCAGTTACTGTTGTCTCCTTAGCAGTTTCATGGCGGCTTTGCACGCGGAATTATCGGGATCTTCGTCGAAATTCGCACGGCTCATCCAAGTAAACATCTTGTAGTAACAGAAAAAAATGTCACAAGCTGCTTGAACGGAAGAGTACGCAACTGACGAAGCGCTAAAGTCACGGAGTCCGGATATCGAAATAAAGCCAGAGTGCGCACTCGCATGGATGCATGTATGTGCTGCCACCATGGTATGATACATGAAAATGCGAAGAAAATATCGATGTGGGAGATCAGAAACGGAATCTACCAATAGAACTTTATCTACATAATACTATATGTCTATCAGGAATTACAAAGTATCTTTTTAACTTACTGAAGATTTTAAGAGCATACAAGTTAATTTTAAGTGCTAACAATTACATATAATAGTTTATTTTAAAAATAATTAACGACCTGTATTAAAAATATATTAAACGGTTTAATATTCGGTGAATAGCTGGTGAATAATTTTTTGGTATTTAAACAATTAATGTTTTATTTAAATAAAAATAATTTGTACAAACTAGGTATAGTTATCAATTAAAATAAAAGCAATATAATCATAGTGTATTTGTTATATTATCACTAGAACGTATAAGGTTGGTACTTATGCTGAAATGTCACTATAACATTCAAAACGGCTTGAAGCGCGTATACATGTAATATTCTTAAGTGCAATAAATTTGCCGCAATGTTGAAACCTCTGATGTTCCATGCTCTTCTAAGAAATTGAATATATTTTTGACAGCTTGCTTATCTTCGGTATTCATAAACATGTTCACAATCGAAAAACGTTTCACTTGGCTAAACGATTTTAAGAGATTACTCAAGAGTTCTATATCTTTAGAAGTGCAGAAATGTCGTTCCAAACAACGTAAAATAGTGCTGAATATATTTCCATCTAATTCGTTGCCCAAAACTGAAACATTTGATATGAAAAAGACATACAACTACTAGATTTTATTAAAATACAAACCCGAAATTAATTTATCAGCATCAAATGATTTTAATAATTGAGCGTAAGTCTCTAAATCGGTATCATTTTTCAGTGACCGCCATACCCGCATAAATTCATATCCATTATCAATATTATTAAAATCCTGAAAACATATTATGTTGAGCAAACGCGATTAATGTTTATTCTTAATATTTATATACCTTTGAAATGTATTTTTCCTCTTTATTAAATTTATTTCCACATTTCTCGGTCACTTGCGTCTTATTTGGCGACGATTTCTCGTAACTTTTATTATTTAATTTATAATTATGTTCGCAATTTTCATTTAAATTTTTATCTGATCCTTTCATTGGTTTATTATCAGGCGCTTTACTTTTGCTTGCGATTTTTGTATTAGGATTATTGTTTACTAACGCCTCGTTATTATTACTAGTTTCATTAGGCAATTCTTCGATAATAACCGAACTACTTTGCTTAGGTGGTCTTGTAAAGGAGAAAATTGATTTTTGTTTTGTGATTGTGTTGGAACTATCGTTTTCTTGGGATAATTTAGATATACTGGAAGAAAGATTGCTAAATTGATTTTTGTTAAGTTTGGATTCATTTTTACGGTGGTCACTTCCTAATTTTTTCGAAGCAGCACTTTTAATCATTGTCGCCTGTATGTTATCATTCTCAAGGCAGTAGTCAGCTTTAATATGCGGTCTTGGTCTTAAATTTTGTGATGGTCCAGGTGCCTTGTCGCAGTAACATATATTAGATAAATTTAGTTTTGAACTGAATTGTGAAGTATAATTTTTCTCCTTTTCAATTCTATTGGACTTCGATGTTTTATTTATATCTTCTATCTGTTGTTCTTTAATCGTCATTCTGAAAATCAAGATCAGAATCAAGTAGTTTAAATCTGTATTATTCATTATTTACGTTCTTGCTGTACTCATTTTATTGTTCTTTACTCTACCTTATCTTTTTAGTCCCGCAAGGTTTTCTCAATTTTTTCACACCACAGATTGCCATTTTGTTGGAAGGTTCCAATTTTAGAACAGCTTCGTAATCTATCAGTGCCTAATAATTATGTAAATTTTTATTTCGTGAAAGAGTTTATCAGTAGGAGAGAAATTTATGAATACAATTTTATCTAAATACCTGAGACGGTTTTTGAAGGTACTCTAAAGCTAAAGCTCGACGAAGAAGAGCTTTAATATTCGTGTATTCTACGCTAAGTACTATATTACAGTCATTAACAGCATCTTCGTAACGTTGAAGTTTAATATCTGAAAGAAGTACAACTCAATTTCATCGAATTCTTTTACGGTATAAATGAAATTTATTTTCTTACACGTCAATCCGCGGTTGTTATATGTAGTTATATTCGAATTCATTTTTATGCTGGTATTAAAATACTCCAAAGCTTCCTCGTAATCTCCGGCTCTAAATGCCTCATTTCCTTTTTCCTTTTCCTGTTCTGCCATCACATCTAATTCAGTTCCGGTCAGTGACGCTAATAATATCACATTTTTCCTTTTTTTCATTTATTCTACCGATAAAATTATGTCTAATGTATGATTTAAAATAATTAGAGGATTACTCAAACGGCTATCATTTTTATTCACCTTTGTTACTTTTATTTCTTTAATTTTCAGAAATATTAATCCTCTAATTATACTTTATAATTCATGTTATTATTTAAAACATACATTTATCGATAATCGTATGTTTTTCTGGTTTCTTTTTCTCAGTAACTTCTTTTTGCATTTGTTGAAACTTTTTCGCTTCAATTAATTGTTGTTCGTCTCGTATATCTATTTTATTTAATTCAGTGTCCACATCATATTTATCCCAAGCAGAATAATCACACGAAGCAATTCGCTTGCTTTTGGTAGTATTTTTCGAATTCGTTATACAATTTTTCTAATGATATTAAACACGTAAAAAAGAAGTATTAGAAATACGCACAATTACTTGTTTAACTTGATTATAGTAATAATTAATTTATATATTATATTTTATATAATTTATATAATATATTAGCTAAAATTTAAATAACCATGTAGATATACTTTTACAGGTTCTTTGATTTGCCGGACATCTGGCTGGGAAAGAGATTCTACCATATTAAATTTCCCTTCTTCCAAATCTTTTTCTCGAATTTGCATTTCCGCCATCCAATCATTAATGTGCTTATCAATCTCCTTACATTCGTTCGGTTGTAGCATATCACGTTTAAGAATAGGTTCTGATTTTCTTAAAATTATACTTGTTGGTTTAACAATAGTTAAACGTTGTTCCGCATGTTTTGTTAAGTCTGGATAGCATCCTTCTTCGCCGGAACTATTGACAGAAAGTAGCTTGATTCATGCGTTAGTGTTAAAGTAAAAGTATTTATGTGCTTTTAAAACTTGAGAATATTTAAAAGTAGAACACAGAGAGATTTTTTAAAATTCGGATTTTTAAAAATCGCGCCGATTTGTAAGTTCTACTTACCGCAATATAGTTACTATGTGCTCCAACTTTTTGGCGTTCGTGCATTCGGAAATGTATTCATACGAAAGATGCTCGACCGGTATATCATACCTTTCGAGCAACGACGTTTTCTCAGATTTCGCAACGCGAACAATGTCCGTATCGTTTTCAACCATGATACGAGATAAAATACTGTTCGTAGGAAGAAATCTCCTTCTGTTAGAACTTTAATTAGTTGCGTTGCTATGGGTACACTCATACTAAATTGTGTTTTATGTAGTTTATCCACGAGGCACCCGTGTCAGCCTCAATCGATAACGCAGTGAGTCTCCTTTATGGTGAGTTTCCAATGGAAGATCAACAAATGCACATACATTTAATCATTCATAATACACCATTCGGTATTATGTCTAATCTTTTGTTAGTTCAAGACCTGTGTATAAGTTGTTTGATAGACGAGTAATAAGCTGTTTAATATTATGATCTTAGAATATTCATTCACATGAAGTATATCCTTGTTCAATTTTTGAATCTTTACCAAACATTATTAGTAATCAACGATATGAGTGATTACAATTGTTCACACATTTTAAAAATTAAAACATGCTACAACATAATATTTTATACTTGATATTAGCAAATACCAATATATATTATTAAATCTTATTATCGATAGAAAATCTTTTTCCAATATTATAATAACAATATGATAAATTGGAATAAATACTAGAGATACAACAAAAGTTCTTACGACCACAAGAAGTAAATGTTCATGTAGTTACACGTAACGGAGAACTCGTGCTTGTATACTAGTACTAGTGCATCGGTCTCCGCTTACCTGTTAACACGGCAGTCACCTTGTAACGTGGAGCGGTACGCCATGCCGTGGTCGAAGCGTGCAGTGGGCATGCTGGAGAGTGCATATTAGACAGTGCGAAGCGCTCAGACTCGAGCATTCGCCGGCGAGCGCTCGGTGGGTTCGGTATAGAGGTGTTTTTGCGTAGTTTGCATTGACTCGTTTTTCGTCTGAGTACTCTGATTAGTGAACTTCGCCTTGTTTCGTCGCGTATCGTTACAGTAAACAATGTCAAATCAAAACACGCAACGGTGTTATACGTAACTAACGTCTGATTTAATAAACGGGCTTGTGAATTTATTGTCACAACTGGATACCAGGTATTTATTCATACAAATTTTCCTACTTTGTATATTCTTTATATTAGATCGTATCAGATGGCACTATTGTAAGCAAGGAATAAACTTTCTTGTGTAAACACAGGTAACATCTGTTCGGTGTTTAATATTTGTATATCAGATCGACCTTCTGGAGGTCGCTTTGATAGAGGATATAATGACACTTTATTACTACAAATTTCGTTCTAAATTGTTGTCTAAAATGTGTCTAAGATAGCATTCATTTACGTGCATGTACATTGAGTTCAATCTCTTCTCGCTTGGTATATATGCTTATATCGTGCTGAACTGTGTATCTGTCATCAGACGGGTACCATATAGGAGTTATCTGCGCGAAAATATTTAACGGGTAAACGAGCTCGGTCGGTGTACAGGTTATTTGCAAAGGAAACGCTGAAGATTGAATATGTGCGGTTCACCGGTCGTTAATAAATAAATACTGAAATACGGTGGGCTCAATCATTAAACGTTCATGAATACTCGGTTTTGATTTCGTGAAAATAAAGAAACGTTCAAAAAATTATTTTACATTTCACATTTCCGTAGAACAGTGTACGAACAGTGTACGTGTGTTATCTAATCTTCATGAGTTAAACTGGTAAAAAAGTGAACATACATTAATACACAGTGCCATTTATGGGGCCAGCACATCTCAAGAAATAATTCGGTGATCGCGCGATACGTTTCCAGTAGTCTGAAAATACGCGTGTATCTACGTGTACTGTTCTCGTACGCGTCAGGCTCCATGAAATTCGAACACGACTTTTACCAATGTTCGCGCGCGAAACGGTGATTTGTCAGCGGTTTCGTTCGGCATAAAAAACCGCGTACCAGAAAAATCCAGTGAGAGAAAAAAGAATTCGAGCAGCGCAACGCAGGAATCGCAAGGGAGAGCACGTGGGCGGTGCTCGGGGTCTAGTTCTTCCGTGCCTCTCGCTTCCAGTATTCGTCTGCCCGTCCGAGGGAGCGAGTGTTACTCTGTTGTTAGCGCTCGCTCGCGAGCGCGCGCGCGCCTCCTAGCTTTTTTTTCGTAATCCGAACAAGCCCGACGTTGGCGGCGCCAAGCGAGAAGAGAAGATGAGGAGGGAGGCCGTCGACCCGTTATAAATGGAACTAGCAAGACAGCATTTCTTGAATCGTTTCTTGTGTTATTATTCGCAGCGTGTTGGCGTACAAACTTGCGTGTTTGCTCTTGATGTGATCGGAACGTCGACATCCAGCGACATCATTATCGCCATGGTTCAGAGGATACAGTCAAATTGCGGCAAGCGTGGAAAGTGAAGTTTTTGAAAGGAAAAAAAGAGAAATCGATGGAACAAGAAATTGAGGGGCAGAAAGTGGCATTTTTGACGAAATAACGAACAAGGATCGTGGCCAGTGTGAAACTTTCGTCTCGTATTATTGTGACACGTTTTCAGTGAACACGAAAAGAAAAATTCAAGTAGCCGCGAGAGGGATGCTTGTGGCGACACGGTGTACAATTCTGGAAGTTTGCAAACAGTGACAAGTGGACCAAGTTTGAAAGTCGTTTCTCGTATTGTTTAGTCAAATAATACAGTAAATTCCGGTATCGTGGTTGCGCTGTCGTTTAAATTGGTTGTCACGATTTGAAACGTTCGTATCGACTTATTTGCAAGAAGATTGCGATGGCTGAATCATTGAATCACATCCGAGAGCGACATTTCGAAAGATCGATGTGTCGTCGGGTCTAAAAAGGTGGCTGTTACCCAACGCCGTTTATCGCGCCATTGGGGAGCGTGGTTGGAATGAATGTCGCGTTTTCAACCGCTACGTGAAATTGATCCCTACTGTTTGAACGTGATTAGTGAATGCGTGTCACTGATAGCTTTACAATAAAAGCAACTTGCAAAGATAGCCGAGAAACAAAACAAACAATTTTCGACCGTAGCTTTTCAACATTGTTGTAAAATGTTTAATTCGGTGTACGTACGTTTTTGAAAATAATTTTCGATGTTCATGGAAAATACTTCAGCTAATTGTTGTGAAGTTTAGCAGCATTCTTTTACTGTGACCGTCGATGTTCTTATAAACTTTTTTGTCGTGAATCATTTTGTAACGTGTGTTTATTTTGAAAACATTTATTGCATTTTTTTACGCGTATGTGCGATGTGAAAGAACCTTGATACGTTCAAAACAAAAACAACTGTAGATAGAGTGAAAAGTAACGCAAACAGTGTTAATTGGATAGTATATAATGTGCAAGCGCGGCTCGAATGACACCTAACATCCACGTCTGATGACAAACGTGAACAGGATCAGGGTGGTCGTCCTCGGCGGCCCCAGAGTTGGGAAATCAGGTAACCTAAAAATTTCTTATTCTTTAAGTTCGTCCCGCGTAACACGGTTTAAGTGGCGTTGTTGTTCGTCACATAAAAAGTTATATTGTATGAAATTAGCAACTACACTTAGTTGACATTAGGATATAGTGTTGAATTAGTAAAACACAATTATATTTTCTTTAATATACATTATTTATAAGCTTTTAAAACACATGCTTTGAAATATAAATTGGAATATAAACATTGAATAGAGGAGGATATAAATACAGGTATACGTAAAATAAGTGACGCGTCTTATGTATACCGAAACTATTTTTAAACGAAAAATAAGCTTCTCTGGGGTCAACATTCTTCTTTATCCACTCGTGTTTTATTATGATAGGTATCAACAATATTTGTTGTCCTTTTAAATATTCTTCTCTTTTATCAAAATTTACATCTCGTATACACGATATTAATGCTTTTTTTCTTTTTCTTTTTGGAAAGAACAATGTATTACTAGATAAAATCGGAGGTAGTACTCATAACTATTACTCCGATTAATTACTTTATCGTTATTTATAACAACAATCGAAATTTCGATTCGATCACCGCGCATTCCATCCAGAAGCGACAAAAACGAGGATCATTGTGTTACAATTACAGGAAAGTACGCGGCAGAGTACGCGTATAAGCGTATCGGAGAGGTATTAATTATAGTGGACAGTACTAATATTGTGTCGTGTAAAGCGTGTAATTTCTGCACGTCTATCTAATATAGCGGCGACGGATTGAATGAAAGTGCCGTTAAGATGAATACGTATAGTCTTCGGTATAATACGATGCATTAGTTAGGCCGGACAGTCGTGCGACGCGTACAAAGCGACTAAATGAAGGCAATAAGGATAGTTCAGCGACCCCATGAGAATTAATCCCATTAATAAGCCCATGGAACCGATATCTCGTGATCGAGGTGTGCATAATTCTAGTGAGGCTGAATTAAATAATAAAAGGCCGGAACCGATATCCCCGTGGAGAGCCGTGTAATTCGGACGAGGTGAAATTAAATGATAAGCAGCGGAACTGATAGTTCTCTCCCCGTGGAGAACAAAGTATGCAACATTTCCCCTGTTGCCCGACCGGTATCGGTCAACGGTTTTTTCGTTAACGAGGTCATGATTAAATGTATGCCATTAAACATGATTACACGTTATCGATTTCTTTTGGTCTTTTAAAGGTAAGATTGTTGAGACGATTAAAAAGAATGATTGTACGAGCACATAGTGTAATTTGTGGGGTGAACGAAGGAGAGGTGGGGGTGGGGGTGTTGATGAACTTAGAACTAAGCGGCCAGGTAAACCGTGTGATTATGGCGATAGGATGCATAGGTGAATTTTGTAGTCGCGAAAGCTTAATCACAAAATTGTGGAGGTTTATGTGTAGATTTGAGAAATTTGCATAGATCGAAACGTGTACAATGTACATAATATATATTTGAAGCAGAGTATACAGTGTAACGCTTAAAGGGTGAAACAGATCCCTGTTTATATTCCATTTTTCTTTTCGTTATTGCTGCTTATAAGAACGTAGATTAATCATGTCAGTTTGGAATTTCTACGATTGTGCGATTAAACATGATTTTCTTATCGAATACTTTGTGGTATATTTACAAAACCTGATGTTATATTCCTGATTGATAACGCGAGTTTCGATATCAACTCTGAAATCTATCTAATCTTAAGATCATCCAAGATCATTACCTTCGGTTTGCTGAAGATACAGACTTTCTAGAGAAACACGTATTAAGTGATTCGACCAAGAACGATTATATTTCTGTAATTAATCAATAATATCTCTCAAGTGCTAATTGCTTGCTTTCGATAAATAAGTCACCCATGTATTTCGTCGAAAGATTTGAAAACGATAATGTCTCATGACTGCGACGTTCTGTTATCTTAATGAATTTTCACTCAAAAATAATCTCTGATGTGTTACGTTAAAATTTCACCAATTACTACGCAATACTTGCTTATTTTTTTCGCAAAGACCATCCACGCACCATTGATTTTATCACCACAATATTAACGCTTTATCGACCATTAATTGTTCAACATACACAATTCAGACTGGCTTATTTTGGCGTGGATGCATAGCTAATGATTTTATTATTAAACGATATTTCCTTCGTGTAATTAATAGTTTAACATCAGAAACGTGTTACCTTCGTATAAAGGAGCATTATTAAATATTACAAACGAAGCATGCGAAAAGCCGATTAATGAAATCGGTAAAGCGTTAAAATCCATCAAACACGTATCTTTCCTAGCTGCAAATACTGATCGAAGCCCATTGCGATCGCGTTCAAAGTCGATCAAACATGTGCTCCAAAAATTACGTCCACCCCATGTTATGCTCAACCCTTTCCGTTTCCCTTCGACGTTCCATCATTGGCGAACGTTTGATCAGAAAGCGGATATTCCCGGATCCGGGAGAATCCGTAAAAGTCGTGAGAAGGAGAGGCTGTGTCCCGCTGGGTATAATAAGGACCTACGTGGACGTTATCGGATATCAAGTGAGGAGAGTGGTCAACGGGTCGTTGCGAGCCACGAAAAATTCTGCACGGCAGCAGCAGGTTGAGAGATCTGGACATCCGATACATCCGTTCTGTTACCGAGCCACCACGCTCTATACCCGCCTCGTTCGACCCTGGATGCCGAGTTTACGCACCGAACGCGCTTTTTCCTCCCTTATCGGGTTCCGGCGAGACCGCTGCTTCCACCACTGGAAACGAACGGTTCCCAAGAGAGAATCGAATCGACGGTATTCAGGTGACGACTAATTTTTCAGTTCTACCTTGTTAGAGTAGTTTTGGCGGTTGGTTATTCGCGATGTCGAGCTTATTCGTTCAACTGTTTTAATCGATCCGATTTTTTGCCCCGCCATCTTATCGATTCGTTACGCTCTCCTTTTGTACGTCTGTTCAACTCGAACAGCGAATCAGTGGATTACTCTCCCCGTACAAGTTTTCTTTTTGTCGAGCATCAGTAGACGGTTGATGTGTACGCGTATAGATTTAGTTATTTTATTGGACCGGGGAAAACCAGATTACAGTTAGACGGTGGAACCTAAGAAGGATACAATGACGCTTTCACTTGATGGAAATAACATTGGTTGGCCATGAAAGGAAGGTGTAGGATTGATCGAGAGCATACGAATAGTGGGTCGATTAATTTCTGCTTAACAATAGAAACAACCGGGTGCTTCGAACTAGACCGACCGACTGTACAGGCTAATCCTTCGTGAAGAGAAGCGGATTTTGTTGTTTAACAAGCAGAATGATGAACAGGCTTCTTATTCGAAAACGGTTTTCTTCTTGAAGGTAGACTAACAATAAGCAAAGAAAGCTAGGAGCTTCGCGAAACGTGTCGAAGGGTAATCAAACAAATTCCACTTTCAACGACAGATAATGTCGGATTAACGATATGTTTTGAACCCTATTCCCGTAAGATCATAGCTTTTGGTTATTTATAGGGGACGATAAATTTTCGACGATGTCCAAGCAAACGCAGAGGCGCCGAGAGTTGCGCGGTAACGCACTAGCGACGAAACGATTTTGTAAGATACATTAATAGAAAAGCGCGGTGGAAGCCACGTGAATGTCGATGATTATGGTTAGGGGCCATTTATCTGCGTTAACGCCTATTGAAGTGGCAATTGGAAGCCGGTGCACGTTTCCATGTCGCGCGAAGTATACATAAATTCATTTCGGTCGAACAGCTCACTTTATTACCAGCTCGTTAAAAATCTCGCGATCCAGACTGTAAGGGGGCGGGGTAAAAAGTTGCGTCGCCTTCTCTTGTCCCTTACGTTTGCCATAATCGTTATTTTATTCCGCTTATCTGCCTCCGTGCCGTATTTTATCTTGTTCAAACACAACACCGTTCGATATTCTTCAGTTTTAATAACGGCGACGCGTTTAACAATCTCTAGAACATATTTATACATATATAAAAAGACGTTCTGACTGACTGATTGATTTATCATCGCAAAGCCTAAACTGCTGAAGCTAGTGAATTTGGACAACAGGTTGACTTTTATGACGTATGCATCCACGGCGGAAGGAATTTCTGATATTCCATCCCTAAGGAGTATTAAATAGGGGTTGAAATGTTGTTTGAAAATCAGCCGATTTTGAAGCAAATACTATGGAAACTAGTATTTAGCTTTTTGGTCAGAAATAAAGAAATACGTGTATCAACGTTTTTGGAAAATCAACCCCCAAGGGGATGAAATGAGAGATGAAAGTTTATTTGAAAATTTGCCGATTTTGAAGCAAGCACTGTAACAAAAAAATGCGGGCAAGAGCTAGTAAACGTATATAACATGAGATTTTATCATTTTCGTTTCTACGGCACAGCTTCCGGTGTTCTGTGATTTCGCGTTAGAACGTTTAACGTTCGCTTGTGCAACGCAGGACGAAGAAGGGGAATTCTTTAATTTTATGTTGAAGACCTTTTTAACGTTTCTTATTTCCATATTAACATACTTAAAATACACGGTGTTTACTGTTTCTATGGTAGCGCGTCTAATGTTCTTTAATTTCATATCAGAGCGTTTAATGCTCCTCGTCCCCCCGTCAGGCTGTTTTAATGCCCTCTAACTCTACGTTATGGTGTTTAATAGTTTCCAGTACCACGCGAAAGTGTTTACCGTTTTTTTTATTCCTGCACACAGGTGCACGGATAGGGAATTTTATGATGTTCCGCTCTACGAACGAACGTATGAAATTTTCCAATTAAGTTTTCTTACACTGCATTCCAGTGCAATTTTTTAATTCCACAAAATAATTAATAATCAATATATTCGATGTTCTTCAAATTGAAGCGTTCAGATTTTCTCTGGATTTACGTTGGTCGTTTAAAAATTCAAATCTTTTTACCCAAACATTCAATATTACCAAATTATTCGGAAATTTATGCCTACTTTTTGATCAAACAAGAAAGCCATATATTTTGCTGCGATTAAATCTTGTAAATGTAATCGTCAAATCCTCTCCTACATGATTGAGATTAACACTAGATTGTCGGATGTTGGGTATATACCAATGTTACCTGGAACGAGTCAATTTAATTCAAACATGAAAATTGAAGTTTAAAAAAGAAATAAAACTTTATTTCAAAGAAATTTTATTCAAAACAATTTTTACATATATATTCCGTGTTTAAAATACATTTTCCGCAAATTTTTTTATTACATTTAGCACAAACGCCGTTACTTCTATTCCTTTCACATGATACTTCAACTTGACAAAATCATAAGTGAGTCAAATCGACTCACTCCGGAAATCTAGTGTTAACATTAGTCCCAACGAATCGTTCACCTTCTTGATTTAGCGAGCCCAAAGACAAAAGATTCCTGGTCCCTTGGCGTTGAATCAATTCCCAACAATTAAAAAACTTTCCGAGCCAGCGTCGCCTTTAAATTCCCGGTGGCGCAAGAGCGCTCGTAAATATTCGGCCAGTTGTTTCAATATTTTACAACGGATGTACGGGAGTTCAGCAGCCGTGGATTTTTGTTCGCCGCAGAGGAGAGAAACAAATTCGGCCTCTCACGCACACGTGCATCTATTTCAGGAAACGCGTGCTCCTTCCTTCGCGATGGAGCGAGCGCGCGCATAAATGAGCATATAAAGAGTGAATCAGCGATTCGTGACGATTTATTATCGTAGATGAATTCACGGCCTGAAGCCTCGTTCGTGCATCTTGATTCATATGACTGGGTCGAACCCTGAAGTTACAAATATGAATAACCAAACAGGATGATGGAGTGACCGAATAAAACGAGCCGGCCATACCGTGCCGCCTGTATGTGTACGTGTGCGCAGGTCTTTGTACGATGTTGAAGAGGGCAAAAAAAAAGAAAAAAAAGGATTGGCGCCCCGCGTGAGTCGTGTTAATGAGTTCCACGTGGAAAATAATTGTTTCCTCGTGCGCTTATTTGGCCATTACGCTTCCTTTCTACCTTTTGTTCCTTTAACATTTTTTTGATGATAAATTAATCATGCCAACGCATATTTCCTGTTTCTTTTTTTTTTTTTGGAGAACGCTTTCGAAGATACTTCTATGTTTACCGAACAGAACAGAAATTAGCGTTGGCGCGCTTATCCATGATTATAATAAAATTATGCATCTGCATGTGTATTATCTATCCGCACTATCTTCCGTTTCTCCCATCGCTAAATATTCGGTACACGCTGGTATCTCATAAAAGTCGCGATAACCTCGTTCGCGGTCGCAGTTTTCACCCGACGTCCCGCGATTAACGCCTCGCGATAACAAGCTCCACGGATGATTGTGCAAACCGATCGGCGATCGCGTATCAGATGGCACACGAACGAAAGAAAGATAGCGAACGAGCGATTAATTCTTTGCGCTCGAGAGGTGACTGTTAGTCGTCTAATAATATTAACCTCAAAGATTCTCAAGTGCAAAATATTTACTAAGATCCGTTTATATTAAATTTCGTTTAGTTTAGTAAGTCATATACTAAAATTTACATACATGACTGTTTAACCTCCAAGTCTGATTGATAAACAAACTAACTGAAGTCTGAAAATTTGCGAAACAGGCGACTTCGGCAAATCCCACGGCAGGCAAATTCGGCGACTAATAGTCGCCTCCCGAGCGCAAAGGGTTAAATCCCACTCCGTTTGGATGTCGCGCGCGAGTAAAGCACGGTTCGCAGTCGCAGAGAAGGCTCGGCGATGGCATTCGCTCGCTCATGTAGCGTGCTCCGGTTTATAGACCGATTCACGGTAGATAAAGGCCGGTACACGTAAGAAAATAGCAATTACGGGCACGATCGCCGCGGATAAAAGGGGGGCGAGGTAAAAAAGAGCGACTCGCGGCACGGCGGAAGCAACGGCTGTGATGCCAGACCGAGGACGGGAGTTCTCGAGAACAACCCCTTCCACTACGCACACTATCGTAGTAAACGCGTGTACGTGAGCTCAGCGTTTTGGACGACTTCGGGAAATCCAGATAAAAAACAAATGAAAAAGCAAGGATGCGGCGGAGCACATCCTCCGCTTCTGTCCCGAGCAGTATGGCCGTGTTTTGCGACGGATCCTCGTCATTGCTCCAATAAACGCGCGTGTAAGCCCTCGGAATGTTCATCGCGGCGTCGATCGTTCTTTTGGCGAGCGAACACATGAGTTGCACGCTTTTTAACCCTTTGACGACGGCAGACTTTGAGACGCACCGGTAGTACCATACGGTAGGAATTTAGTTACGACGTACGCCGAGAACCTTGGGTGAACGTATTATTGAACATTCGAATAATCAAGATTCGCATGATCGACGTTCTATTGTGTATCCTAGAATTTCTTTAATTTAATGTTGTTGTTATCTTTGGAACAACAGCTGGTACTTGAACTAGGTCTAGAACAGTAGGGATATCTTCGAGTCCTACAGGTATCCGTTTCGAGTTTCGAAACCAGCTTGCATAACCTTAAAGTTTTGTAAATACCAAAGAACAACGCGCCACGTTCTTTACGAGCAACATTTGAATTTCACGAGGTGAAATTTTTACCGTCGAATTGAGTCGGACTCGCGAGTACATATTGAACTTGATCCCATCCCTACGTGTTGCTGCTCGGCGACACGGGTCCCGTAACAATGGCGTATTCGTGAGACAGAGAGAAAGAAGGGGGACCGCGCGAGTTACACTCTCGCGTGTACGGATTCTGGGATGCGCGTGCACCATAAATTTCCCGTCGCGCGGTGAACTTCTACGCGTATCTGATACCGCGCGCGTCTCGGATTTCCCCTCGGCTCTGAACTTTCGTCTCCGCCGCGGCTAGAGAGTTTAACGCGTATTTTCGTTCGACACAAAGGTACAAATTGCGAACGGCTCGAAATGTCAGCTCCGGCCACCAGGGTCCCGTGGCGAGCGTGCACCGTGTGCCACTTCGCCATGGCGAAATGAGGAGTTTTATGGCGAGAGCTTTCAGTGGTCGATTTAACGCGTTTCATGCCGAGAGAAAAGTAAGCGCTTACTTGGTTGCGTGTGTAATAGAGAGTTGTCGGAATCCTATTATAGGAAAGGTTATAAATTAAAACAAAATAAAGGAACGATAGAAAAATGAATGAAGTTATAAATATACGTGTATTTGAATGAAGTGAAATAAAATACAACGACGCAGACAAACACTATAAATACGCTACGCACTTCCTCGCATCACACTGTTTACCAATATTCTGCCTCATTCATTTCTCGATCGAGTAGGACCCCAAAAGACAAAACACTCGGCCCCACTCTATCGATCCCTTCACACGCCAAATGGAGCATCTTACAATAATAATCCTTAAATCAGGGCTCGGCAACCTATGACTCTGGGGTCACCGAGTGACCCATTTGATAATTTCACGTGATCGACTTTAGTTCCGAAAATAAAGTATAATATATAAAAATAAATTATTTTCTTAATAAAATATAGCTCATTATTTACTAAAAGACTGTTTTAATTCGAAAATATCTTTGACCCAACTGTCTCTTTAATACTCACATTTTGGTTGATTTTGACCCGCAGCCAAAAAAAGGTTGCCGACCCCTGCCTTAAATCTGTGTATTACCACAGTATCGTATCCCTTCAATAAGTTATGAATTTTACGCGAACGTGTATTGTCATAAAACATCGTAGGGTACGTATAACCGTCCTAATACCTAAGATAGTAAATCAGCGTACCGACCGTTATTGTCGGCACCTCGCGGAGTCGTCGGGCCGGCGTAGCGAAGTGGTCCCAGGGTTTTTCCCCGACTTTTCTCAAGTTTGTTGAATTTTTACGTCGCGTCTCTTTGTCGACGGGGGCAGAAACGCGGACGTCAAAAATGCTAGTTAGCACGTCTGCGCTTCTCGCAACTTATCGTGTACTCAGAGTCGTTTCTCTGAGAGCTCTTGTTAACCAATAATAAATGCACTTCATTCTTGTTAATACTAGTGTACCAATATTAGTATACTAATACTAATTCACAGATCGATCCTTAAATCCTAAAACATGGATAACTAAACGAGTAGGTCGCTACCATCCATCGTTCAAAACGTTGTTCTCGAACTCGTTCCCTCGAGTCAATAACGTCGCATTGTGCGCGCGACCGTTAACGATACAGAGTTTCATTCCACTCTAGCAATCGTCCGCGATTAGCATAACAGCGTGCGTTACCGTTAACGCGAGGTTGCGCAATGAAAACCCTGTTCGCGGATTTTGCGAGGAAAGCGGCTCTATTTTTAGACGAGAAGAAAGTTACCTAGCTCGCCATTTCTACGAGAAGGCCGCAGGTGCCTAGGGGCTAGGAGGGAGGAAGTTCGTTTCGTGGCGCTTGTGTGTGTTTTGCGGCGGCCTCTAGACTCGCCGCGCGAGCGAGGCTGGAAAAATCGCGTAAAATACGTAATAAGGATAATTAATGGCCGACCTGCGTACAGGAAATGTCATTAAAGGCTATGCTCGTACTACACTCGTCCCGGACGTTATGAATGCGTTTATACGAGCGTGTGCGTGGCGGCGGGTCCCGGGGACGCTGCGCTTCATAAATTTCTTCGTTACTTCGCGAAACGTACGAGAGAACTCTAACATGTCGCCGACGTGCCTATCCCCTACGGTTCGACCCTCGAAGACTTATCGGGTACATAGACCCGTGTGCCGGCCCCGTGCTCGTCGAGCTCTCGTACGAACACCGTTTATAAATCTGTCGCCGTGGCGCGGACCCCCTCGAGAACCACGAGGCACCGAGCAACGCGAGTAACCTGGGGCATCGCGAGAGCACTGTGTTCTTGTGTTGATTCGCGAAGTAAAGGGAACTGGGATTCGTTTCGTGCACTTCGCAAGGCGAACTGGTTGCTAGGAATTTCCGTGAAGTCAAACACGCAGACTGCTCATACTAGTTTGTATGCAGCGATCGGACTCGAATATGAACACGAGCCATCATGAGATACAGTTTTAGGGAGTCTGTGGGTCTAAGATACAAAGAAAAAGGTTTCCCAAAAATGTTTGACACGTACGGTAACTTTAGCTATCCGATAACTGTATTCAACGCTGTTAGTTAGACAAGATATATAAATATTATGCGTAACTTGGATTTAGCGATCTTCGATCTCATTAATTGCAAGACAAACGGTTAAGCGTTCGTTAACGAGAACTCGAAGCTAAACCTAAACTCGCGTCAGACAGTCTTTAACGCGTCCACCCGAATTCTACGCATCATCGGGGAACTATTTTCATTCGCGACGTGCGTTGCCTGAACGGGAGCAGAATGACGACCGCTAATGCCAAGCAACAGAGAAGCTTCTTGTTATTTTCTCGAAAATATCGTGCGCGGGCTGTAAAACAGAGGCAGCCTCGAAATAGAGCGCTGCGGGGGTCGACGCGAAGATTTTTCTACGAACCCGTGCAAAATTGCCGGGCAACAATCCGCTTTTTGCCGGCCCCTCGATCGCGTCGTCTCGTGGGCTTATTTTTCGAGGTGCCAGGTCGTTATAGGGTGTAATTACGGATCGATAGGACGCGGCACGATCCTCGGGGTTAGCGCGCGAAATTGCAGGGTTCAAACGGAAAGAAACACGGGGTACTTCTCGAACGCCTCCTTCTCTGTTCCTCTGTGGCGTCGGTGAGCTGTCGACAGGAGGTGTGGTGGCCGGCTAAGAGAATACTTTTATCGTGGCTAATGACGTACGATCCTCGTTCCGGGCCTGGCCGTGCCATTTTCAGACGGTGCACGCCCCCGCACACCCCCACGGAGAATCGACGAAAATTCAATTAAGCCACCAAGCCGAGATACGAACGTCGACCACCCTCTTGCCTCTCTAATTAATTCCCCCTCGCCTCACCCTGTCCCTGCTTCTCGACGGCGGGGGAAACTCGTGGCCGGTAAATTATTCGCTGCTTTTGCCGTCCGAGACACGAACCAGAGGTAAACGCCCTACGCGTCGCAAGGACTAAAGGGGTGGGACTGCAAATTTCAAGGGAGCACGTTGCACGCGTCTAATTGGATTTCAGCGAGAGACGCGAGTTGGAAAGATCACCTGGACGTGATCGAGACAGTTTGACCGAGAAAGTTTTGCATATTTCGAGAGTTCGAGCTTCAAATTGCTTTATTCGATGGGATATTTCTATAACTGTATTAAAACATCTAATAACAATATTTTTCATCTCTTTATCTTTTAATGAGAAACATTAATTTAACGTAGAAATAAGTTAATTATTTGCCGTACACATCAGATGCATTATTTTATAAATTTAGAATTTAGAATTTAAAATTTATGATCGAATTTAGAATCGTCAAATGTCTGTAAGTTGTATAAGTCGAACTTTTATCGTGGTCTCCAACTTTCCAATTTGCTTATGATTAAATTTTGCATATGTAAAACTAATAACAATAATAATAATGATAATGATGATGATAAGATAACGACAATGACAACAACAACGGTCACGGTCACGGTTCACGAGTCGCGGTTCACGAGTCACGGTTCACTGTTATGTTAGTTCTGTTATGTTAGTTCGATGGTTTGGCGAGTAAGTTTAGTATAAATAATCATTGCGAACAACGTGCGAGCGAACAGGTTACTTTCTAACGGCTCAGATACGCTTATCAAATTTATCGACGCCAATTAACCTGCTCAGACAGGAATAAGTGCGTTAATTATTGGCGCATGCATACGCGATGGAGATTTTTGAATGGTGTTTTAGCGAAACGTAGTGATCTAAGCCTAGAGGTTGATTTCTTTATAAATCGTTTAGCTTGAGCCTTCGAATTTGTAAGTAGAACGAATTAGTCGTTTAAAAGCAAGGTTATCAAACGTGAACATTTTAATTTTTACATTTTTAAATATTTGAAAATATTAATGGTATAGCATAATTACATAGTCAGCTGAGAAAATGAATTGCGAAATTATTTCTCTAATATATTCGTAAATCAGGCTATAAAATTACTGGTACGATATCTTTCGTTTATAATTACTGTATTAGGTTACCCGGTGGAAGCAGTGGACCGAAAGTTCCGCTACTTAATGTCCTGGAAATCCTGAGTACTTTTTCGTTTCTATAAATACGAAATTGAAAAGCTTCTGGAAGAAAGAAAAAGATAGACGCGTGTAAAGATACGGTATAATCAAACAGTGAAATTGCGCAGATGATTAATAGCTTTTCACTTATATAAACCTGTTTCTGTTAAAATTAAGAAATGAACGCGCCGCACTTTCATTTAGTCTGATATCGGCAGGAGCTCTAGCTAAATTGTGTGTTTAAATTACTCTGAAATTGTACCGCCTACGAGTCTATTAGATCGAAGCAGATAAACGAATAAAAAAAACATGAGATAATGAAGATAGCGAATTTTTAATACTTTAATTCAACAAAAAAGAAAAACTGACGAACCTCTCTCGATTACCGTCTATCCCCTATGATAATTCATTAATTCGTTCAATGATCCAAATCTAATAGTACCACACAAATTTATATAATTCAGTAATAATAAGTTATTTGAATTACTTTATTAGAAACAGACTTCCTGACCATTATAATTAGCCGTCATAAACTTGGAAAGAAAGTTTACAAAAAATATTCGATGCAAGAAGAAATGAAATGTTTATTCGTATTTTCTTTTTGAAATTTGCAAAATATTAGAAAAATTGTTGCGAAAAATTGCATGAAATATTTTTCACCGTATTTCTTGTCCACTATTTCTCTGATTGAACGCGTTTCACCATTTTAAACATCTCGTTTTTCGTTTCAGCCGTTGTGGTGAGATATTTGACGAGGCGATACATCGGCGAGTACAGCTCAACCAGTGGTAAGTCGCTCTTTCTTTTTCCCTTTCCGTTCTTCGTTTCACACTCGTTTCGCAACAGTTTCAATGTTCTTGCCACACGTTACTCGAAAATCGAAGCATCGTCGCCGGCTTTACCCTCTGGTTGTTACAGCCCGATCGCGTACCTCTCGGTATCCCCAATTACGATGGATGCGTATGCAGGCTTAACAACTTTGCTTGCCGGTACAACTTTTTGCTCCGTCTCGGATCGCCTGATTACTTTATTACCGGTGTTACTTTGTGCTTCCAGCTGGTCTAGCTTCTGCTCGAACGAAGCTTCGGTTTTTTGTTCCAGTAATGGAAGGTTACGTTTTAATAACGCGGAGAACGTGCACTGCTTCTTTGGAGAAAGAATGGTCGTGCGCTTAACCCTTTTGTTGTAAATAGAATTCTCTTTGTTTGGGATATTTTAGCGAAAGATTCTTGAATACCTCAAGAGTGTAAAAAATTGGATATCGAAAATTCTACTAATCAGTTAGTAGATCGTGGTGTGATTGTTTCGAAACTCCTAACCTTGACAATCACACTTCTCTGGAAATTAAGGGATCGATTTCTGTAACTGTCTGTAGTACACTCGACGAACACTGTTTCTCAGAACTTCCTGCTCCCTTCAGTTCTCGTTCAGCGGATGTTAGGTAATTTTGATCCGACTAGCGCTACACAGAGTGGCCACAGGATCGCGTTTCATCGTCCTAACGTGCATAATGATATCTTAGGTGTTAAGCGCTGGAAAGCAGTACATATTTTACAAACTATCCAGGATCAGAGCACAAATTTGTCTTTTGTCTTTCTGATACAACCTTAACTTCATTTCTTAAACGATCATCGTACCGTGTCACCAGTTTCTTACGTAAAATTAGTAAAACACACTTTATGTACTGAAAATACACATGCATGCAATTAGTGACGTTCAAAGTATCACGCGCACTTCATTAATCTTAAACTATCGTGTTGTATGGACAATACTAGAAAGTAATCACAGGTTGTAACTTTTCCGAGGTCTTTCGAGGAATCGTAATAAAATGAGGTTTGAATCGCAATGATCAAGAGATCACGGGATCGCGCGCGGTATCTTTTTCACGGCGCTGCTCCGTGGAGAGCAATCGTTGCAGGCCGCGAGTACAAATTGAACGATCGTGAAAACGGGCTCCGAGAGCGTGGAACAACTTCTTCCCAGTCGAGTATCGAATTCTCGGAATGCGGACCGCCGTATAAACGCGATTATCTAGACTCCTTACCGCGAGTTCCAGTTCCCCTTAAGCTATGCATACCGAGAGTCGTGCCGGGCAACGACAAGATTTTCAACAAGATTCGCGTCCCCGCATTTTTATTCCGGTACCGCGTCGCTTTCGTTGGGTTCGCTGCCTCCTTCGTGTCTCCGAGGTTTATGGGTTTATGGGAATGCAAAAGGTTCGCGGGGCTACGAGTTATCGTGTAGAATGTGCGCTTTGACCCTTTGTGGCCGGAATTTTATCAGCTCAAGATTGTAATTGGTTGTTACAGTTTCTCGCTTCGGTTCGAAGAGCAATTTAAATGAAAATGTACACACAATGTTGGTACAATAATATAATAGTAACAGAACACTGTAGCATAACGATTACAATGGAATTGCATTAGATTTAAATAATACAGATGCATAGGCACGTGCTAACTCTGATAATTCGTACAGTAGCGGACAAAAGTTTTTAAGACCAAAGAGTCAAAGAAATTAAACCAACTAATTTATAAGGAATAGTATGATAGACAACATTTGCATACTGTGTTAATCGATAAATAGTGTTCTACCATAATAACAATAAAAATGAATGTATATATAATATTTGTAAACCATAAAACTATGTTTTACATTGTCTACTCGTCTTAAACTTTCGCCCGCTACTGTATCTGCACACACCTCTATAATTTTCTTCTTGCTTCGCTCCTCAAGTTCATCGAGCACGTTAATCTAAGCGGGATCTCCTTTTTGTACAATAAATGTTCGAAATCGGAATCTTTCGGTCCGCAATCAGGACTCTGGCGCGCATGCGCGGGTTATCCGCGGCGCGCATTATTTCAATCAGCGTGCCCGGGGAATTTAATTTCCCCGTGGCGGCGCGCCGCCCGGTGTCATTCACATCTCCGGACAGCACAATGGCCCATTTAATAGATCGCTTTTGTTAATCGCGCTACCAGAGGCGCGCCGCCATTATCGTCCTTCGAAAACACGACGTTCCGGTTACGTGACGCTTTTCATTACGTACCTGTACGTGCGCTCGCTCGCTCGCGTGTATACACACTCGCGCACGCGCACGCATACACGCGCAGCATTCGCGTGCGTGGACGTTGCGCACCGACCACTTTTCATTGTCGGACGAGTGAGCTGTTTCGCGGACCGTGAGAATGGAGAGAACGAAAAGTGCTACGGGGCCCCGTAATCTCGAGAGATCCAGTTGTGGCCGCTCGACGAATTCATATTCCCCAACGATGACCGATGCACGCGTTCGCGCGTATAATAGGCCACGATTTACAATCGCTAGAGAAACAGAGAGAAGGAGAGAGAAAGAAAGAGAGAAAGAGAGAGAGAAAGATGGGGTGGAGGGAGGGAGAAGGATACACCTACAGGTCTCTGACTTCGTCTCGGTTTTCACTTGGCTAAATAATAGAGATCGCTCGATTTCACCTTCTTGTTCTCTGATGAATGTATTACGTTAAGTCTTGCCTACCTGTTCGCCGGCACAATCAATTTACGATTCTCCGACCGCGACGAGGATCTCGTGTGCACACGGAGAAGTATCCCGTGCCAGCTTTCCTGCATCGGAGGTTGTTCAGGCTAATTTCCTCGACTCTCGCGATCCCCTTTGACGCACCGTTTCCTGTTCGTGTTTTCGATCCTCCCTGGCTATGGGAGTGTCTCTGACGGTGGAGCGCGATCGTTTCGTTTAATTGAATTTTATGGGAGGTTTCTCCCGTGGGATTCGAGGCAGAGGTTTGGTTTCAACCGTCTCGTTGCGTGATTTTGCGTACTTTTACGCGAGTGAGTAGTTGGGAGAGAGAGGATGTTACAGTTTGGAATATTGAAATTGGCAATTTTTCTGCGCTTCGTTGCTATTTCTTTAATTTCTTAGTTTCATTGAATCTGCTCGAATTAGGATTATACACGTCACTGAAATGCTTGTTCGACTTCTTCAGCCGAACGAATTTCTAAAGTTCACGGAAATGCGATGTGTATTAAACATAGAGATTATTTGAGAAAGTTGCAGACATTAATTTTTTGACCTTCATCACTTATCTATTACGCTCTTTCTCCTATTATCTTCCGTTTACTCGTTCCAGTTATCCACTTAGCGTTTGTCTCTTTCGCTCGTTGTTTCTTCCTGTTACACTCCGTTTCTCTTGTACCAACAACCGGCGAGAAAATTGGCCACGGGGTAGAACAACACTTGTCTGCAACATCAACCGGAACAACCTTTCAAGGCCCATTATTTACACGACGTTGCAGGCGAATGCTTACCGAATCATTACCAAAGCGTCTAATCTTATCTACATCTGATATCTACATTTATTTACGATAATGGCCTTGTGGGAGGCTCGTACAGGTTAACTTGAAAAAGCTACTTGTTTATTAGCCATCTACTTCGTTTGCTACAAAAGATAAACCAAGCTAAACATATTTGTACGTTCGTGCAACTCGAGGTTCTAAGTCGGACGCAAGCTAAGCTCTAAGTCAAGTTCGAGTTAGGCTACGATTAGGTTCGAAACAATTCAAATATTTCAATGTCAAAAATTCAATCACAGGTATCCACAACTGTTACGAAATCACACTCGCGAAAGAAACTCGCCGTGTCTTCCCTCCGGGTGCCATTTTTCACCGACCAGTCTTCTTTTTTCCTCGACAAAAGTCCTCCAACCGATCACCTTGCTCCAAATTCGTTTCGTTACCCCCTCCCCAACAAACCCTTACCTACACCAAAATACACGTGTCGTTAGCAGCCGCTCTTCACGACGTAATGGCCCACAAGAACTTTTATTTCCGCGACTCGTCTAACGGTTACGGCTATTACTCGAAATAGCCCCGTCCTAAAAAGTTTCAAAGCCGCTTTACGAGCGACTCGCGGAACTAGTCCAGGGGCCCAACCACTGATAAACGCGCCACATTAATTAAAGTATCTCTTCGCCCGGATCTACGGCGCGGGGAGAAGAGCTATCGCGACGATAGGGACACACCTGCTCGTATTTTTCCGCGAACGGATATCCGCGATTCTCTCGCGTTGCACGGCAATTATTGCGGCGAGGTAGCTTGCATGAGTTATGGGAGAGATCTGCATTCTCTGCCGGGGCCCTTCTCCCCATAGGCTCTATTTCGTATCGAGCGTTTAAATCTCCGCCCTCCTCACGAGCCGGCCGTGTTCGTTGTCTTTTCCCTCTCCGCCTGTGCGCATTTCTGTAACCAACATCCGAATATGCCCCTAAGGGGTTCCGGTAATCGCGACCAGGCGCCACGATTAACCTCCCGAGGGATACTGCGAATAATTATTTTTATAGTCGTTTAAATGCGATGAAGTGTATCCGGTACACTCGGTACAACGTGGATCATCGGTAGTCTACAGGGTATGAATGGTAATGGTAAATCGGTTGTGAATTTAATCTGCTGCGATTTCAAGTAGACACGATTTTGTTTCAACTGGTGATTCTTTAAATTTATCGAAAGGAACTCCTAGTTTGTGGGAAAACGATTCTTTAACACTAGGTTTACGAGACCCGTCAAATGGACGGGTTTTGGACTTCATGAGTAAAATTTGCAAGGTTAATTACTATTATTTTCAGCGATTTTTGTTTAGTTTTATTGATGGAGCGATACAAATGTGTTCAAATCTATTTCCCTCTCAGTTCAGCAATTTCAAATTCTTTTTGATGTATGCCTATTCCTTAATATATGAACATTAGAAGTAGATATACAAGAAATGTCCGTAAATCTGGTGTTAATACAAAGTTAGAAGGATGAAACAGGTATATTGGTGGCAGTTCCTTTATCTTTCACGCGAAATTAATTAGAATTTTTCGTGAAAAATGATGCGTGTGGGATGAAACGAACTCTTGACCTAAAATTCTTTCTTTTCTTCCTTATAAGATTATTAAATTTCAAAGATATACATCTATAAGGAAAACGATTATGATTATCAGCTATAGAAACCACTTTTGATTTTAATAAATTCGTTCCTCGAGATATTCACACTTTTTCCCGGAATCCTTGAGTCAGAGACCAGGCCACGACTATTTTCGCCGTCACGTTTCTTTCGCTCTTCCTCGTCTTCTTTTCCCTCTGTGTGTTTTTTTTAGCTCTCTTTCGTTGAAACTACGCGCGTCGTTAAGCGGTTACGCAGAAATCCGCGAAGTGCCCTCGTGTCTGCGCCGACGAGGAAGCCTTTTCGGGTGTTCCGCGTAGATTTCGACGGCGTCTCGCGACGCTTTCACGTGGGTGTCGGCTACGTTGTTCGGGTGGCGATGCTTTGGGAGGAAGAACAGCTCGTTTCGAGTGGACTCGTTGGGGAAACAGCGTTCCTCCGAATGGGGGAGTGAGTGCTCGGAGCCAAGGTCTGGTTGGCTGGCCGACCGATCTGTTTTGATTCCTTTTTTTTTCCTTACGTCTGCGCGGGTGGTAGAAAATCGAGAAATGTTTACGTAGACCGGTGACTGATTTATGAAATAGTAATAAAGATCGTGTTCCATCTGCTGATGATTTAAGAGCGTCGAGGCGTGTGTATGCGTTGTGGTTACGCAACGCGCTGTTATCTAACTACATACATACACTGGTCTCGATATTTTGCGCGCGAAATATATAAATATATATAGCATCTGTGTGTTAACATTCGAGATGTAATTAGCAGAATGGTATTCAGAGCGGAAGATAGAGGAGGATATGTATAGAGAAGTGTAGAAAGCGGAAATTGAGGTTGAAGGGAATAAAAAGGGGGAACTTAACGAGTTATACTAAAACGAAGAAACTGTATCGAGATTTCAGGTCAGAAATTTTAACTGCCACATTTTCACTCGTAACTTCGATCATTTGCAAAGCTTTGCTGTACCTTTGGTAACTTTGTCGCAAATGAAACGTCTCTTGATCGTTAGTTTTTACAGTGGAAAAACTTATACCTGCTTCACTTCACGTTGAATGCATCTTAATCCTGTTACACGAGATCGGTTGTAAAATATCGTGCAATTTTTCACGAACTAAGAAATATCCGGTGAACGATGTCATAATTCGTTCTTAAGTTATCAACGGGGACCGTAAACGCGAAACTATCCCACCTCGGGTTTCCCTTCGCCAGCGATTACGATCGCAACGTTAAGTTTTAGCAGCTTTTATTATCAAGGAAATCTCGATGGGAGACTCCCGATTGAGATATAAATGGGATCTCTCGCGTGTTCTCTCGGCGAACCTTCGCGCTCGTTCAGTTTCCGTTCTCCGTGTGGCTGCAACAATATCAGGCACGGTTGCAGGGCGGCTGGTTCCCTCGAAACAATGTTATAATCGCCGGTTGTCTTCTGTTTTTCACGGAACAGAAGGTTGCACAGGGGCGTGGACGGTGTTTAACGCGGTTCTCGGTCAACGTTCAAGAACTGTAATTAGAAGGCTTGATGGATGGTAGCCAGACAAGAAAGTGGATGAAAGTCCTGTCCCGTGTGGACGATCTATGCGTTCTTGAATACCGGGCGAGACAGTTATCTCGGCGAATCTAAGTCCCGCTAGAACAATATTCGATAAATCTTCGAAGGATTTCGATGGAAGTCGGCGATTCGTTAATAACTGGGAGGTTTCGTGGCAATGGTCTGGTATTCTCCAATTGCTAGTTTTGGATCGTTAATGATAACTTCTAGAAACTGCGTAGATGTAACTCTCGGGTGGAGCAGGTAATTGGTTCCGTGTTAGAACTGATAGCAATGTTTAATAAAACTATTAGGATCAAGTAATTAACGAGATACTTTAACTCTCTCGGTAAAACGTTCAAGCATTCTTATGTAACCAATGATTTATAAAGATCTACGCGTTTTAACAATTTCGCAACGTTTCGTTTCTGAGATGTCTATTTTAAAGTTTCTTGTACGATAAGAATTCCTAAAGGAATTTATTCTAATTTCTCGAACCCGTGTTTCAATCAGAGACTTAATCGCGGATTATACACCGTCAAGATTTCAGGGAGACATCGAACGAGTCTTAGGCGTCGATCTAAAAGCGACAACCGGGTTTGTGAAACCGAAATTTACGATTCCGCGTTACCCCGTTAATCGGGTCCGGAATTATTCCGTCCAGCCTGGAAGATATATCGCTGGAAAAACACCGCGTTTCCTACCAATTAACTACATACATCACGAGATTACTCTGCTGGAACTGATTGATCTGCTGGGGATTAGAGAAACTTGCGCGTCGTCGCCTTAGGCATTTGTGTCGCGTGTCCCATGGCCCCGTTTCGAGCCCCTGTTTATAGGCAACCCGACCAGGCGACCGCTGCCAGGCTAACTTCTCGCGCCCTTTTTCCTTAACCGCGAGGGATCGATCGCACCGTGTCCAGTGAACCGATTTCTTAGCATGCATGTATACGGGCATACACGGTGACGTTGTTGGAAGAGTAAAACGACACTACTACTCTCTCCTCTTGAGTAAAAATATTCTATTTAATATTTCGAAGTATTCAAGGAGACTGAAATTTGATTATAGTCAATGCTGCTATATTGGAAGTAATAGAAAGATAAAAGTGATCGGATAACAGGATTTTTGGATAACAGAACAATCTCTTCCTTTTGCACTAAGATTCATTTATTCAAACAAAATTCTACAAAATTGACAGTTTGTTTCAACATTTAAGGATTTTATATCTTTCTAGCCGCTATGTTACATAGCTTTTTTTATACAAGTTAAAGTAGTAAGCTATGCAAAATTCAAGTGTTTGGATAATAGAAGCTCGAACGTTGGAGGATCTACTGTACCCTTGAGTTTCGAATGTTTTAACATATCATCAAAAACGAAAATTTTAACTTATTTTAACTTAAGAAGAGAGTATTGGTTCACTACCGTGAACATTAATTAATTTCTTGGGAAAATTACGGGTAACCGGTGTTGCACGTAACCAGGAAGCGTATAATTTTGCTGAAGCTGTTGGGAGGGATAATTGCTTAATCGACCTTTAAAGTCTAGTAACGTTGTCGGGGACAAGCCAATGCTCGCTCTATGAATGATCGGTGAAAAACTGGAACGAAACTGGGGACGGTGTGTGCACAGGCACGAGCGGGACAATTATTTTACGCTCTACATAGAGCGTGACCGTGAGAGGGTTGTTATGATTATTAATTGCGAGGGAAACGTTTATGTCGTGACCGAAATTACAATTGTTCACGATCTGTGGAAGCAAAAAATGTGGTTTTTAAAAATATTTTTGAAAATATTGATAATCAACTTTCTACAATTTCTTTTATTAGTTTATGAGAGCAAAGATTATAACTGATTAAATTTTCGTTGTTTAGCATATCTTTTTCGTTCTCTGAATCAGCCGGTTTCTAAAAAGATCCACTCGAATCGATCTAGCATAATCACACAAGGCTTCGAAAGGTGAAATGAAATATTCGATGATTGCGTACGACGTCATTTCTCAAAACCGTTTGTCCGAGCAAAATTCACCCGTGGCAATAACTAATCAAATAGAAAGCAGTTTTCTCCGTCCTGTAGGAATCCGATTTTTCGGTTGATCCCACGAGATCGAGCTTTTATCTCGAACTGACTCTCCCGCGATTGATTACCGTTCCCAAGCAGAACAATCTGCATGGATAGAAAGTATGTAATGGCCAATCGAATATACGCGCTCGAATTAAATTCGATTCCTTCTCCTCAAAGCGTAGGAAAGAGGTCAATAATGATGCTTAATGCCGGCGAATAGGTAATGACTAAATTGCGAATGCTTATGCATTTATGGGAAATTTAAATTTGTGAAAATATCCGAACTAAAGTAGGCATTATTGTTGTATATTAAGGGGGTAAAATGAATCTTTAATTAACTTCCATTTGTATAGTTTTGTCTACAAAAACAGGAATTTACGCTTAAAAATTTGCAATCAATTAAAGGTTAGGGGTAGAATGAAGTATTCTTTATTCCAACTAGGCTTAATTATGACTGGATAATTCCATACAATTTATGACTAGGTTGGAATAAAAATATGATACTTCTAATTCGTGTATTATATTCAAATCTATATGATACAATCGTATTTTAACTATTTTGTACTGAACTCTACTGAAATCAAGTTTTCCGAAATTACAAAATTATAATCTTCGTTTATTTTTATTCTACTCTTTTATTTTATTTTAATTTTAATTTTTTATTTCTTAATCTTTTATCTTATTTTACTTATACAGCTCTATTTTACTTTATGCTCTACCGATAGGCATTTATTTTAAACTTAAAAATCAGCTTCCATATCTAATCACGTATTTTGTTAATACACAGAACGAAATATCACGTTTCTTATGAATGGTTCTCGAATCCCATAAAGTGAAACTTCTGCATTGAAATTGACTTGAATTCGTAGGCACACGTTCGTCCTATCGTTGGTAACGACAAAAGATGATTGTTTCTTGTCGAACGATCACGAAGACCGAACAATACTCGCATGCCTCCGAATAATCGATGTTTTTCGCGTTGCATCAGGGACTCGCTTGGGATCGCTTCGATTTTTCGATCGGCAATGCAAATCCGCTTCGCCGAGCGCTCATTGCGTGGAATAATCCCCCATGGATGATTTAGAAAGCGAGCCACGGCAAGTGTATTGTGTGTCGCCGATCGTTTTGTGGATGGGAACGTTTTGTCCGCGGTCCAAACGGGAGAGATTAGATCGTGCATCCTGAGAGACCGATAGATCACCGGCGTTCGATCGATGGATCACGTACCGCCGTTATGCGAACGGATTTCGAACGAACGGCAGAGTAGGCTACTTATTGCAGACGGTTCCTTTGCCCTTTTCGATCGATCGATCGATCGTATTGGGAAAATTGTGGGACGTGCTTCGTCGTGGCTGTGTGAAAGTAAAGATGATGTTTAGATTGTTATTTATTTATTGATCGTTTATTGTATTTCATTTCACGGCTTTAATACTAGGTTCACGAGATCCATCAGGTTTCAGACTTCATGAGTAGAATTTGCAAAAACAATTACTATTATTCCTAATAATATTTGTCGACTATTATGGATGGACTGATACGAATATATCCCAATCTATTTCCTTCTCAGCTTTGTAGTTTCAAATTCTTATATATCTATTTCTTAGTACATGTGTATTAGACATAGATGCCTAAGAAATGTCCGTAAATCTAGTGTTAATCTATGATACTTTTTGTTTATCGTTAAATGAATTCCTTAGAGTATGGGAAAAATGTGTTGTATAATACAATTGCTTTCTAAAATGCGGCTCATTACATATACATAACATGCGCGCGTTTAAAATTCATTACTCGTATCATACACACATACATAATTCATCGTTCCTTGCTGAATATTCATCATACCTAAAGCCAAACAATTTTAACCTACATTCGTTGCCACAATATAAAAGATTATCCTGATTTTTCGTTGCGTTGAGTTTATAAAATAATTAATTCTTCATAAATCGTACAGAGAACGGAATTGTAAGGTAGAATATTTTTTCTTTATGAATATGAATGAAAAAAAAGATATTATATATATAATACTTCAATACTTTAATTTGAATCGATAAATACTGAAATGTATCAGATATGTAGTTTACGCTGTTAGGTATTATATAAATCTATATAAAATACAACGTTTATCGTCAATGAGTTAAATCTGTACTAATGACGTACAACGCTACCAGTGACGAACGAACCCCATCACCAGTCAGCCGGTTACCCCATCGATTGACTTTTCCTACTTTTCTTCTCCTTACACGCTCCATGAATAGGAGAAGTTTTATTCTTGTCAGCTACACGTTATCATACCGATGCGACAAAAATGTTATAATAGAATTACCTGTACAAACTAGAAGAAAGATAATACATTATGTACAAATTAGCCCCTGTTCCTCTGTTTAATAATAAATTAAACATACTTAGTCCATTAAATTACAATTAAATTTATAAAATTACTAATTAAAATGATAAAGAAGTAATTGAAGTAAAAATTAAAATATTCTTGACAGTGACGCGTTACTATATCAACATAGCAGTTAGATTATAATAGAATTACCTGTACAAACTAGAAGAAAGATAACACATTATGAACAAATTAGCCTCTATACCTCTATTTAATAATAAATTCAATATACTTAGCCCATTAAATTACAATTAAATTTATAAAATTACTAATTAAAATGATAAAGAAGTAATTGAAGTAAAAGTTAAAATATTCTCGACAGTGACACGTCGCTATATCAACATAGCAGTTAGGTTATAATAGAATTACCTGTACAAACTAAAAGAAAGGTAACACATTATGTACAAATTAGCCTCTATCCCTCTATTTAATAATAAATTAAACATACTTAGTCCATTAAATTACAATTAAATTTATAAAATTACTAATTAAAATGATAAAGAAGTAATTGAAGTAAAAGTTAAAATATTCTTGACAGTGACACATCATTATATCAACATAGCAGTTAGGTTACAATGAAGTTACCTGTACAAAATAAAAATAAAAATAGGAAATGTAATACAAATTGGCCCGCATCCCTTTTCCCAACAATAAATTTATAATACCGCATCTAACAGAATCAATCCTGCTGACAATAGCGTGTATTAACCACAAATCGGCGTGAAGCATAAAAATTGTAAAGTACGGACAGCAAACGAGACGTAGCTTTCACCGTTCGAGGGCGTCTCTTCGGAAAAGCGATCCTCCAGCAACGACGAACGAAAGTGCACGAGCCAGGATCCCGTATTTTCGATTCGTTTCACGCGTGAGATGCACCAAGGAGAAAATGCACGATCGCACGCGACTACCGCGCGACGAGATCCCGCCGGATGTAAATTACCAGGTGGATAAGGGAATCTGCGTGTGCGTTATCCTCGCGATCGATGGACTCTTGCAACATGGTTGGTAGCGGAGTCTGTTTGGTGGAAAAGTTGGAAACGTCGTGGGGGATTTTTACGAGCTTGCGTTAGGATGTTTGATGGATCGTGAGAAATTCACGGGGAAATCTGTGGAAAGAGGTCGAAAGGTTTTCGTGGAGTATGGGTATAAATTGTGGCGAGGAAAAGGATTTATGGATTGCTCGATGGTAGTAAAATTGTGACGCGTGTTCAGCGAGCGATTGAAATTGTGATTGAAATCGAAGAGCAATGCGAACGATATTTTGTTACGATTCAGAAGATAATGGATCGATATGGGATGGGTGATAATCGATACCGAACTGTTGATTGCAGGCAATTTAAAAGGAGATTTGTGTAAAATTCAATTTCTAGTAGAAACTTGTGCAACTTTCGCCTCGTCCAGTATGCCAACAGTTTCATCTTATTTCCAAATTTTACTTCAAAATAACCCCTTGCACTCCTTCGTCGACGTCAATTTTTATCACAGTAATTTCTATGTTGAGTCACACTCGACATTTTCAAAGTGCCATTTTAATAGTGAACGAAAGTTTAGGATCACAGAGTCAACGAAATTAAACGAATATAAGTTACAACAAAGCTTGAGAGCTGTTTAATATAATTAATAAAAAAAAAAAAAATAAGTACCACTCAAGGAATTGTCCTTTGAAGTAAACTTCAAATAAAGCACCTAGGGTGTTATTGGCAACAAAATTGAAAAATAATTCAGAGTGCAAAGGGTTAATATAGTATACCAGTAGATATACTTTCGAACAATTTAATTGCCGTTGAAAGACCAATGCTACAGGCGGTTTACGACTTTTGCAGAATACTGTACGGTAGGTTTACCGAGAAGAGTAATGATTCGATCGATCGATATGTACAGGTGGTGTTCAAGCGAGCGGAGCGATCGAAAGAATCTTCGTTGCCTGCCGACTTTTAAAAGGTAGCCTCTCGTTCGTCGAACTTCTTTCGACAGCATCCCGTGTGTGTTTTTCAGCGGGGAAGCAATAAATTTTCCGGCACGCCGGTTGCTCAAATCGTTTCCCCATCGGCATTGTCCGGCAATAAAACTTCGTCGAGCGTAACGGCTGCTAATATAACGAGCATCCTTATTTGCTTGTCTCTGCGGCGCTCAACGCTTCGACACTGCACGCCACGAGGTGTTTATGAGTTTATTTATCGTTTATTCATTGCGTCTGTCTCTCACCAGCGCTACCGCACTTCGTGCACCGGTTTCCGGGCTCCGTATTTTATTTCTCGATCGTGAGAACCCGGGCCTTCCTTCTTTTAAAGGGAACGTTTAACCCTTCTCCTGAATTTCTCGAATCTTTCGCAGATTTTCAATCAGAGCCCGCTACTTTAAAACCAGCGAAGATATTTTATGTGGGAATTAAAGATTATTGAATTTCGAAGGCATTGAGAGAATTGGTTGCGCTTGTTTAACGTTTCCTTCGTGAAAATGATAAAATTCGCTGAAATACTTTTTGTAAGAGGCCATTAAAATGAAAGATTTGTGGCGAAAATACGTCTGAGAGGTTAGCGCTTTTAGCGGCGTATTCGGAAAAGAGGGTAACCGGTCGTTACGATTTATGGAGAAAAAAGGGACAAGAAGTGATCGGCTAAGAAAGACAATAGATTGTACCGCAAATAATTGAATAAAGTTTATATATTAGGGGGACTAGAAGGTAATGTCGTTTTCTTGCATTAAATTCAAACACAAATGAAAACCCTCATTATCAACAACCTTTTGCTATCTAGTGCGCAAATTTTCAATGTCGGTTCGATAAAAATCAATTGGTTTTTGAGCAAAATATCTAGATATGAATTGATAGAAACGATATTACTGTCTGGTCCTCTTAATATATGTTACTAGTTTTTGGTGTGCTTTATTAACACTAGGTTTACGAGACCCGTCAATTTGACGGATTTCGGATTTCACGAGCAAGAGTTGCAAAGACAATTACTATTATTCTTATCGATTTTTGTTGACTTTTATTGGCAGAGTGATACAAATACACCTTAATTTATTTCCCTCTGAGCTCTGCAATTTAAAATTCTGTATGATGTATACCTATTTCTTAATTATATGTATATTACAAACAAGATATACAAGAAACGTCCGTAAATCTGGTGTTAACCATAGATTCGATTCTCTGAAGAACCATCCTTTTTCAATTGGAAGCGAAAGGGTTGTTAACTGTTACGTTGGTAATAGATTACCATCAGCACACAAGGAGCGTTATATTTTTCGCGGTGTCCTAAGGGCTCGTATCGCATAGACACGGGGAAAGCAACGCGTTATTGTCAGCGAGCGACGTAATGACAGAGCGGCGCGACGCCCGGCGTCAGCGCGTCAAATCGGAATTGTCGTTAGTAACTGGTCCGGGACTTTCGCGCATTAGCCGCGTTTTCTATTCGCGGGAAAATCTCCGTTCAATATTCATACAGTCCCTGTGTGTGAGAAAACAGCGTTGCGTCGTCGTCGTCGTCCAGCTAACGAACGTCACCTATTTTCTTTTTCTTTTTTCCTCGATTCGAGTTTCTTATTCCCCTTAATTAATCATAAACTCTGATTTCCTCTATTTGTCTTGCTGCCATTGCGTTGATAGATTTTATCCACCATACATGGTCTCATGGGGTTGCTTCCATGTTGTAGCAAGTGATTTTTCTAGGCTTCGCTAATAATAATATTTATTTATAATAACAATAATATCAATTTATATAATTACCATTTTCTTTTTAATTTTAAATCATTCTATTGAGAAAATTAAATATTCATGATCAACTGTAAATTGTAAGGAATTTTGGAAGTTGTCGGATTGAACTTTTCATTGTGATTATTAAATGAAAATACGCATGCCTTGTAAATAATTTATACCGTTTACGTATCTCTATAATGACCCTGCGATCGAACTTAGGCTTTCCAATTTTTTTTATTCGCTACTCTTACGGAAGTCTCTCAACTTATACCTGATTGATAGTAATTTTCAACTTTCTCAGTCTACCTGTATCATTTGAATTTTTCATAATTGCCCAACTCCATAAATTTTCTTTGCCTGTCTCTATAAATATATATAATATATCTTCTGTACTTCCTTAATTCGAAAACAATTAAGAAGATGATGTAAACAGGACAATTTGCTCGACAAAGTTATAAAAATGGGTACAAGATTTTGCCCCACTTAGAAATATCATTAACTTCAATAGACTTATTTCATGCTTTCCCAAAATTCAGGCTCGCTTAATTTTATTGTGCGATCATTCGCATTAAAAACATCTGCTTTTGCTTTAGATTCTTGTTTCTTTCGTTAGCCAATTCTTTTTATCTCTGCACAGTACCACTTCTCGATATTCACCGTAATAATTAGACCGTAGATATCTATCGAATTCAAGTTTTTTATATCGCACCCAAAGAAATGGCATATAAACTGTAATTCATCTCACATTTCAAACAGTATAACGTGAATTATACCCGAGACATTTTGTACATTTTTTACGCCTCTGCGACTCGAATTTTCTACAAGCCCATAAAAACCTGCAATTTAGTGGTAACTGTTTAACGATCGATCCCGAGACCGTTGCTTCTCGCTTGCGTGCTTCTACCTGGCCCTAATTAATCGCGATTTTCAATTTCCTCTATTTGTGCGACCGGTCCCCGCTAGAAAGCTCTCTCTCCCCGAGGACGGCGAACAAATGGCGGACGTAAATCACGCTAGGTGCCCCGTGAACGGGTCCGCGAGGGGAAGAACAAGAAACACGAGTGGGAGGGGGGGGATGCGATTTCAAGAATTAACCAGGGATTTAGCCCGGCAGCCGTTTCTCGGTCTAGCCGACATTAATATCGCCCCGGTCCGGCGCGAGATCGATCTCTTTCCCTCTTTCCCCGTGGTGTTCAGTTTCTTCACTTATCGTTCCTCGGATCAAACCGACCAAGGACGCTAGGCTAGATCCAACGATTACTCGCTCGCTAACCAGCGTAAGATCCGTCTCTCTTTCTTTCCCTCTCTCGATCCCCGAAGAGGACTGACGGATCGATTTCATTATCCATGGCGAGCGAGCTCGTACGTCTTCCCTTGGCCGGGGCCCCTTTCGCTAGCCCTGTAAGACCAAGCGTGGCGATAGCGATTCAGGAATGCCCCGGCTATCATTCATCAAGCTTGGAGCGCCGAGCGTAATCTCGTTTCTGCTCTCTGTTACAGATTTCCTGTACCGGCACAGCGTTACCATCGATAACGTCAGTACCGAGGTCGAGATACTGGACACTTCCAGGTGCGAGGTAAGTTCTTTAACGAGATTTAACAAGAAATTGTAATTTCTGCGTCGAGTTCGAACGTTTGTACGCGAGGGAAACCTTTTCACGAGTCACTCGCAGATTTTCAACGACATCCTTGTTGTGTCATGCTTCCGGTAGAACGGTAAAAAAGGATCGTGCACTTTTCAACGTTCTGCCCGGCGTAAACGATTGACGAATGGTAGCTTTATTCTATGGCTATAACATGAACTTCGGTACTTATAAAAGGTGTTTAATTTTAAAAGCAGAATTGAAGGAAGAATTTGAGATGAATTAATCGTAAGCTCTTAATTTCAAGTTAACTTGATTTTGAAAACAAAAGCGGTTTTTAAATCGAGAAAAAAGTATTGTAATGCTTAAAATAGAAGCTCCCGATCAAAAATTTACCATAGTAAAGTATTTTACTCGATGCCAGTTTTCGTCCTAGAAATCACTACGAAACCTTTCCTTGTAGCCTCCGTGCAACTCGATCCCACTTACGATTTCACCGAGTATCGCGAGAAGCGGAAAATGAACGCGCGATACTCAATTTCTACACGAACCTATCTCTCTCTCTCTCTCTCTCTCTCTGTTTCTAACATGCAAAACGAACAAGAACCCTTTGCCTCGATATCCTCCGACTCCGACATAACACGCGAACGCTTAACGAACGGATCTCCCCGTGGCACCGATCGCAAATTATCATCCGGCCATTTTTCCCGTCTCCGGCCGTCGCGCCGGCAGAAAAGTGTCGGCGCCTAATGATCCCGCGGGATTATTGATGGATACACGACATAGATTGGCGTTAAAATCTCACTCGGACGCGAGCGCGGTGAAAATGTACATTTACGGCCGTACGTTTATTTGACAGACTGATTTGCCCGCGTGAGTTATGCCCGGTCTCGTGGCCGGCTGTAAATTATCCACGGTTACAACGGGATCGTCGGCCTCTGATTTCTGTTTTACGGTGTTGCTGCCTGCCTGGCACCGTGAATCGGCCGCGAATTTACAATTCCAGAGATATATACACTCTAAACACAGAGTGTCCCACGCAACTGGGAAGGGTTACAGGTTTGACACGGTTCCTATAAATCTAGAAAATCGCCATTATACAGGATGTCCCGCTTGAAATAGACTGTCTGTTCTATGCTCGGTGTTTCTGTGAAACATTTGAGGAATTCCAAAAGATGATCTGGATGTACTGTTCGAATTACACGATGAAGTACCTTTCGTATGATTAGATACAGTCGAACGTGTCTATCTTGGATAGAGCCATATGATTCTAACGAAAACCAATTAATCGATATTCAAAGTAATTCAGATCACCTTCTGAATGTGGTATGTTTCGCTCTTACGAGAACATCTATGCAATATTGCGTCGGACTACCTTGAATTACTTCATCCTCCTTGACAAGTGATATGGATGAATGCGAATGAACGCGGATTATAAATGTAAATCAAGTTCATTTCTCGACCTGTATGGCCGAAATTAATAAACTACTATTACTATAACTTCATCCTCCTCGACAAGTGGTATGGATGAATGCGGATTGTAAACGTAAACCAAGTTCATTTCTTGGCCTGTAGGGTCGAGATTAATATACTACTACTACTATTACTTCATCCTCCTCATTTTTCACCTCCGACCGTCACGCGAAACGGCAAGGTCGTCCACCCCGAATCCCGATTTAATCGTTCCCCCAAGAAGAAGCAAAAAGAGTACGAAACGAAACGAGTCGCGGAGCCTCTTGATTGTCCATCGGGCTCGCCTAGAGTAAGTGTAGTCATCGACACCGATGACTGAGCGTCTTCGTCCGGTCATTGTCAGGGACAACTCGACCAACAAGAATCCGCATTCTGCGCTATGCGTCGGCCGCGAAACTTCGCTTCGTGTTTGCTCGGGAAGTCCGGCCGGATCTGGTTAGGGTAAAACGCGTTCCACGGGCGTCGCTTGCGTTTCCTTTTGCATTTTTTCGCGTCGCGGTGCGTGGCATCGGCGCCTTTTATATTTATCTTCCGTCGACGCCTGTAAACACGACTATTTCGGTCGACCGTTTCAGAACGTGCTTTTTTCCTCGTCCTCGGCCACCATCACCACCACCACCGGCGCCTTTTCTTCATCGTCTCTGCTGCTATAGCGTTCGTTCATTGTGAACGAAACGATGAATCATTTCGTTTGCCGGACAAACCCAGCGTTTCGTTTCGCAATAGGAGTGGCTTTTTATTTAGCCCAGCTGTTTGTTCGCGGACTTCGTCCAGGAATTCGCCAGGGGAAACAGAGCGGCTCTTGTTCCTGATGAAGTGGTCGGTGATCGTATCCTGAGCATTCCTGCTCGGAAAAAAGACGCGTCGATGATTTGGAAGGTTATCGTTCGATCGGTTGTAGTTTTCAGATGATTAGAGACGGCTCTGTCGCAGGGGGAATCGTTTTCTGTTTTGTTTCGGTTTGGGATCGACGTTTCTTCAGAGCCATGGTTTCCAATCTGTGGGGCGCTACTCTTAACGAAAGCGTTTTTCGAGGCGTCGTCGAGATTTTTACAGTTCAATCGACTGTCCTTAAAATAAGTCAGATCTGAATAAAGCAATTAGGAAACGCTTCTTTAGAGAATTAAGTTCTTTGGAACTTTAGAATTTCTCAATGTGACTCTAAACGCAGAATCGTTTCACATTGATCATTAGGGGTAACGTTTGGTCAGAGTTTTATTCCAAAGTTAGTTAGAGATTTCAGCTTTGAATCTAGTTCCAGTTTAGAACAGATTACAGAGTGAGTATACTTTAATGTCTCATGAAATTCTTGTGCAAACTCCTTATAACTTCGTTTGACATTTCCAATTCCAATCAGAAATTCCAATTTGCATACTGTACACCCAATACCCAAATTCTTCTCTCTGATTACACGAATCTCCCCTATTTGCTACCTTGAAACGAGATACTAATGCTGCCCGCGGTGTGTCGCCGTCGAACGACAATCGGCCCAGGCGACGTGACCTTCTAATGGCAAAGTGATTTATGCATAGTTTTTAAAGTCGACTCGATTCGCGGACCGGCGGCAATAATTTACGTTGTCGAGAACAATGGCTCTCCTCTCGGCCCGGCTCGGTAATAGAAAAAGACCGTGGCGGAATCTCAATGAGGATTCCGCTCTAACCGCGACAGGTGAACACGCCGTTCGGTGAACGTGGCTGGCCGGGTAGAGATGGGATCAAGTACGCTGCAAGTAGTGCATTTTAACTCTACTAAACAGTTTCGAACGCTTCGCAAGTATTCCGAGGAACAGAAACGTTACTTTAACCCTTATGGCTCCAAATGTTCCTCTCAAGCACCACCAATATAATTGACACTAGATTTACGTACAATTCTTGTATATTTGATTCATCATCGCAAAGCCTTAAACTACTGAAGTTAGAAACATGAAATTTGGACAATGGGTCCCTTTCATTAAGGAAGAATTTTCTAATATTCCACCTCTAAGGGGGTTAGATAGGGGTTGAAAGGTTGATTGAAAATCCACCAATTTTGAAGCAAGCACTATGAAAATTGGTATTTAGCTTTTTGGTTAGGAATAAAGAAATATACGTTTCAACGTTTTTGGAAAATCAACCCCCAAGAGGGTAAAATGAGGATATTTATCTCTAATATACATATACTAAGAAATAAGTATACATCATATAGAATTTGAAATTGCAGAGCTGAGAGGGAAATATATTAGGGTATATTTGCATCCCTCCATTCATAGAAGTCAATGAAAATTGCTAGGAATAATAGTAATTGTGTGTGCAAATTTTACTAATGAAGTGTGAAACCCATCAAATTAATGGGTCCCATAAACCTAGTGTAAATAATATAAATATTGTAATTAAAATTATATTACTTCTGAAATGAATAAAGATTGTTTTGAATGACTTTAATGTTATTATTTACACGTCATTGTATCATTTAATGTCTGCCACTTAAAAATCCTGCAAGTCAAAATATGACGAGAATAAGTCGGAGTTGTCGGTCGATATTCATGCTTAAGAGTAGTAGTGTTAAGGGTTAAACCAAGTCATGTTCCTTAGACGAGCGTAACTATTCTGTTTTATCAGTTTGCCTACTTTAAGCGCATACTTTAGAGTGCAAGTACGAGTGTACACGACTTTATTGAATTCTGGTACTACTTTCGCGAGATTCTATCCTTTCAAATGTCGAAGCGCTTACAATTATGTTTATAGAGTTTACTAACCGAACGAGGAGATCTCTCATTTTTTTCTCGACAAAGCGCTTTTGTTATTAATTAGTCTTGGACCGGTATTAAATTGATTAAAAATTGTACTGTGGAAAAACAAAAAATATATTTGATGAACCGTGAGCAATACCAGCTCAAGACTGACTAATAACAAAAGTAAGCAGAATTAATAGTGCTTTGTTGAGGAAAAAATGGGAAATTTTTTCATTTGGTTGGCTAAGTGTTAATAAATATGATCAAGAGTTATGGTACATTTTACCAACAATGAGCAATGATTTTCCTTAATTAAACTAATTACACCTATTACTATTTCGAAGCTTTATAAGTCCTCGTTCACAGTTCGAAATCAGCTTGCACACAATCGAATGCTTTGCAAATACATAAAATGAAACGAGATACACCTGTTCTGGGTAACGGTTCAAATCCTACCGAGAACGAGACTTCTGCAATTGAAATTGGCTCGGATTCGCGAGCACACATCGAAGTTGATCCCATCCCTAGCAGCCAGCCACTCGACTTCTCTAACAGCACACCACCGTAACCGTGTACACGTACACGTACACTCGCGCCTGTATCGTAGAGTCACAGTCGCCTAGATTCGAATTTAAAGGCGATCGTTATTCAATTCAAATACGCGGCTAACGGACCTTGTCGTAGGATTTCCGCTTCGACGTGTTCTCGCCGCGCGCCGGTTCGTTACCGTATTCTAGAAGAATCGGGTTAAGGAAGGTCAGGTCGGGACGATCGGCCTGAAACTGGCCGATTCCGTGGAGATTTGGGTTAAGTAAGGTCAGGCCGGTTCGAACCGACGACGCGTCGCCGAGGATCGCGACTTCTCGACTCCGAGGCCTCCGCCAGCCCCTTTTTCGGATCTCGACGCGGTCTTTCGGAATGCTCGTTGGATCTTTCGAGAGGAGTTAGAGATCGTATTTTTTTTCTCGGCTCGTTTTACCAGCAGAGATTTGGAGGCTGGGCGTGTACCGTTATTGGTTATTTCTGTTTGTTTTGTTCATCGATGGACAGATCGATGGATCGATCGATCAGGTCAACGAACCTTCTCGGTCGTGTTTTGGGGAATTTAGATAGGAGAGTTGGGTTATTTTAGGACTTTGATGATGTTAGGATTTATTCTTCCGGGCATAAAAGTTCACGAATGATTTTCTATCGTAGTTATAATTTTGAGATGGCAATGCTTCTATGGGTGTATTCATAGAAGATTGTCGATTCTGGGATCTATTAAAATTTCGATTTTCCGAATTTCCAGTCTTTCGACTGTTTACTTTTGCTATTCAACCTGGAAACTGCTAACAAAACGTACACCATTTTGCAACACCAATTGATCTAATAAGAGAGTGAAGTTATACTAATGTCAAAGTAGGAATCTATCATCTATCACTTCCATCCTCTATTTCCCCGTAACTTAACTCTATTATACAAAACTTAAAAGTAATCCACGAATCACCCCACTTCGCTCCGTGTTACAAGGAGTTTAAGGTCGAACTGCAACCTTCCTTCGGATTCGATGAGACCGGTAAAAACGGGAGTGGAGTTGGAAAAAAAGTAAAAGAAAAAATACACGAGAGGAGAGCAGGGGGAAGGGCGAGTAAGAGGACGGGGAAAAAGAGCAAATCAGCGTGCAGGAGCGCGTGTATATATTTTCTGGTCTGCAAAAGGAATCCAACATATTCCTTATACGCGGCTGGTGTACGCACGGTACACTGACTCGTCCCGGCTTATTCGGTAGCCCCGCAACAAGACACGATCGAGAGGCCAGGTTGTTTTTAGCAAACTGGTTTTTCTACCCGGGGCTTACAATTACCGGCTTCCTTTTTTGCGCTGCCCTCCCAAATGTTTGCACCTGTCGCTTAAAAGGCTGCGAACCGTGGCCCAAGATGGCATACCTGACCGTTCGGGATTAGTCCTTGGAGATTCGGTGTGGCTAAGAATATTTGGAGCACCGCAAGGGCACGCACGGGCCGAGCTCTGCATACGTACGTGCTCTCGCTTCCTCCGATATTTCGCGGCTCGTTCATTCATGGAATTTCAACCATCCATTCAAGGGGTTACCCCGGTGTTACGCGGACTCTGCTCCGTTCGTTTTCGCTGTCTCACGGCTTTTGACGAGTTTGGGGGATTGTCGCGGAGTAGAGCATAGTATAGTTAGAGAGTTATAGAGTAGAGTGTAGCATAGCTCACGTATTGAGATTAGAATGTAACACGGATTAGGATTATAAAGCAGAGTATAAACTAGTGTAGGATTATTCAGTAGAATGTACTATAGTCAAAGAGTTATGTAGTGCGATATAGTATTCCTGGAGGATTATACAGGAGAGTATAAAATAGTGTAGGGTTATTCAGTAGAATATAGTATAGTTAAAGAGTTATAGAGTGCGATATAGTATTGCTGGAGGATTATAAAGTAGAGTGTAAAATAGTGTAGAGTTATTCAGTAGAATATAGTATAGTTAAAGAATTGTGGAGTGGAATATAGTATTGCTGGGGGGTTATAAAGTAGAGTGTAAAACAGTGTAGAGTTATTCAGTAGAATATAGTATAGTTAAAGAATTGTGGAGTGCGATATAGTATTCCTGGAGGATTGTAAAGTAGAGTATAAAATAGTGTAGGGTTATTCAGTAAAATATAGTATAGTTAAAGAATTGTGGAGTACAGTATAGTATTGCTGGAGGGTTATAGGGTAGAGTATACGACAGTATAAAGTTATTAAGTAGAGCGTAGTATAGTCAAAGAGTTATGGAGCGAAATATAATATTCCTGCTGGTTTATAGAATAGAGTATACAGCAGTATAGGGTTATCGAGTAGAGCAAAATATAGTCAGAAAGATATAAAGCGTAATATTGTTAGAACCTTACAAAGTAGAACATAATACGGTCTAGAGTTATAGAGTAGGATACGATTATAGTAATCCGACTGCAAAAACATTGTGATTTCAAGCATTCCTATATAATAAATCATTGACTCGAATAAGTTGGGTAATGCCAATCCAAACTATAAAACGTACAGTGTCATAATTAACGGCTTGCTCAAGTATACTCTCGTGTTACACTGTGAAAGGGCTAAGCCTGCGACACCGATGCGCTCCGTTTCGTAACGCGAGATTCTATTTGCGTCGCGGCGCCTCGCGCATTCGTGGAACGTCGTTTCGACCCGATGCTGCAGCTGATGCAACCGGTGCGGTGTAAACAATGGCGGAGATCGTTGCACGAGGGAAGAGACAGAAGGACGCATGCACCGTTACCGCATAGGAGATTCGATAAATAATACGATACAGGAAGCCGTGCCACCGATTTGTATGTACGCGTTTGCCGGCCGATCCTCCGGCTGCCGATCGATCGTACGGCCGCCGCTATCGTGGGCCCGATCTGACGATCATTATCGATCGGTCGCGCGATTTATTGGCGACGACGTGTCCTACGATCGTCGTGAAAATTTGATCACTTTCTACGATAGCCTACCACTTACTGCGAACGTGGATCATTTGTGTAGTTACGGTTGTACGTACTTGCTCACTGCCAGGTTGAACTGATCAGAGTCCCCTTGAGTATGGGAATATCTAATTAATGCGTTTCATATGATTGCAACTAAACAAGGTAATTAGCTAATTTGAGTTGAGTAGAACACCTTGCGTATAATACGATGGACATTGATCGCCGGAATAACGGTTATGAAAATATGTTTTCTGAGAGGTTGTTGTGATCATTTTTGGTTGAAATTTTGTAATCCTCTGAAATAAGTATTTCTAACGTATTTTCTTTATCTGATTAAAAATACTTTTTAAGACAGAGGAATTGTAGATTATTTGATTATTATAGAAGGAGGTCAAAAGTCAAAGAAGGTTAGAAAACGTTGATCTACTATCTCTAATAAAGTATCTTTAGCCAGTCCATGATCCACAAAATCCAGTCAAGTGAAGCAATAAACCTCGTCGCACATGAATATCAAACAATATACATGTCACCCTATCGTGGGTTACATCTGTTCCTAGCAAAAATATCAATAGAGTTAATCAAGGGGTCCTTCGTGGATCACTAGCCACGCGACCCGAAACCCGCTAACGAGAAATTCAAATTTTATTTACCGTGCCCCGTCAATAAATTCTGCCTCACCCTCTTACGAAATTTTCTCCGGAATAAGCCCTGAGCGCGCTTGTGCACCGTTTCTTCCGCGAGCCTAACGAAGAAAATTTATTCGAGTTGAAGAAAAGAACCGGCCGACAAAATCCCTAGGCCTGGTCCCCGGGTTAATGAGCCCCCTATACAAAAGGGAAATACGAGGCACGAGCACAAGATTAGGCCCCTGGCTGCGTGTGTACAATGGGATTTTCTAACGGGCGCGATATATCGGCGCGAACAAGCTGAAGTATCGCTGTCGGATAGCGGATTTAACGATCTGTCCCCGTGTACTGTCGCGAGCTGATCGCGCACCACTGCCACACTGATCCACATCGATATCGATCTCCGTAGATCCTGTTCTTACGCAGACGCTGGCCGTAGCCGCTGGGAACAGCAATGGGATTCGGTGTGGGACGTAGGATTTACTCGTGAGTTGATCATCGAGATTTTATCGCCTTTGGAGGTGTTCGTGAAATTTGTACAGAAAATTCTACTTTTATTTTATTTAACAGAGGGATGTGGTAGGACTCAGGTGTGAATAAAATAAAATGAAGCGATTAAAATATTATTAATATATATTTAAAATGGTTTAATGATGACAACTTAAACAATTTTACAACTTGGGAACTTCTACGTTCTTATTTCCTTCAGAATCATACTGTTTCTGCCTTCACAGTCAAACTCTTTCTGCCTCGTGCTCGCATTTTCCCTCTCATATATTCTTCCAAACACTCATTTCCTTTATTTCTAATTGTCAATCTTTCTCTCTTGATACATTCGGTCATGTTCACCCAAAATTCCTTGGTCGCGACGTTTTCTGAAGTGCTCATCTTTCGCGCCTTAGAAACACTCTAGTTCAAACATTTTACGTTCACACGGCTATCGTTCAACTTAAACACTCTTTACATTTTCTTAAACTCGTATCCACTCAATCGTATTTCTACAATTGATTGTTTGCTAATTTTAATTCTGGAAAAAGTCGTTCATTCTCCGTTGAATGCAGTCACCGTATAAGCGAACAAACGAGACGAAATCAGAGTGAAGGGAAAAAGTAGAAGTATCGTTTTTAGCAAGCGAAAAGGAAACGAAATTATAATTGTGCATTGAGTTTAAATTGTATTCGTCTGCTTTTCATTTTCATCTTGCACGTAAACGTTTCTTGCCCTTTGCTTCACGTTAATCTTAGCCTAACCTTTCGCGTACCAACGATTTCCCGTTGGTACGAAAGCTCGAAAGCCTCTATTACAATACCATGTTCGCGACGCGAAAGACTGTTCTTCAGAAAATTACTCTCAGTCGATGGTATCTTCGCTTGCGAAGCTTCGCCGCGTGTGAACGCTCAATTTACCAACTCGAACAATATTCATAGTTTCCTATCCGAATACCAAACACGCTTCTACACCATCGAGTGCTCGAGTTGCACGCCGCGTTTAAAGCCTCTCCAGCGCTAAGGATACTAAATATTCCTAGACAATAAACGAGAAGCTACACTTTAGCACCGCAACAGTTAACAGAAATGTCAGGGCACAGCGAGCGCGCGGCCAATTATCTCCCGTATTAAACAACGCTCCGGGACAACAAATTAAGCCACATCGTTGTATTCTCCGTTCCCAACGGAATCTCGAAGTGGAGGCAAAAATTCACGATGTTGCGCCACGTGTTGGTCGGTGTAACGTTTCGACAGACCTATCTTCTGCTTTTTAACTGCGACGCGTACAGCAGATACTGACACGGAAGCGCGCCTAAAGCCCAGCTCGCGCTTGGCGAATGTATGCACAAACGCGCACCGTCAATTTATTGAAGCGAGGAATACAATACAAAATAAATTTTTATATGATACTTGATGCATAATATTCTATGGAAGTCTACAAAACTTTTATTGGAAAGATTGATAGAAAAATTGAATTGCAAAAGTTTGCAATGCCTTTAATTTTACATCAGGTTTTGCATGACATATATAGCACATGTGTTATCTCCTTCAGCTTTTTGCAAAGGTCTAGAATGAGAAAATTAATAATTTCTCTTAAAACGAGGAATAGGAAGATTGTAATAAACACTCTTAAAAAATTTCATAACGAACTTTATTCAACTAAAGATATTAAAAACAACTTCTTAAATCAAATACGTTGATCGGTTGAAGTTCGTAGATCGGTTAAGTTCGTTTGTTAAGTGTGAAACAGGCTTAAAATGCAGCAGAGGCGCGCGTGCACGCTAAAGTGCATCGCTGTGCTTCGCGGTACAATCTTTCCAATTATCCGGCTGCAACGCAACGCGTCCATTCATTGCCGGTCGCAGATACAGCCGCGGATACGCGCGTTCTCTAGCCTCTCCTAGCCTATCTAGCCGCGTAAAATCCAACGAGGGAAGTCAGAGCCGGCGTTTTCGCGGGGAACTTTATGGTGGAAGTTAGCGGGACGTAAGCGGTTGAAAGCGCGCATAACCTGTCCACGAAACGCATTCTAATCTCCGAAATTGTCCATTCCCAAGTCGCGGGAAGCTGGCTGGCGAGTATCGATCCGACGATCCAGATAGGGGTGTCAAGCGGAGAGAGGCGTGTTGCAGCTTGTCAGCCTGATAACACGCGCGGCTGGAGCCGAGATAACGCGCCACGGGGTCCATTGAGTCAGCCTGGTCAATGGCCTCCGTAGGTTTCGAGTGTGGAAGTCACGAAGGGTGGTCGAATATTGCGTAACTCTCAAGGTGTAGTTAAGATACAAACATTTTTGTTGGGTTTGCTTGGGTGATCGTGGTGATTAGAAGTCCTTGGGTAGTGTGCATTGAAAGGGACACTTCGTTGAATTTAAATAAATGAATATTGACGCAGGGTTTGAAGGGTTTTTAGTTTTAATAGGATCCTCCAACTGATACCTTTCTGGTAATTTGGGATTCTCGATAGATTAATCGAGGTTACAGTGGACGTGTTAAATAGAGGAGCAATTTGGTAGGGACTTCCGGTTCAAGTTATGTTGAGTATTTTCTTAGGATTCGAATCGGGACTCAAAACTTTATAAATCTCGATAATATTGTAGATAATTGTTCGATGCTATCTCGATATCTTTTTCCATTCACGCATCCCTATTTAATTATCTCGCTATTTAACACATTTAATGTGACTTTTTCTTGAGATACGAATCAATGGTATCGTCAAGAGTTCACACTTATATGCAATTGAACCATTAATTTGAACCTAATCATCCAGATTAGTTCGCCTGTGACCATCCTGCGCATTAACGAAGAATACCGTTTTGGCGTGGTGTTCAGTTTCGATTCACCTGATTACAAGCGCACCTTCGTGGTCCATCGACGGCCATTTTGAAACCACGACCCTGTTCTCCCTCCGGGAGTTGAGCGGAACCTAACCGCGAGGAGGTCGCCGCGGTTTCTCCTCTGTGCTTTCTGCACGGCCTCCAATAACAAAACGCCAGCATTGTTTTCACGTTGCCCTTTCCCCTAGGGACCGTTTGAACGCGTATGGTCGCGTTAGAATCTAAAAATGTTTCGTTTCAAAAGTAACTGTACCTAGTAGAGTATCTTTTTTACAAAGGAAGATTACTGAGAATCGTTGAAGAGAAAAATAAAACCGTGATTCAATTCTAAATCTTTAGCTCACTAAACCACCATCTCACCCATCAATAACGCTTTCCCATCTTAAGTTCGGTACCCTAAACGACGACATAATATTTCCGTAATCCCCATTTAACTGGGATTAAGCTATCAAGAATTTTTTCCTCCCAAGTTTATCACCTGAAACGGTGTATATCGATACGCTAATCTGAATTTGTGTTAAAATTAACTGCTCCTATCTCAATCTTGTATTTCGCCCACGAAGATTTCGATAGGTATCGAGACCTGTTCAACGCGAACAAAAACTTAGTGCCTTCAGAACAACACGTTCATCGTGACGAAATGAATCCCGCCGAAGGTATTCCGCCACCTTCTTTCTATCCATCTCGATCGCAGGCACGCAAAAAAGTGCGACGCGCGGAATACGCTCGAAGAAATTGCTGGCGGGCTCGTCCGGCACGTGTGACTGAGGACGGGAGTTCTGGAGAACACTCCCTTCCACTACGCACACTACCGCAGTAAACGCGTGTACGTGAGCTCAACGTTTCGGACGACTTTGGGAAATCGAGATAAAAAATAAATGAAATGTCTCTTTCTCGCTCTTGAAGTGCTGAAATCCAGCTTATGTGAAAAGCAAGAATGCGGCACGAGCCGCGCGGAATCTTGACTACCTATTCTTATTTTTCGACATGTGTTCTATATTTAATTATTATCACAAATGTACTATATTTGAAAAAGTAATCACAAATATACTATTTTTTTTATTACAAGAGTATCCTTGTATGTCGAAAAATAAGAGTAATGAGGAGTCAAGATCTCGCGTCGGCCCGTGTCGCAGGCTTGCTTTCCACATTGGTTGGATTTCAGGGCTTCAAGATCGAGAGAGAAAGACTTTCATTTGTTTTCTCTCTCGATTTCCCGAAGTCGTCCGGAACGCTGAGTTCACGTACACGCGTTTACTGCGATAGTGTGCGTGGTGGAAGGAGGGTATTCTCGAGAACTCCGGTCCTCAGTCTGGCATCACAAGAACGACGACTGGCGCGCCTCTTTTTGTACCGTGCACGCCGGTCCGTGGTGCGCGTGCGCGGCAGCGATCGCGCAGGCGCGAGAAGCACACCGCGATCGCGATGTCAATCACCGATGAAGACAGTTACCGTGCCGACTGTCACCGCGGCGATCTGCACACAGTGACAGCAGCACGCGCCTTGAGGCGCTCGCAGGACACGAGGACCCAGCGGTCGAAGCAATAAATTCTTCTCCTCTCCCACTCCTTCGGATGCTTCCTGCGTGTTTCTTGTAAGTGCGGCTAACTGATGTAAATGTCTGCTTCGTCCGTTTTGGAACTTAATTAATCTTCTTTTGCCTTCATCTTAGTCTCTCGTTCTCTCTCGCTTTCTTCGTCTCGTTTCCTCCCTCTGTTTCCTGTCTCGTTTTAGTCGACGGAACATCGACGGATCATTAATCATCGATTGTTCCTTGAATAATCGTAGACGCGATGGCACCGAGGCGCGCGAGTCCGTGTCCTTCACGCTCGATTAGGCGTTTAGCGATCGAGATTTTGTGACCGAGTGTTTGTGGTTGCTCGTGAAAGAAGATCGGAGGAAAGATCTATCCAGAGTTTGGATGATGATCTGTGACTCTATTAAAATATACACCTTTCTGTTTTGCCAATTGTCAAATTTTCAGTGTCATCTGCTAGTACTGCTGCGTTTAGGTATTCTTGGTTGTCCCCAAAGTAGTTTGATACGGATGTGACGAAGGACAGTACTTTTTCCATACCCTCTGCATCAATGTCTCAGTATTAACGATCGTTTCAATAATCCCATCGGCCATAACTCGCGTGCCGAAAACTCGAGCCCCTTTCGATTCCCTTCCCTTTCACGACCTATTGTATTTTAATCGTTGCCGATTTCGCAAGTGCATTCCCCGCATCCCGGTATCATAATTCGATCACGTAGCCCGGCGACACGGCGTCTACTTGATAAGCCGTACGTGCCACCATTAGGCGCACACGATAATTTTATTTACCTCTCCCTTCCCAAGTTCCCCGCCTCTCCGTGCGTACGGTACTTGGCGGGTGTTTGGCCGTGCGCCGGGACGCCGAGATAAATGATGTGAACGCACTCTTAGCGCTCATTTGCATCCCAACAGAAGGATAGAGAAAGAGAAAGAGAGAGCGAGACAGAGAGAGAAAGAAGCATAATTCCGCCATCGCCATCGCCGGCAACAACGACCGCGCGCGACTATGTCGGGGCTCAAGGGAGAATGATTTATTCCGGCTTTAATCCACGGCGACGTTGAAATCCCGATGCCGATGCTCCCCGCGCGATACACGATGACAGCTGGCCTCCGCTAATGATATTTATGAAAGTCAACTCAATTTTCAAGTAACGTCTGATGTAACGCGGAAGCGAAAGTCTCTCTTGCTGTCGTTAGAGATGGTTTTCTCTCGGAACGTTTTCGCCGGCTTTGGAAGGAATCGTTGTTCCTCCGTGGCTGTCCCGCTGAACGAGCGTTCGCGAACCGTTTCGCGGTGTGTAAAATGCATATACAAGCATAGAAAGCAGAACTGGGAACAACGACACGTTCTTGGAGTCGCTCGAGCCCTCTCTCTGTCTCTCTCTCTCTCTTTCTCTCTCTCTGTTTCGTTACGCGCACGAGAACACAGCTCGGTGCCGCGCTACGCCCAGCTTCCACGAAGGTCCCTCCGGGTCCGTGGCTGGTTCGCGGTCCCCTGGTGCACGATCGATCACGAGGATCGCGGTAGGTGTTCCAGCGGGTATAATAATAACCGGCTAACAAGGGCAGCAGAGTTCAGGTGGGTACTCTCTTGGCGCGGAGAGGCTGCAGCAGCGGCGGCAGCAACAGGCAGCAGCAACAGGCGCGCACACCGTACGTGCACGTAGGAAGTCGAGCAACAAATGGCTAGGTGGCTGCTGCCTGGGTCCCGACCTCGTCCCGCCGCGATTAATATTTCCATCGTGCATTGTTCCTCGTCACGTAAATCTAGCCGGCGAGATAAGCGCTTTGGAAACCGTTTATAAGGTCGATTTGTATCGTACACGCGCGCGGCCTGGCTCGCCGTGGCCGGGGAACAGATCCGCGGAGAACAAATCCTCCTCCCGTGTCTGCTGATTCCGCGTGATTATCTTCGCGGAGAACTTGCCACGGATGTTTCACTTTTTATAAGGTCTGCCAGAGGTCAGGGTTGAAGCAATTGATGGGAATGCTTCGTTACTTGGACTTGTTTGCGGGAATATACTTTATACTTTATACTTAACACTAACCGCATGGTGCCATATCCAACCGAACACTCTACATCACTTATTAAGAATTTATTAAAAATTGTACGTTGGAAAAGCAGAAAATGCATTTGATGAACTGTGAACAACACTAGTTTAAGACTAACTAATAAAAAAAGTAAATAGAATCAATGGCAACACTCTTGTTGTGGAAAAAATGGGAGATCTCCCAATTCGGTTGACTAAGTGTTAAGAATCGATCTACTATAATACTATCCTAATTATTCTTAGCAAGCTAACGTTCATACAGAAAGTTTCTGTTTAAAAACTTATTTACAGGGATATTTTTTGGGCGTTCACCTTTAGAAATCGATGCACCGTATTACGATGTTAATTATTCACAAGCAGACCTACGTTCGATCTTTTTTATTCGCGAAACGAATCGCTCGAAACGCTTGATAGCGGATAAAACGTTGGTAACGTATAACAATTAATAAAACAAGAAGACAGTTTATTCGCTGGACCAGTCTTGGTCCACGCGGGACCCGGTTCAAGTGGATGCACCACGCTGCGCCCGACCAGGTGTGTGTGTACCCCAAACAGGAACACGATGGACGTGCCTCTCGTGGCACACTTCCCCAATTCTTTCATTGTTCCGGCGCGCACAGCCCGAAATAAACGTGCCCTTCGGCGGAAGGGAGGCGGACAGAACCTGAGCGAGTGTCCGCCTCGCCTCCGGCCCGCTGCGAGATCGCAGACGGTACCGCTCGGCTGTGTGGGAGGGCCGTGGTTAATTGATAATTAAGCGCGACTGGTCTACCTACCGGCAGCCAGCGCCGAATTTAACGACGCCGTTTTCTACGTAGCGTTAATCATATCCGATAAATCATCGTAACGGATTTGCCTGGCCTGCATCCCCGGCTCGATTGTTCGTCAGGGGGTACAGTTAGCGGCTTCGTGGCGGGAACCGTGCTGTGCGCTTGATTTGCGAGACGGTCACCGCGCGTACCTTGTGAAATCCGGACGAAAGGATCGTGGATATATATTATAGGAAATTTCTATTCTTATTATTCAGCAGAGAGGGATGGTAGGGCTCAGGTGTGAATAAAATAAACCGAAGAGCTGAGAATATTATTAATGTATATTTAAAATAGTTTAATGATAACAGCTTAAACGACTTTACAAATATTATAGGAAATTTCTATTCTTATAATTTAGTAGAGGGATGATAGGGCTCAGGTGTTAATAAAATAAAGCGAAGAGCTTAGAATATTGTTAATGTATATTTAAAATAGTTTAATGGTAACTTAAACAACTTTACAAATATTATAGGAAATTTCTATTTTTATTAGTTAGTAGAGAGGGATGGTAGGGCTCAGGTGTGAATAAAATAAACCGAAGAGCTGAGAATATTGTTAATGTATATTTAAAATAGTTTAATGGTAACTTAAACAACTTTACAAATATTATAGGAAATTTCTATTTTTATTAGTTAGTAGAGAGGGATGGTAGGGCTCAGGTGTGAATAAAATAAACCGAAGAGCTGAGAATATTGTTAATGTATATTTAAAATAGTTTAATGGTAACTTAAACAACTTTACAAATATTATAGGAAATTTCTATTCTTATAATTTAGTAGAGAGATGATAGGGCTCAGGTGTTAATAAAATAAAGCGAAGAGCTTAGAATATTATTAATGTATATTTAAAATAGTTTAATGATAACAACTTAAACGACTTTACAACTTAACGATTATGACGTTCTTACTTCCATCAGAATCACATTCTTTCTGCCACGCCCTTGTATTTTCCCCGTCATATATTTTTCCAAACACAAATTTTCTTTCTTTCTAATTCTAAAGCTTTTTCACTCGATGCAGCTCGAGGAGATTCTTAAAACTTGTCTCCTGTTTTAAATTAGGTTGTAGAGAGAATTAATTTAAGTCGCATCAGCTTAGATTGTTCAAATTAATCGAAACCATTTTATTCGACTGGAAATATCCTTCGAAGTTTATGAACTATAACATTCGTAACGAACTTATTCCTGGCCTCGGAAACAACCGATGATAACCTCTTTAGGGGATCGTTAGATTCGTGAGATACGATCGGCTCGAGAACTTTTGTCAATTATTGCCGGCTTTTATACGCGCGATTCTTTCTCGCTCGACACTGTCTTCGAACTTTAGGAGAGCATAACACGTTCGGATTTTTATAACACTCGCGAAAATAAGCGGCTTTCGCGAGGATGGGGAACAAAAGCCATCGGCCGATACGTTGTGCTTATTTTGGTGATTTACAGTGTGGCATCGAACTTTCAAAAATGTTGATAGGCGATGCTCGAAGAGTGACGCTGGTCGTCTCTGGAATTTAAACTACAGGCGTGGAAAGCTCAGCCATTTTATAGCTTTCAGTCTTCAGGCAATAAATTAAATTTTAGAGTCCGTTAAAATAGTTTCATTTTAATGGAACAGGGTTAATAAAAAGACTGAAAATTTTTTCACATTTATAGAAAATTCAAGCGTGCAAAAATGTACGGAATAATATACGAAAACACATAGAAGGATGAGATGTATCTCCGATTAAGTTTCGTTTCTTTAGCTGTACTTATAAAAATTTTAATTTGCATAAAAATCCGTAGCCTATTAATAAGATATCAGTATAGAATTTCTCCTATTAAGTGCTATTATTACAATTTTAGAAATTATATCTGATAGGTGTGTATAATATAAAATCAGGAAGTGTTACAATTATAGTAAAACACTGACTATTATTGTATTAAACGTATATACGTTAGCCCAAAAACAAAGCCTAAAATGGACACTCATCGTCCGAGATCGAGGGATCGAAGAATTCAAACGATCCTTTGTTTTCGTAAAACGTAATCCGCGCAGCGGACGCTTGCTGGAAATTCAGTGTGTCGGCAGGATTTCCCGTGCGCAAATAAACCAGGGAAACACGTCAAAGCGACCACCGATATTGTTTTTAAAAACGATCGCCGCTGTTGTCTCACCAAAAATAGCGATGCCGCGAACAAAGGGTAGTGCCCGTCGGCGAGGCCATTTTTCATCGGCTCAGTTCCAGAACCGCTAAAGGACCCCAGCCGGCATTAATTATTTCCCCTCGGTCGATACCTGTAACAGCCTCGTGACCGGTTCGTAATTAAGGTCAGGCGAAACGAGAAAAGCTGCGAGTTGGGGCTTTATGCAACCGCGTGTCGCCCACCCCGTGCAACCCTTTTACGGGGATACTCCGATTTCGCGGCATTGTCTGGCTTAATGAACGAGGGTAATAAGATAAATGAAGCGGTTCGTGTAGCGAAAATACCTGCAACGTTGCGTTAAACATCGTTTTCCAACGCGACGAGTTTAAAATTGGTCAAAGTTAATATAAATCTAACGCGTAGTTCTTAGCTTGATATCATTTTGTGAAGATATGTTTATTGAAGAATAATCGTCAGAAAATGATATCAATTACCAGGTCTCACCACGAGGAGGTGACTACGCAAGAGACCCGTCCGAAACTCACTCTAAGCTTTCGAAAAACAACAAAAACTAATTGAACAAAAGTTATAAATATCTATCTCATAACCTTTAGAGTGAATTTCGGACTTACATACTATATAATAATACGCAAACCTATCGGCAGCTTTCGCGTTTCAAGGATAACCTTGTTTAATTTAAAGCAAAAGCGAAAAAGTGAAGTTAAAGACACTATTGTTTGTGCCTCGCAAAAGGGAATTCGGTTCGGAAAACTAAATTCTACTTTCGCAACGCTAAACTTTATCAATTTTAACTTATCTGTGTTGAATCGAAGAGGGGTGAAAACATGATGAACGCGAGCAAGAAAAAAATCGCGGCGCGCCCGAAACTGTCGACTTCGCAATCGTTGGCCAACATCGTCAAGCAGTGCGCAACATGCTCTCATGCGCTTAATAATTCCATGCTAAATGCGCACTCACGAGCCCCACCGCCCTCGATCGAGGCACGAAGTCCACGTCGCGACTTACGCGAATCGCTGGAGCGACGCCATGCCGATGAAGCCCCCGGGGCCCGGTTAGGGTTCGAGCACGGCCCTACAGATGGCCGGTCCCAACGCTGCCCACGCCAGGGCAGCAGTCCACCCCTGCCGGCTAACGGAAGCAGGAACGCGCCACAAAGCGTGACGCGCCCCACCACAGCGACAGTGGAAGGAGCATGCCGTGGTCCCCGACGGGATAGCGTTAAGACCGGGTCCACCTGCAGGACCTAACTCTGGTCGGGTGCGCGAGGACACCATTCGACCAGAGCCGCAGTTCCCCGGTCGAACACCGATGACCGCATCGGCGAGACGCCGCTCCAACGACCGCTGCGCGAACGTGGAACCTCGTGACTCGCGCGAGATTGGAGAAGACTCGTGAGTGCGTCTTACGAAAGCATGGAATTAAAAAGTGCATGTCGCACGACGACGAGCGAGCATGCCACGCAAAGCTCTTCGACACCAGACGATTGCGAAGCTATATACACGAGAACATTTAATTGTTCGTTCTAATCAACGGGTGGGGATGAAGGGAAAATGGTTTTATTTTATTGCTTTAAATCAAAGAAGGTATCCTTGCGCGAGAAGCGCGCACAATATACATAATATATTTGAACTATCTTAAAGTTAATTAAAGTTAATTAATACTACTTAAAGTTATATTGCACGCGTTTGTCTTAAACTACTTAAAATTATATCGCACGCGTTTGACTTAAACTACTTAAATTTAGATCGTATGTTTCTTAAATTACTTAAAATTATATCGCACGCGTTTGTCTTAAACTACTTAAAACTATATCGTACGCGTTTGTCTTAAACTACTTAAAATTATATCGCACGCGTTTGTCTTAAACTACTTAAGTTATATCGCACGCGTTCGACTTAAACTACTTAAAATTGGATCGCACGTTTCTTAAATTACTTAAAATTGGATCGCACGTTTCTTAAATTACTTAAAATTAGATCGCACGCTTTTGACTTAAACTACTTAAATTTAGATCGCACGTTTCTTAAATTACTTAAAATTATATCGCACGCATTTGACTTAAACTACTTAAATTTAGATCGCATGTTTCTTAAATTACTTAAAATTAGATCGCACGCATTTGACTTAATTACTTAAATTTAGATCGCATGTTTCTTAAATTACTTAAAATTAGATCGCACGCATTTGACTTAAACTACTTAATATTAGATCGCACGCAAAGATATTTATTTTTATAATATAAACGAGAGTAGGGATGAAGGGAAAATAATTTCATTTACAGGTAGGGATGATTACTTAAAACTAGATCGCACGCATCTTAAATTAATTAAAACTAGATCGCACTGTTCTAACTTAAACTACTTAATATTAGATCGCACGCAAAGATATTTATTTTTATAATATAAACGAGGGTAGGGATGAAGGGAAAATAATTTTATTTACAGGTAGGGATGATTACTTAAAACTAGATCGCACGCATCTTACACTATTTTAAACTAGATCGCAGGTATACCCTGTTGTCCTGGCTTATTCCGGTTCAGGTCAAATGGAAACATCCTTCATTGTGTACCTACAATTCAGTCTAAGAGAAGAGGAAATAAGATTATTTTATACAAATTAGTTTTTAAAAAAAATCCAATAGAAAATTAATGAAACAATTGGAGTTACGACCCAACGAAGAATCGAAAACAATCAAAAGGAAACCCAATCCATCGAAGAATAATGAGGAAGATACCAACCAACGATGAAAAGAATTCAATGAGAATCCAACGTAGAAAGAGTAAATAGGAGAGGGGCTAAACAGCCCACCAAACATGGTGCACGCTGTAGCCCCTCGTCTGCCCCTCCTCACTTTTCGGAAAATTAATTATTGAATAATTAAAGGCACCAAGTGGTCTCCCACTACCGTAACCTTCAAACATTTCCGAAATCGGAAAACCGATGTTTCCAACTCGGAGAACGAGAGTCAAATGAGTTTACGCTGCTCCGACGCTCCTTATATAGGCCGAGTGAACCCCCACCCTCGTCCGATCGACATTTTACATTCGATCATTTAAGAATCAGGGATAACCATTTTTCTACTATAAAAGCTTCTAATTAATTGATTTATGCACTTTTATGGTAAATATATGATCTTAATAAATTGTTATAACAATTAATATAATTGTTTATACGGTTGTTTTGTAAATTAAAGTTAAATTTACACTGAATTAATATTAGTTCTCAATGTGAAACTATATCGATGAATTCTTATTGCTTTTTTAAGAGAAGGGTAATTACAACGTAATCGAAAATGTTTGTTGATCAATGGTCGATGACTGAAAATAATTATGGTGCACATAAAAATTCTGTTTTTTAAATAATAAAGTCTGTAAAACATGAAAATGATTTATCATTTATAGATTTCTTATTTCATATGTATTACTTGCCTATTACTGTGCACTACTGTTTATATTTTAAAATGCTAACAAAAATTTAGTAATCGCAATGTTTAATGACTGATACATAATTAATTTTTGTCCCTTCCTTTCTTCTCCCTTTCTAAAGATCGTTTTTAACGGGTTCAGAGAATTGTTGTAATAGATGGATATATGTAAATTTATACCAACATTATGCGAAAGAATAATAAATTTAATGTAATTAAGACATGATTATCAAGTATAATTATTAGCTGTAGATCAGGAAACTTGCAAGCTTTTATATTGATTACAGTGATTTGTTTTTAATAAAAGTAGTCTAAGGGAAAACTAAAATATTTGAGATTCAAATGCATTTTTGTCAAGCGATTCATGCCTCGCCTTGTATATCGTTTAATTTTCACATTCTTCACCGTCTCGTTCAATTGCATGACGTTCTCAGTCAAGCATTTTACCGGTCGCAAAACGTAGGTACTGTTATTCTTTATATAGACGTCCACCTAGTCGTATCAGCTGAAAGATAGAGTATCTGTTCGCGCGTGGGCGGCTGCCGCGGGTTTAAGACAGTTCCGTTCGGTGTACTACCTGACGAAGTCGAATGAAAGCGGTTTGTAACGCGATACACACAACGAAAGGGTGGAGTATCCCGGTTCCGTTGAACTCGCTTCACGAATGAACGAAAACTGGTCAATGGACCTCGGCTATGAACCACGTTGTGCAATCAATTTACAAGTTATGCGAACTTTTGCATATACCTCGTATAAAAATGAGACCAACAATAAGAACGCAGAGCCTAGGCGAAATAGGTATTTGAAATGCGTGGAGCAGACTGTGAAAAGTAGTTGAACGTCAATTATACTTCGGCTTTCTATCAAAATTACAGTATTATGCAAATTAGCATGCGTGCATGCGATTATTTACGACGCACTAGTTGTCGGCAAAAGCTCAATGATTTTCAAACGGGACAGTTTTATTAAGAAATCAGCCTAGTACGTTACACATATTTTTACGTAAAACTGATTTCACGACCAATGAAGTATTTAGTATCGAATGAAACAAGCGTTCACGTTAATTCGGTCAATACTGCGAATTATTATAATTATTAAATCAAGAACCCGAGTTTTCATTTTACAAATGGAACTTCTACGATACTCTATCCTACGTCCACTTCAAACACTAATTTTACCCAGCTTTGTAACAACACCAATACCCACTGCTGTTAACGCGCAGTGTTAACGTTAACCCTTTGAGTGCTGAATACTGTTGGCCTAAATGTTTCAAAGGGACGGCGCGCTATCGTTGGAAACGAAGTATTGTTACTCGTACACTGATAATCGCGTTGCAGTAAGCAAAACATCGAAAAAATTGGCAAACTCTCATTTTCGTCCATGGTCTCTACGAGCAACTTTCGTCGGCGTTAAAAGGTTAACGCCGAAATGTGTAGCCACGGAAAAAGTTATATGGTGAAGAAAACAAAAATTGGCAAATGGTAAATATAAGAGGTACAACTTGAGCAACCTTACCCTATGCGTCTTATCAGCTACTTCCGTCAAACGCATATATGCGCCCATAGCACTCAAAAGATTAAAAAAGACAGAGTAGAGTGGTGTTCGAGCACGAATCGAACTCATAATTAAGACGACAGTGAAGAAGAAGAAGAAGAAGAAGAAGAAGAAGAAAACGGAGTTGGCGGTTGCGAGGCGAGCGACACGGTGGGCGTGGATGACTCTCGGAAATTCGATTTTAGTGCCACACGGGGGGAGAGAGGCCACGGATCAAGCCGTAAACGTCGCCGATTTTATGAAGAGTCATTCAGCTTTTTCCTCCCGCGGCAATAAAGCCTGTTTCCACCGCAACGGGTATTAACTGCCAGCGATCGAGTCGCCGTAAATCTCGTCGCATCGCGTGTCCCTTCAGGTACGCCTATCCAGAGGGTACAGCCAACGTGCGGAACTATGGTTCCTGTGCGGTTATTGTAGTTTCTGTTGCGCCCCGTGGAAGCTGGGCCATGGATCGACACAGGTGGATGAAAGAGTGGCGGTGGATAAGGATGGTGTCGGTGAGCCGTTTATGGTCGTTATCAGGAGATTTATTAGGTTCCAAGTTGAATGGTTATGGGGGATTAAACGCGGCTTTGGTTTCTCTCTTGGACGGCCGTGGAAACGACTGTGGGATAATGGTAAATCTACCGAGGGGTGTGTTTCGAGGTTGTTTCGAATGATTTGTGGCTATTAGATGCCTCGGAAAGTTTCATAGTCCACGGGGCGATTGTAATTTAGGGGATGAATAGAATTGAAACTTTTCTATCAGGCGTGTGCGAAAACTTTAGTCTTTCTTTCAACGTTCCGGTATAATTGTTTCAAATTCAAACACTTTTCTGCCCTTTTGAGTACTTATTAACACTTAACCAACCGAACGGGCAGATCTCCCATTTTTTCACAATAAGGGTGTTGACATTGATTCTATTTACTTTTGTTATTAGTTATTGATAATTTAACAGTATAGTTGTATAAATTTAATAACGGTTTATAGATTTATAAAATTAACTGATAAACAATTACTGAAAAAATTTATTGATCTAAAAATAATTATTAATATATCTGGAGACAGACGAAATACTGAGATATTTATTCTCCTATTATTGATAATATTTATTGACAATTTAATAGTATAGTTCAATAGATTTTATTAGTTAGTGAAATGCATTTCTGCTTTTTCAAAGTACAATATTTTTAATAAATTCTTAATACGCGATGGACAGTGTTCGGTTAGGTGTGAGGCACCGTGCGATTAGCTAAATGTTGATAAGCTTCCGGTCGGTGAAGTAAATTAACATGGAACTATCTGAAATGTAATATCAAAGCGAGGGGAGATATTTCGAAGATTAATTTTCGACAGCTGTATTGTATATAAATAAGCAATTAGGAAAAGACAAAAACTTTGCAGCAGATGTGCAAAATATTCCTGCAAAACTGCGTTTTAAAATTCGAAGATTTAGTTCTCCTTTGAATTCATATACGAGTGGCGAACGGATATCGATACGAACGCTATGCACATTTCTTAAATTAACTTCTCCCATTCATAACTGCATATAGGCAATTTTATGGTGTAGCTTCGATCATTCAGTTCGTCACCTCGTTTCTCCCATTCGCTGTTGCATACGTCCCAACATAGCTATCGTTACATCAACTGCGCTGCTTACTGTTAGCCAGGGGATGGCAGAGGTTGAGGTGAACCCGGCAGAAACGATGTCGTTGTGAAACTACGAGTAATATCACTGTAACTCATTGTCAGTGGTCGGGTAATAACAGTGGCTTCCCGTGGAGGCGGTCGTACGTCGGTTTCGCGGAAACGTGCCTCGTTCGCGGGGCCACGAAAAAGAAAAAAGGAACGGGACAGTGTGTTGCACTGATCTACCGAGTCACAGGCGTATGCAAATTCGTTTAAAACCGCCACGGAAATAATTACAAATTTTGACGATTTTTCGTTTCAGGACTTCCTGTTAAATTTTATTCGCAGGTATATAGAATTTTAGCACATTTTTAACAAGATCTCGAAATTTCTGAATCTTTATAAAATTCTTTAAGATTTATTCAGCGTTTCAAGGATTTTTAATTTTTGTAGAATTATTTAGGATTTATTTAGCATTGCAAAGATTTCGAATTTTTGTGGAATTCTTGAACATTTGTTTAGATTTTCAAAACTTTCGAATCTTCACAAAACTCTTGTAGAACGTTTGAGCTTCTTACGATAACATTTTCTATTACCGTTTTCTCCAAAACGTTAAAACTCCTAAAGCAGGTTACTAATTGCGAAACGATAAGTTTGCTGTACCCTTCATTTTCGTCTTTCTTCTACCAACACAATTATACACTTCGAAACCCGGAAGTCCATTTGACCTTCGAGATCCTCCATCGCAAAACACTTAACGACACTGCCAGAAGCAAAGAACTGTTCTCCATCCTCTTCGACCGTCTTTGAAGCCGATCACTCACAGCGTAGTCGTCGAATCGCGAGTACCCGTTGAAATTCCACTCACCCTCGAATGCTTCGTCGTCAGCTACACACAAACACACACACATACATATATATATACACATTTTTCCTACTCCACGCCTATGGTTTGGTATTAAGTACACGCACTTGGTTTGCACGGTTACATTGTACGTGCAGTCGGTTGCATAAGAAGAAGAGGAAGGTCCGGGACGCACAGCATGACGTGGCCTGGCAGTGTCTTTTCAGCTTCCGTCGTGTCCCTGAACGCTTGTTTCGCAACGAAACAATGCCTCTTTTCAAGGGCACGGCCTCATAGAAATACCAGTCCTGTGGTTCTATTAGATCATTGTAATTAGAAGGAGACAGAGAGAGAGAGAGAGAGAGAGAGTAGCAGCGGTAGAAAAGAGAAATTTTTCTTCTGGCATCGATGGTGCTTGAGCGAAGGACGTTGAAGTGTGCAGACACAGGTGGATGATGATTATAGCGATTGTTTGGGCAATGGACACGAAGAGAGGGGGCATGCGATTAAAAAATTTGATTAAGGACAGTTATTTTTAACTTATTAAACTTTCTTTTTATTTCGGAGGAAGAGAGATCTAGCTATGACGAGATAGGTGTTTGAAGGATCGAGATCACATTTGAAAATGGAACAAAAAACCTAGTTAATCGATTTTGGTCCCTTTTTGTGATCGAGATTTCGTTTAAGCAAGGAAAAGAAATGTTGATTGCTGGGTCAAAATTGGCTTTTGCTAACAAGGATGTATTCAGGTTATTCATCGACAGCCTCCTCCTCACAAAATTAATATTCAAACGTGACTATCGGTTATGAAATTATCAGATTGGATTAAACGGATCTATGATCGGTTCTGTAACTTGAAAATACATAGATCGGAATCAATTCCTCCTTATTAATATTCGAAAATAGCCAATATCTTAGGTTAACCTTTTATGGCTCAATTTATGAAGGGACGAAGAACGAAACTTGTCGATGGAATTTGTATTACCTAAAACTGACATACCCAAGCCCATTAATTATTCCCCTTCTAAAGTTTAGTATTTACAAATGGGTGCTGCCAACAGGTTCACCATCTTGTAATCTAATTAGCAGACAGAAGCACGGCTAATTAGATTACCAAATCAAGACGCAAACCTGAAACTACCGCCTTCCCGGCGACTGCTTTAATTGATTGAGATATACAATCGGATATCGTGCTGTTTCATCTCAGATTTAATGGATCGGATCTTAATCTTCGAAAGTTATCAGCTGTCGGATTTAATAAACATAGGAAACAAAACAGAGAAAGATCTGAAAAAAAATTATTTTTCCTTTCAAAAATTGTAAGCAGCAAAGAAATCTGATAAACGAAAGAAAAATATGCTGTTTGTGTGCAGTGAATAGAAAAGCATTCGTTTATCAGTATTCTATCTACAAATTAACGAAGATTAAGTATAATAAATTTTCTAGCATTAGATGGTATTAATTTCAATAAAACTGCACACCATTAATGTTACAAGAATCAAATATCGAATTTGTTTAAGAACAAAGGTTTCGAAATGGATATGTACAAATACTTTCTGTAGCCGTTAGATTTATTTACATATAATGAAAGCTTTTGTAAAAATTTGTTTTTCTTAATTTTTTGATGTTCGAGGAAGTTTTACCAAGGGCCATAAGGAGACCTTGCATAGCAAAGATAATAACCGCTTCTGTCATTGTAACGTATCATTATTTATCCCAGTGTGCGTGTCATTTCCTCGAAGTAACGACAAACAGAAGTAACGATCGTTAGCAAAGTAGACTTCAATTTTATGGTGCTTTTAAAGAGGCGCACTTACTTTTCATTGGATTTCACCGGTGTATCATTTCGAGACCCGCAAAAACCTTCGCAACTGCAAGTCAGAAGAGGAAGGATGAAATTTAAAAGAGCTTAACTTCTTTCGCGTCAGCCAGGCTTTATTTCTTCGTAAAGTTTCGCGGGTAATTCGTTACTAGAGAATTTCAAGATGTTCTGTGTTACGCGAGCTATTTGTAATTCACGATCCGTTATTAGAGACAGAAACCGAACACAGAATCGTTTCCACTGTTAAATTTCATGATTTTTTAAAATAAAGAACCACACATTATTAATGTTAACTCTGATCTCATGATAGAATATCTGAATACAATATTTAGATAGCAGATGTTCTAACGAGGAAGTTTCTACTGTATCACTATCAATACTCCTAAATACCAAACGTTGGATATTAAATTAACATCAAACCAATTCGTAACTTTTCATGGAAGCTTGATAAACTTACTATAGCATCAGTGCTTCTAAAAATACACTACGATCTTCGTCGCGATGATTAAGATTTAATTTCCACGCTATCAATTACTGTATCGATACAATTTCTAATTTGATTTCTTCCTTGAGAATAAGTACACCGATAATCGTCAATAATTCTACCATTAAAATATCCCGATCCCTAACTTGTGATCCCTAAACTTAGTATAGCACCGACACCTTTGAAAATTCACTACGATCTTCGTCGCGATGATTAAGATTTAATTTCCTCGCTATCAATTACTTTATCGATACAATTTCTAATTTGATTTCTTCCTTGAGAATAAGTACACCGGTAATCGTCGATAATTCTACCATTAAAACAGCCTGATCCCTAACTTGTGATCCCTAAACTTAGTATAGCACCCACACCTTTGAAAATTCACTACGATCTTCGTCGCGATGATTAAGATTTAATTTCCTCGCTATCAATCACTTTATCGATACAATTTTTAATTTGATTTCTTCCTTGAGAATAAGTACACCGATAATCCTACCATTAAAATATCCCGACTGCCCCCTTTAACCCCTCTTTAACAGTTACTTTATCCATATCCAATTTCCAATTTGCTTTCTTTCTCGGGAATAAGTACATCGGTAATCGATAATTCTACCCTAATTTATGAACTTCGAAAATTCTAACAACAAGCCCTCTTACGCTCCCTTATTATTCGTAGATCGGTTCTTATTCAACAAGCACACGTTGTACAATACACACCGGAACTGTTGTCCGGTATTGCGAACCGAGAAGAATCCAACTGAGAGCTGACAAAGCCGGGCCCTGTAATCGAGGGACCGCATTATTAGCAGACAATATCGGTATCTGGTCGCGCGGAATAGCGGCGGATCGTTATCTGCGCGACAGTACACGCAGCAGGGACATAACTTGCCCGGGACGATCGTCGCTTATCCCACGGGATCGCGTGGGCGTTAAAGCGCGCGGTTCTCGCCCACCTGAATCGATTTCAAATGGACAGCGCACGAGCGTCGACTGCCTCGTTTCGTCCTATCCGAGTGTCCTGTTAACGGTCCCGCCGTTAAAAACCGACACCGATCGCATTTTGCCCGCGACCCCTTTACGACTTTCCGTGTTCCTCGTTTCAACAGCCGGGAGAAGAAGGTTCGCCGAGACGTCGCGTCGGTCGTTTCGGTAATTGTTGGCAGCCTGTTAGGGGGAGAGGGAGAGGGACAACCGTCGTGTTCGATGGTGATGATGATCGTTTTTTGAGGGGACTGAACGACCAGCTTACGGGGAACTGCGTGAGGCGTGTAGGGTGTTAGAAATGGTCGGAGTTGAAAGGGGAGATTGAGAAATAAAGATGGAAATTTTGTCGGGGTATCGTTTAGAGGAAGTTACGGCTGATAACGTTCGGTCACGGGACCACGGATTTTTCTGCGGTCACGAGAAGCAGGTATGCAAAAGAGCAGAGAGTGTAGACGACACATAAAAGCACGGGAAATTTCCCAAGTATAATGTAGTACACTCTGTACTATTTCGAAGGGGAGATAAATCTATATTTAAGTAACGAAATTGAAACTCTCATAAAAGTTTGCGGTCTGCCAACTGATTCCGATATAATTAACTTTAACACTAGAACTAGCAGATCAGTCAAAATGACCGATTGGTGATTATTCATAGCAGCCTTATAATAAATTCATTATGGTAAAGCTTCCAAAATTTACTATGATTTTCTGCAAACGGTATAAATAAAGATTTGTTTTCTATGTATTCGGTAATTTTTCATGTAATTTTCAATTTCATATTTTCCACGTAAATAATTATACTTTAATTCTCGGAAGTTCTAGCGTTAAATGTACCTAAATTTCCTTTCGCAACGATACCGCTTTACAACCACCACCAAGTCAACGTTTTCTCAAACAAACAATTAGCAATCCCCGTTAAAATTCCACTCCGCGTGTAATCGAACCCCCACCCAAACTATTCGCGAAACAATGTCGATAACAACATTTCTGGCTAATTTCTCCGTAATCCTTACGAAACCGCGAAACAACGTAACCGCAACATCTGGTGGCCAATCAGGCTGCCTCCTCCTTTCCTTCGTTTCGTCAGTGAATTAATTGCATGTCCGTTCCAGGAATTGTTATGAATCGTTCCAGTATTTATCGAGCACATGCGATACGCGTTGCCACACGCGGATAAACCGTGGAACGGTTTCGCAACGCTCCCCCGATGCGCTATTGCACAATCGCGACCGCGGTCGCACGCGATTCCGGCACTGGCACAATCAGCCGATAAATATGTATGAGCGATTTAAACCCCCGGGGGGGCGTTTCGACGACGCGTGTCACGTTGCCGGCGACGGACGCCTGGCGCCGGGATTCCTCGGCTGCCTCTCGAGGCGCGCGATCGCGGCCAGAGGCCACGGTGATCGTAAAGGACACCGTGGTAAGGACGTTTGGTCGAGGGGCGCAGACCTTAGCAGATGGGGGCCATCTTTCAGAATTTAGGGGTGGAGATTTAACCCTTTGCGGGCGGAGCAGTAAAGAAAATAGTTACGTCGCGCATTTGTGTTATAAAAACTGAAGCTGTATTTAAATAAGTCCTTCATAAAATTTAACAAAATCATAAACAAACAAATTTAGGCCAACTTGACTTGTTAGGCTAGTATACCCATGCGTATCTTATAAACGACGAGCGTGTCGTTTACGACAGACAAACGCCAGCCGCAGCGCGAGAGTTGGACGGATATATCCGACACTCGTCCGCAAAGGGTTAACACTTTAGACAAGCTTTTCCTTTTGTTTTTATTTACGCTATTGAACCCCAAATGGGATTATAAACAGTAATAATAAGCAGTATCAACATTATTAACTCATTCCTATTTGAGAACTAAGTACATAGAAAGTCAGAAGTAACATTCAGTGTTTGTTTACAGTAGCGGGCAAAAGTTTGTTCAAAGTTGCACGGAACAATTTCTGCGATTATGTTTCGATTCGTAGTATCTTTCTCTGAAACTTTCCAATTTTCTCCAATTTCACGAGTTTTTTATGCAGAGTACTATCCACTTTCTGCACTGCAATTATCTTTACTCTAGTTTTTACGTTTTTTTTTTCGAATTTCATGCGATTTACACTACTAAAGCAATTTTGTCTAAGTCACCACTACGTTTCCACGAGTTTCATCGAGGTTCATCCCGAGTGTATTTGTCTCTAAACTTCGAACGAACGATTCTGTTTCTACAATTTTCCAAATTTGTTGCGAATCTGAGATTCGCGTAGGAAAGCTTCGTGCAAGATCCATGACTCGCGTTTCCCACGGATAATCAATCGTCTGTCGGGTACCATCGTTCTCATCTTCGATTCTCCCGTTAACTCAGGAGATGGCCTCTGCCTCTGCCGGTGGATTAATGACGCGACGATGCCTAAGAAATTGAAACATCGAGGCGCGTATGAAAATCGAGGCTTTCACGCGCGTTTCCTCGGCTTTTATTTACGATCGTGTTACACGCAATGTTAATTCGACAGATTTGACCGTAAATAACGACCGTAAATACCTGGTTCACCGCAGCACGTATTTATCTTCGGCTGTAAAATTCCATCCCACCGGATGTGCGTTGGTTCGCGAGATAACTAAGGCCTGGGAAGATTGGCCTCGTGAATTTCGACAGATATTTTGTGATACAAGGTGTCGAGCTAGTTAAAAGATATCCTGAAAGTCATGATTTAATTCGATTCGATCGAAAGGTTCGAATACTTTTTCGTGTAAGGAATATTTTAGTCATTTCCGTTTTCACACGTAAGCAAACGCTTTCTGTAACGCCATAAAATTTGGAATTTGCATATTATTTCATTTGTTTGTCCCAGGTACTATTTTAACTTATTGATACACCATTGCGATTGCGCGAATCGAACCATTTATAATAATCATTGGTTCGTAGATTTGAGAAATTATTATTTTTATACATAACGATTGTGGTTATAAAAAACTGAGAAATGAAGTTTAGGTACAAATTTATGTGTAACACTTTCACGATACTTTTTTAAAAAAATGCAAATTTTATGAAAAAAAAAAATGAAGATACAAATTTCATGAAAAAAATGCAAATATAATGTTTCAAGTACTTTTAACGCATAAACGAATATAATTGTGTTGTATTAAAGGTTTAAAATTGAAATTTAATACACGGAAATATTTTTAAAAGACACAATGTCTAGACTATCTCAAAGTATGACCGCAAAGGGTTAAGAAGTACTCACGAACGCTGGATAATCGAGGATGGAAGTGGGTAGTAAATCACGGAATAGCCGGTGTCAAAGCGACCCTCGATATATCATTGTAGGATACCCGGGCGCTTATGGAAATGTCGTAGGTGTGAGAAAATTCTTCGTGCGTCCGGTGTGATTGAGATGTTTGAAAAACGAGGATCCGGTGATTGACTATGTGTAAAAGTCAGTTCCTTGGCGGCTACAGTGTTATTTATAGATATCCCCGTTCATCTCGCAAAATTTATATCCAGGTGAATTTCAGAGTTCACGTTCGGCTGTAACTTTGTGTTATTCCACTATACCTGGAAAATTATCGGATATTTCCCAACGAATTGCAGCTTTCAATCAAAATCATCATCACTTCTTTCCAAATTCCAAACTTTCCAGCAATCCAAAGTGGAAATTGAAAAACTCTTTCTTTTTGAGTTACTCTTCACCTCTTAAACTTCACCTTTAACAAATACCTTCAAATTATTATATATCCATTAAAAAAAAAAAATTCGTTTCCCATATCATCCCTTTCCCAAGATTCATCCCTTCGAACCTCAACTTCGCTTTTCTCAACATTCCTTTCCCAGCCTAATCCCCCTGAAAGATCCCCTCGCGTCCTTCCCCCCCCCTTCTGCTCGATCTCCATTATCAAGAAATCCCCTACTTCCTTCTTCTCACCTATATCCCCCCCAACTCGTATCAATCATTCAACCATAGATCGCGTCCTCGACGGGTCCACCAGCTGTGCCTTTCCTGCGTTCGCCAAAAGATCCTTCTTTGCCCCCCTGCCCCTGCCCGTGGGACAGACGTCCTCGGTCCCCCAATCTTGGATCGCGCCAATTATGGTGACCAGATGCCAGCTCGTGCGGTTTAGCGGATCTCGAAGAGGGTTCACGGCCGCGTTCACCTTGGCCGATCCCGCGATACTAATGCGGCCGGACCCTTCCTTCCTGGCCGTACAGATCCCCGATGATCACGATCCCGTCGATCCTGTTCCCCGGTAATAATTACCGGCTGGCTGTCAGTGCCAGGTCAATGGAAAAGCATCGGGACGGCACGGGAGAATCGACAGCTTCCGCGGGTCGTTAAACCTGAAACGCTTCTGGCTGCTGTGCGCCATCAGGCAGCCGTGGCCTCGCTCTTTTCGTCGTGATCGATGCATTAGCAATTAGAATGCGGCGATGCCTAGCTTCCGCGCGATGCTTTCCCGTTTGCCGCGTCGCCCTTGGAAATCGTTTGGACGGAGTTGTTGTGAATCGGATAATTACACCTAGATTTATGTTTTGTATATTAGGTTGGAGGGAAAGTTCTGTCGTATTTTCCGTTTCCGTTAATTCATGTGGAACCGAAACACTTTGCTTGAACACAAACCCAAGAGATTTAATGTGATCTCCAACAGTTGTACGATGAATGCCAAACTCTTCTGCAATTTCTCGACTTGTTAAATGTGGATTATTTTCTAACATGGATCGCAAAACATCATTATCGATCTTGGATGGTCGTCCAGATCGATCACTTTCTTGGAGGCTTAGATCCCCGGAACGAAATTTGCTAAACCATCTTTGACAAGTACGAACATTTACAATATCTTTTCCAAATACCGCAGATAAATTTTTACATGCAACCAATGCGTTGCTTCCTTTTTCGAATTCATACAAAATGCAGTGTCGTAAATGCACTTTATCCACTGACATGTTTTTCACTTTAAATATCACAAGTAAACGATGAACGGTAAAAAGAGGACTCCTTTTATATTATACAGCAGGTAAAAAAACAAAAAAAATTCACAATGATTCACTAGCCAGATGTTTTTTTTTTTTATTTACAAGAAAAATTACCTGCCTGTTTAAAATACGACAGAACTTTCCCTCCAACCCAATATATATATATTTATTTATTTATTATACATGTAGAAATGCGATCGAGTGAATGCGAGTTTAGGAAAATGTGAAGAGTGCTGTATCACTGCAATTTCGAATTCTGTACGTTGTACACCTATTTCTTAGTATACGTATATTAAAAATAGATGTACAAGAAACGTCTGTGGATCTAGTGAACATGATAATGAACCTTCATTTAAACGGCATTTCACGGGGAATTCGAAAATGACGAGCAAAGAAGTTAACACAACTTTTTGATTAATTTATTATTATGCTCTACACGATGCTATCATTATCTCTTGACTCCTTCGTGCACCTCTGGATCAACGTAATACAACATTTTTCCACAACTACCTTAACGCGGGTATGATAAATTACCAGCAACCAAAAATCCAACACAGTTTCCTTAAACAATAAAACATTCATGTCCCGTTAACATCATACACTATCGCTTTCTCTACCAACTCATGCATCTAACTCACACTGCCTGAATTTCTTATCTTGGCCTCTGTTAAAACGTTATTCACAGATCTCCATTAGTTCCACCCAATTTCATCCGAACCCGCGCCACGTGTTATTCAGCTCTAAATCGCGCTAATAATCCGACTATCAGATGGAGGCGAAAGTCTGTTTCTGACCGACAACGCTATTCTTGTGACGTTCGAAAGGATCGAAAGAAGTCAATTTAGACTTCTCGTCGGAGCAGGTCGGAAGTGTTTCGAGCATCGACGATCGGTCGGAAGGTCGGAGGTGAACCTTTGAACGTGCCTCGAAAATAGAACGTGGTCAGGTGGGGGGTTGCCGATTCGGTTCGTTTCTATTTCAATTATCGGGCGACCGTGCAATTTGTTAGCTTTTAAAGCGCACGTTAGGAATTAAGGGTGACTTGTTACAGCATAGGATTTTGTGCAGCATCGATTCGGTTAATGGAAAACAAATATTTCGTTGAAAAATAATTTCCATGAATATCTAATTACTGTGCAATTATTTTATTAAAAATTGGATATATATTTGCATTCCATATATTATATTTCTATGATCTTAGTTTTTTTTTTTTATTGATCCTATAAGAGAGGTAAATGATATTTACTTAACGCACATTTAAAAATTAATTATTAGAGTAAAAAAATATTATCCTACTGTCATGAGAATGCGAAATTATTACAATGTAAATATAACCTTATATGTAGCCAGAATATTTATTGTTTAATGAATCATTTGCAGTAAGCAAATTCTCCGTTGTTGCGAATCACAGGAGAATCGAAAGAGAAATTAAATTTTATAAACCCAAAATGTACTATTTAATACTTGTGCTAATCGTTATCGAATCGCTGATTTGCCTCGATTCGATTATAATTCTCCGGGTGCAGGGGATAGGGGGCAGAGCAAAGTGAAACGGCGCGCGAGCGCGACCATCGAAGATCTAGATCGGAACTTTCCAGCCGCTCGTTCAGGAATGTTGATTAACGTGTTAATTAACTGGCGCCGGTGACGAAAAACTTCGAACTGGCGGGAATGGGAAGAAAATCACATTTTTTCGATTTTTTTTTTTTTCTATTTCCCTCGACGGATCGATAAAGCAAAGTTTTTCATTCGTGCAACGGAACGAAAAAAGGATCTTCGAGACGAGAGTGAAATCGAAAATTTCTTCGTTTGACGACGATTCCACCGGTTGAAAGCTGGAAGTAGCAAGTGTCGTTTCATTCGTGGCTTACGTAAGGTCGAGAAAAGTCGCTTATCGGCCATTTTTTCCGAACTTTCTACCGATTTCTAAGTGTTGCGCCGGAAGAGTGGCACGACGAAATGTCGATCCGCCGGCGGAACCGAGAAAGTCGAGTAATTTTCTCGAGACATCAAGGTGTCTCTGCTTCTTCAGCAACGATTTATGGTCCCTTAGATTTGTTGCGACACTAGGTACAACGCAATGATAGAAAAAAGTTGAAAAATCAGCAATTGTTGGCAATTTTTAGAATCCAATTAAAGTTTTTGAATCGATGCAGTTTTATTGGGATATGGTAGAATTTTATGAAAACCGAAAACATACATTGCCGTGTATCCATCAGCGATCGAATGTAATTTATTTATTTACCTTGTACTCGAATAAGGAGCAGATAAAATGGTAATGAGTAGACGAGCAAACTAAAAGGAGAATTACTTTGGTTTACGATAACAATTTTTACTATCAACTTCTTTCTAATAACCCTCCTCGTGAATCTAGAAAACTTAACATGGATCGAGTGCTAAAAGAATTTGATCCCAACAAAATTGTTCAACACTTTCTCCCCGTTCCTTTCACTTACATTTTCGTGCACTGGTACCAATGTTTACCATCATTTTCTCTTTATCGATGCTTAACCCTTAGCGAACGAATGCCACCGTATTCGCATATTCTCGACTGCGAAGGGTTAATATAGACCAGTGTTTCCCAACCTTTTTTGTGCCATGCCCCACCTTAACCTTTCTAAAATTTTTATGCCCTCCCCCCTGTGTAACGTACATAATTTTTAACATTAAAAAATTGATTTGTTCACTTAAGAAACATAAATGATAGGTTCTAAGAAGAAATCACTATGATATTGTTAACAAAACACAGTAAGTAAAATTTCAAAACATATATAGAGTCCACTTTCGAATTGCCCCCCCCCCCTGTGGGGCGTGGGCCCCACGTTGGGAAACACCGATATAAACGAATCTTACTAAATATTTTGAATTTGAAAATTTTTGAAGTTAGTGACTTAAAAGTTAGATGTTAGAAGTTAAAAGTTAGATTAGCGTCTTAAAAATGACTTTGAAGTTAGATGATTAACAGTCGCCCCTCGAGTGCAAAGGGTTAAATTCAGCTTCGATGCAAGCTCGATACTGAAACAAATTGTTCTTCGCGTGATAGATCCAAACGATACCGTTTCACGTTTTAATCGGATTCCCTCTGTTTCATTGTTGTTCCAGGAAAATGGCTGTCTTTACTCCCACATAAGATGGGGCGAGGCTTTCGTGATCGTTTACAGCGTAACGTGCAAACGAAGTTTTCAGGAAGCCCGCGGTCTGCTGAAGCAGTTGGCCGATTTACGTCTGCCATCCTACTTCACCGCGCTGCTGCTCGGCAACAAGAGAGATCTGGATCATGCTCGGTGAGTGTTAGATCAGGTTATACGCGACGAGATTAGCGATCGAGCGAATTAAAGGTCACAATCGCTAATAACGTAAAATACAGGCCGGCGAATAATAATACCTTTTGCGTGAGACTTGAACAAGAAAAGTGCCGTGTACTAAGATAAATCGTTGCGATTAATAGAAATATTTGGATAACGTTTTATTAGTTGACGCGATTGCAGGGTGTAGGTAGAATAATTTGAAAAATTAAATATATGGGATAATTTGAAAAATTAAATATACGGGATAATTTGAAAATTAATACGCGAGGTACTTTCGGTGTGAATAACAACGATAATGCGGGAAAATGAAAATCTGAGAATCGAGGGATGTGTCGATTCACAAGAATCAAGTATACAGTGGCTCTAATATTATCGAATCGTGCATGAAGATAATCTCGGTGTTTTAGTATACAGAAATAATGTAAATCGTTATGTAATCATTGTCTACACGAGATGTTGAACATTTTTCAGTACTCACAATGATAATTTAAAAAAAAAAAATTAGTATCTCTGAATCACAGTCATAATATGCGTATCTTCGATCGCAACAGTGTTGTATCGATCACGTACAGATATTATATCTGTATTTAAATTTATCGATTCATGTATCAACCTTTATAATAATAACCTCTTGAACGTGCGCTTTCTTAATTTGTTTACGATCAGCGTTTAAATACGTGGACGTTAATATTTTTTAATATTTTTATTTAATATTTGTAATATTCATTAAATATTTAATATTTTTAACTACAATTTAATAGCTTCTCCTGAAAACAATAAAAGACAATCAGATATAAAATTAAATTATTTTGTCAGTTAAAGTCGTCTCAACAAGCTTTTATCTTTAACAACTTAATATTTATTTAATATTTAGTATTTGCTAACTACAATATAATAGTTACTCCTAAAAACAATAAAAGATAGTCACATATAAAATTAAACTATTTTGTCAGTTAAAATCGTTTTAACAGTCTTCTATTTTTAACAACACCGATTACACTGCTTCGAACCAAATCTGTCTCGCTATTCAAACTTGAACAAATAAAACTAACGATCGAAATCGTTCAACTGGTATCAGTCATCTTGATTCGCCGCGACCACGCCCAAAAATAGCGAACTCAGATCGAAGAGACGACTGTTTGCGTTTTCCACGCGACCGGTATCGGCGATACAAAAGAAATCATTCGAACTCCCGATCGAACGACGGGATCGACGTGGCCGATCGAAATCGTCCCGTCTAATCGGACGGTCGAGCGATTCTCGACGCGCTCCAGTCCGCGTGGATCGCTTTATGACGAAACCGTTAAGCTGTTAACTGGGTCATTTCTTAGCCAGAACATCTTTCATACGTAGAATTAAAAATTAGCGAAGAAGAATTAATCGTGGCTAATTAAAGAAACGTAATAGCTTTTGCGAATAGGTTTGTTTTTGGAAAACTTGCATCGATCATTTTTAACAAATGAGTCGTTTATTTTGAAAGCGGCCTAAGTCCATTTTCCAAAAAAATTGAGTTAGTTACCTTAATAGTTACATTTTCACATAATCTTTTCATTCTGAAGCAAATTGTTACTAATATATTTAAAATCATTAAGATTTTGTAACACGAAAATTTTGAAAGTGGCCTAACTCCATTCTTGATAAGAAAACGCATATTATTCACTTAATAATTGCCACTATTTTAATAGGAACTATAAATTTAACACCCTTAGATACACTTAAGCAGTATGACTCATTAGTATCCTATATGTATATTTTTAAATTCATTGAAACGCAAACCCTTAAATATCTCGATTTGAAGATAAATGGAGTTAGGCCACTTTCAAAATAAACGGCTCAAATAAGGAAACCTAGTATGTTTCACAATATATCGTTCGTTTTATTTATGGGATAAAAATCGTACATCGAATAAAAACAACGTTTACCAAGTGTATAAAATGGTTTCATAAAATAGTTTTATGTGTGATCCCGAAAGATGATTCATTATGCATGCGTTGAGTTCAATTGAGTTTAATTGAGTTTTGATCGCCTGAGCTGTTAAAAGAACTAATTATGAATAGCGTTGTTTTATTTAGCATTCGTCATTAATTTTGTGATAATTAAATTAGGGTTTGATCGAGTTCTTGAGTTTTGTATAACAAGTTTCATGGATGACGGTTGATTTGCAATGGTTAACGAAGACGAGGCTTTCATTAAGAGCGTAAAAATATTCTTTGACTCATTGTTTAAACTAGGAAGAAACAAATTTAGATCGGTGTAAAATTAGCCTTAAGAATTTGGCGCGATCTATTTTTCAGTCATTAATCATTCCTCTGCAGCCGGGTATTTTCGAATGCCTCCTATAATTGTTCTAGGATAAACATTTGAACTTGATTCTGTAATTCGTTACCGATTTCGTGAACCGTTGAAGTTCATTAACCACGTCTCCAATCACGTTAATGATTTCGCGAGCCTTGCATTAGATATCGTACGAGGGTATCAGGAAGCTCTGGCACATTTATCCCGTAGCGAAAGTATCGATCTGATTTTTCTGTTCGATTCGCGGACACGTTAAATGTTACACGAAATACCTAACGGTATCGATGATAGTATGATACATCTACCAATCGAGTGCTCTAGAGCCCCAGTTCTTAATGTAGGCGACAAACCGTAACGACATTCCAGATCTCTAAAAAAAATGCACAGTCATGTATTTGATAAATCATAGATCGAACAATCGGTACTTTTGTTTCGCAGGGGAATTGTTCGGTTCGATTTTTCTCGTTGACGACTATTAACGATAGACGCTCGAACTTTGCATTAAATACCTAACGGTATGGGCGTTATGTGATTATGTGCGCACGGTGATTAAATTCTTTGGAGTTCTAGTTCACAATGCAGCATGCTTGGCAAATTACAATAATTTGCTGGATCTTTAAGATTCCAAACTGTTTTTCACAAACGTGCATTATAATCTACTTTATTCTGCGTAAGAAGTCATAACTCGCCAATTCGTACCAATTGCCTTAATCTATCTAAAATCACCCAACTGCAACCTTCTCTGTTCTAACTAATTCATTCTTGTCTATAAGTCGTTGGAAAGTTTGTAGATCCTGAAGAAAATTCTTATCGCGTCATACTTTCAGTAGCACCTTAAAAAAGATGACATAATTCAACAAGCTTTATCTGACACAAATACTGCTCTACTAAACTAAAACATCCTGCCTCTAACTTTTTTTATTTCTCAAAAGTCCTAATGATTTTTGCAAACATCTAGAAACAGCCTAATTCACTTGTCGTAATCGCACTTCAAGCGACGTTACTAATTTAAAACGATCGAACATCAGCTTTCCAGCGAGTTTCGAAACGAAGGATAATATTTCACGGATTAACTCGCAATACTCGTGTCATAGATAGATAAAAGAAAATTAGAAAAATACAAAAACTGTTACGTACATCTAATATATTCACTGTCCAATAATTTATACTCTCGGATAGGTACACATCATTAACCGCATCAGCAATTTGCCTAAGCACTAAATACTCGAAACGTCTACTTCTCAACGCAAACACACACACACACACCAATCACAGTAGCGGATAAAAGTTTAAGACCAAAAAGATCAAAGAAAACAAATAAATTAATTCATAAGAAATAACACGATAAATAAAAATCGTATTCTATGCTAATAGTGTTCTACCCTAACGACGATAAAAATAAGTATATAAACAATATTTGCATACCATAAAACTATGTTTTACATTGTCCTGTGGTCTTAAGCTTTTGCCCGCTACTGTACCTCAGTCTCCAAAGACCCCATTACAATCCACTCCACTTCAAGTGACCCATTACTCCACCACACCTCATCACCACCGGCGCGCTCCTCTTTTTCTCCAGCATCGCGCTCGCAACCGATCTCATCCCCGTTGCCACGACTTTCTTCCTCACGCGCGTGTTCGGCCTATTAATCCGGCAGTTCACTTTCCCGGTGCGTATCGACCGCGTTGCGCGAACATGCACGGCCTCCTCTCGCAGCCTCCAGTGTCCGGTAACAGGATCCTCGCGAAACGTTTCCTAGACACCGTCTGTCTGCCAGTGGACGAGGTTAGCGATTTCGCGTGCGCCACGCGAGATTCGCAGCTACCGCTTTTTTTCTCATCACCTGCCGACTCTCTCATCGTGCACACCTCTCTCTCTCTCTCTCTCTCCCTGCCTTCTTTTTCCTCGTCTGTCTCGTCTGGCGATCCTCGAGGCTCTTCGTCGTAGTCGTCGTCGTTTGGCTGGTTGGATCGGTGCCTGGTGGCGTGAAACGCGAAACGAGGCGCCACACCGACCGCACTCCTCCGACACCAGAGACCGTTTCGAGCACGACACCCGGTAGTGGTCGCGGCTGCTCGATCACCTAGAAACCGTTCACGCGATCTTCGCTCCGACAGCGATCTGTTTACGCGCTTGTTTCACCGTGTAGAATGAGTCGGACGTGTTGGGTCCAGCGACCGATTTTAGTTCTCGTGTCCAGATGGAAACGGGAGAGTTTGAGTAAGGGTGTCAACGGGGATCGATGAGCGGAGGTTTGAATCAGTGGAAGGGTTGTTTCATTTTTTCGAAGGAATTTTGGGGGTTGGGGGAATATTAATAATTTTTGTTTTGAGATTGGGATGTTTTTGTTAATTGTTTTGAGACGTTTGGAATTGTTGCTGGAGAACTTTTATTTAAGGGTGTGTTAAAGATACCTGGGGTGGAGGGGTTTGTAATGAAATTGGAATAGCTTCCAAAAGTTGTTAATGAATTGAGCAGGAATTGTTTCTCTTCAGTTTTACGTGGAATTGTGACGATTACTTTGTTGTTCGAATAATGTATAGAATTTCTGAGCGAATTATTGATAAATAATATAATCGAATTTTCAAATGATTATGAACATTGACTGATGTCAGAGGTTGGTGAATGTTTTGAAAGGTCTTGAAATTCCTATGTGTTTAAAAGGTTATTGATCGTTCACAAGGGCATTTTGCGTAACGTTTGTCATCAAAGAAGATTGCAAAAATGTTTGATTATTTTGCACCCATATTGATGAAAAACAAATAATAGACGTAATAAAATTTACTTAATACACGAATAAATATTTGTTAAAAATTTCCCCGTATACACTGAATATACTATCAACAATCTATATTAATTAATATCGACGAGCTGAAGTTTAAGAGAAATTAAAAGAAAAACATTCAATTCAAATACATTAACTCAGTATTAAAACGCATAACAAAACAAAGAAAAATTTATTTATAAGATTAAACGATAACAAGTTCAGCGTAAACAAGTGTTTGCTAAATAAAAAATGTAACCTTGCATTCTTTCGTGTCACCATACACAACAAAATTTTCATCTTTCGTAATTTTCTTGAAGCCTCCTCATTTATTATTCACAATTCATCGAAATCCTGAGAAATCTACCTTTTCAATGCTTCTCGCCTTAAAATTTTTGTAATACAAGTTTAATTCAAAACTGATCCGTAGTCACGGTAACTTTCCTTAACCTTAATCTGAACGATTAACCCTTTGCACTCCAGAGGCGACTGTTAGTCGTCTAATGATACTAACTTCAAAAATGTACAAATTCAAAATATTTACTAAGACTTTGCCTGTATTAAACGTTATTTAGTTTAGTTAAGGGATATACTAAAATTTACATATATGACTACTTAACCTCTGAGTCTCATTAATAAACAAATTAACTGAAGTCTGAAAATTTGCGAAGCTATCATTTGGGTTCTAACAGTCGCCTCTCGAACGCAAAGGGTTAATAACCGCGTGCGGATCGATACGTCGACGAAAAATGATATTTCCATCTGTGCTGCTGGACCACATAAAACAGGCGTGGCCGCCATTTTGACCCGGCGTTACATTTATGTAATAATCCGTACACTAATGCAAACTACGAGTGCATCATCGAGCGTTGCGTGATTAGGATAGGAGAAAGCTAGGAAATCGAGCCGGTCGCCATTTTTTCCCCCCCTCTGTATATGCTTGAACGTCCATGATAAAGATTGGCCTGCGGTGCGGCCGCTTATTAACCTTGTCAAATCGGGCACAACTTCTGTATAATAACCTGATACAGTTAATGCGAATAAGTTCTGATTCGATAACAGTAACTGCATTTGCCAGACGCTTATCGGAAACGGTGGAAATTGCTCGGATTCATTTTTCATTCATTTTATGGCCATTTTTATGCGTAATTTATTGCAAGGAAGTGTCGTGTCGCACGGGATAGGTCAATAAAAGACAGGCTTTCAAACGTGGTCGAGTTACATTTTTAATTGAATTCAATTGTGGACAGAGTGTTCAATTATTTTTCTAACAAATATTAACTTTTTTTATTTGTTTCAATTTTTTTTATTAATTATTATAATTTATACGCTTTGATGAAATGGAGAATGTTAAATAATAAAGAAATGGTGTTCGGTCAATTTCGCGAATCGTAGTATTCAATCGAATTAAATTTAATTGGGTCTATGCATTATTTTACAATTATAAAGTTATAGTAAATACCCCTAGAAAGTCATAAGCTAAATTTAATGTCTTTTATCCAATATGTTGGCAAATCGATCAAAAATTGCTTTCGCAGTTCGTAAAATAAAGGGGAACTCGATTACATTAGCTTTCGGATCGTCCATCATTCTCCTCGCCTTTGAACGCGTTTCATATGCAAATCTGCCGATTTTTTCGCAGCTGTTTCGCGTTGTCGGTGTCTGGAAGCGTTTAAGAGTGGATCGTAGCGTCGCGTGTTTTGTGTCGAACGAGAGAAAGCTGGCAAACGGTAGTCCTTATCGTTGTACCTTGCGATAACCTTGCATTTCCAGTTCCCCGATGGTTCCCTTAAAAATCGTCGCTGGTGATTGATGGACCCGTTGAGCGGTGTTTGAATGCTCTTAAGTGGAAAATAACCGCGTATCCCTGTCCAGAGGGATAGTACCAAGGAGATCGTTGAAGAAATTGTAATATTATAGGGAATTTTGATACCTGGCTGGGTATATTTCAGCACGATGCACGGTACGATGAACTTTTATACGATTAAATTGATTATTAATAACATAGATACGATAGCTCGTTGTGTGTAAATACAGCTTTAAAATGTAATCTGCTCAACTTTATAGGGAATTTAATTCTCAACCGGTTACACGATTTCCTTCATTTATTCAAATTCCACCGTCGCTTCGCCACGAATTTTTCTCCCCCTTTGCATACTTCCTTCGGCAAATGCAGAAATAATTGTGATACGCGCAAAACTAAAAAGCACCATTGATATCGGTGCTTAGATATTTATCTAACAATTTCAGTAATTACTGAACTAAGTAACTGTACTGTATAAACTGTACTGGATAACAAAAATCGTAATCAGCAGCTACTTATCCACTTAGGGTAATTCGTACTCAATAATCATTATCGTATCTTGCGTGATTTGAACGTGTATTAAATAACGGGTTCACGTTTATACAGTAAACTAAATTAGTTCGTTCGTCGACAAAAATATCTTTCTGCGTTAAAATAGCAATGGAAAGGTAACATTCTAGCATGGCCAACGTAATATAACATAATTCTTACATAATGTCCATTTTTGACCCCGACTATAGTCCCCTTATGTCTCGTATATGATATCAAATCTTTAAATCTTAGAAGAATCATTTCTGATCTATGCTTCCTTTGCAAATCAATTCATGGGCTGGTGAACAATCCGGAAATCACCTCATGCATTAATTTCAATGCCCATCTAGACACACTAAATTGCTTCTTCTATTCAAGCCACCCTTCTATTTTTCTAATCTTAATTATGATCCTTTTTATCTAATTCGTACACTTGCGAATAATATGATTACATCAAATGACTTTTTTGCAGTTAACATCAATGTATTCAGATCGCAAGTATACAGATACTTATCCTCTTAATTTTAATTTTACTATGTATATATGTTACATTTGTCTTTTCTTTTTAATTACTTCTATTTCCACTCGCTGTTACTTTGTTCACCCTTCTCAGTTTTCATGTTTACCTTGTAAAATAAAAGTTAACTAAGACAGATCAGAAAGATAACTCTTTCCCTAAACTCGCATCCACTAGATCGCATTCCTACATATATGCTTCCAAACACTTATTTCCTTTCTTTCTAATTGTCAACCTTTTTCACTCGATGCATTCGGTCACGTTCACCCAAAATTCCTCAGTCGCTCAGTTTTCTCAAGTGCTCATCTTTCGCGCCCTAGAAACACCCGAGTTCAAATATTCTACGTTCACATTGCTATCTCTCAACTCAACCATTCTTCAACATTTCCCTAAACTCGCATCCACTAGATCGCATTCCTACATATATGCTTCCAAACACTTATTTCCTTTCTTTCTAATTGTCAACCTTTTTCACTCGATGCATTCGGTCACGTTCACCCAAAATTCCTCAGTCGCTCAGTTTTCTCAAGTGCTCATCTTTCGCGCCCTAGAAACACCCGAGTTCAAATATTCTACGTTCACATTGCTATCTCTCAACTCAACCATTCTTCAACATTTCCCTAAACTCGCATCCACTAGATCGCATTCCTACATTATACTTAAACAGGATTTACAAAATTATACCGATTCATAAATCCACGTGTATCACTCGTGCCACGATTTCACAAGCTAAATCCGTGTTTCCTCGACAGCCTGGAAAATGAAGCTCGTCCGCGAAAATGTTCTTAGATCGTTTCCATCGGCCGCGCAGCAACGAAGGTGTAATTCCGCGTGAAATTGAATTTGACACGAATGCTTTCGCTTATCCTCGCTTAGAAAAGCCAGTGACACGTAGGTGAACCGGATATCGATATCCCTTATAGGCTGCCGGCCCTGAAACAGGAATTTCCTGGGCGATCCCCGTAGGAATGCGGATCGTCGTTAGCGAAGACACGTTTCCCACTTTTTTACTCGTCGCTCGCGTTCCTGTATTCATTTACGAAGCTCTCTGCATACCGGCTAGGCGTCCGATGGATGATCTAACAGCCACCGTGATATCGTCACTACGATCGCGCCGTGTTCCTTTATCAATCTTTCATATTCTGTTCCGTTTCATTTTTGCATCCAATTACAGGCTTCTTCGTTTTTTCGCGATTACAAAAGGTTGAAAATTAATTTAAAAAATGTTGCATTTATAGCGAGAGATTGACATTCGCGCTATTCGACGAGCATTAGTAGTTTTTAATGTTGCTCCAGCTTCAACTTTCTATCTTTCTATCGTGTAATATGGTTTTAGTTCCGTTCTTTGCTTTAGGCAAACCATTCGGTTGAGCTTTTCGTTCGTAACACCTGAGTTTGAATATTCAAAGTATTTCTGAAGAATAAAACTTCGATTTTGTTTGTTTTGGCTTATTCGTTCTTTAATCCTAACATTAGTTAATATTAACACTAGAACTACCAGAACAGTCAAAATGATTTATTGATGATTATTCATAGAAACTTTATGAATTCACTGTGATAAGCATCCAAAATTTATTATGATTTTCTGCAAAAGGTATAAATGAAAATTTGTTTCTTATGTACGCAATGTTTTTTCATGTAATTTTCAATTTAATCTCTTCTATGCAAATAAGTACGCTTCAATTGTTAATAGTTCTAATGTTATTAATAATTTGAACAATAGAAAAGGTTCCTGAGGATCAGATTCTTCGTTAAAATTTAGAACGGTTCTACAGTTTTTGAAATATCTGTTGACTTTGCGTTTAATGGTTCGTAATTACGCTGGCACGAGTACACGTCGTGAGAAACAGTTTCAGGAAGTCGGCAAGCTCTGCAACCTTCCACCTTTCAGTACCTCCCAAGGAGGCTCGTAATCAATCACCACGGATTATCTTTCGTCACTGTGCAACCTTTTGTCTGCGGTTAATCTGCCGGCTAGATTAACGTCGGAATCACGAGAAACGCCGTTTCAGATTCGTCGGCTTCGTTTTTATCGCGTCGAACATCACTTAGGCTGGAGCAGGATTCATGCGAACCGAATGTTACAGCTTCAGGGCCGTCTATCGATTAACTTCAAAAAGTTTCGCTTAATCAGATCCAAGCGTGCTAATTTTTCTTTCGTTTTACAGGAAGTTGAATAAAATCCGTACAGATAGAATTCATACACCGAACATTTGCAGAAAAAAGAACTTCTTCTTTCTAAGGATCAAAGTTGCATCGACGTGTAACTGATAATACTGAATTTTATTTAGTAAATCTGTAGCGTTAAAGAATTTTATTAAGCTTCTAATATGATCCTTAGGTATTAAAGCTATAAGTGACTTAATGTTGCATCTAAGAAGAACATCTCTAAATAAATATAATAATATAATATAAAAATCTTTAATATGATCCTCAGATATTAAAGTTATAAGTGACTTAATGTTGCATCTAAAAAGAACATTTCTAAATAAATATAATAATATAATATAAAAATCTTTAATATAATTCTCAGGTATTAAAGCTATAAGTGACTAAACGTTGCGTCTAGAAAGAACATTCCTAAATAAATATAATAATATAATATAAAAACCTTTAATATGATCCTCAGGTATTAAAGCTATAAGTGACTTAATGTTGCGTCTAAAAAGAACATTTCTAAATAAATATAATAATATAATATAAAAAGCTTCTAATATAATTCTCAGGTATTAAAGCTATAAGTGACTAAACGTTGCGTCTAAAAAGAACATTTCTAAATAAATATAATAATAAAGTTTCAACAAATTTCTCCGCATCTTGTATACACACGTAGATACACGATGGAATCTCATTCGCAACGTTTTCCTCTACAAAGAACAATTCTCAAGTTACTCGAAGGTGATAAAGTCGCGAGGTTCACCCTGTACATGCGACAACACCTGGTGGAACGAGGAAAATACGTTCTGTTCGCTTTGCGATCCGCTCGAAACGCGGCTTTCCAGCGCGCGGTCGCGGTTTTCAGTCTGCGAACCAGTTTGTCAGCCGAGCGGGGCGAAGCGTGGCTCCGAGGGATTCGCCAGCTGATATTTCGCGATAAGTTTATCGATGGACGATATTCGCGGCCGGACGCCGCCTCGGATGTATCTAAAGCGGCGATAACTCGTTCGCCGGGAGAGTGGTTTCACCGGCCCCGCGGCCAGCCCAGCCACCGGCCTTCCTTCTAATCTTTATGAACTCCATTAAGACGACCGTGCCGGCTACCGGTCGAGACGACGGGAACCGCCTCTGTTCCTCTCCCAGGAACGATCGGAGATTCCGCGGGCTCCGGAGATGCAGCTGAAAAATGCTGGCTGCATCGAACATGCTTTAGCTACTGGTAGAAGATTTTTGTGTCATACGGCGTATTTTATACGCGTACCTAGGTGTATTTGAAACGGAGGGTTTTAAAATTGATGGTTGCTCTTCGCGTAAACTCATTCTTTGATCGAACACACGTTGGCGACTAGTAAGGATTTTTATATTTCTGAATAATCATACGTGTACCTAGGTGTATTTGAAATGGAGGGTTTTAAAATTGATAGCTGGTTTTTGCGTAAACTTATCCTTTGATCGAACATGGCTTAGTTACTGGTAGGAATTGATTGTATTTCTGGATAGTCATATGGTGTAGTTTATACGTGTATCTAGGTATATCCCAAATGGAGAGTTTTAAAAATGTTGGTTGCTCTTCGCGTAACCTTATTCTTTGATCGAACACACGTTGGCGATTGGTAAGGATTTTTATATTTCTGAATAATCATACGTGTATCTAGGAATATTCGAAATGGAGAGTTTTAAAAATACCGGTTGGTTTTCGCGTAAACTTTCGGTAGGAATTTTTTGTTTTTCCAGATACTCATACGATGTATTTTATACGTGTACCTACGTGTATTTTAAATGGAGAGTTTTAAACTTCGTTTAAAAATCCATTTATTCGATTTGAAGTATCTTTTCAAGTTTCTCTGCTTGTTCAGATTAGTCAAGTCATTTGACTTCAAACAAGTTGAAGTCAGCTTAACAAGATAAACCTGTTACTTTATCTGATTTGAAATGCCATCCCAAGTTTTAAGTGACTTCTTCAACTATTTCTCGAACTGAAATACATCTTGAACATAAGCATTATTTCCTTCGACCCTATTTTAGGTATCCGTTAGTTACAGTTCGATTGTTTAAACTTGAACAACTCGAAGTTCAGCAGTTTGACAGTTTGTGTTAATAGAAATCTGAAGTTAGATTATCTAAAATAGCAATTTCAGCAAAGCCTAAAATACGCGGTCGCAGAAGACACTACAAAAGCAACGAGTTCAAACGTCTGCTTATATGAATTTGCCATTCCGATCGATCGCTACAAACTGCTCGGCTCGTTTCGAGGTTGCTACCGGCAATTTGTTGCGCGTTACCATCCGAGGTAACTTCCGTGGTGTCGTTTTGGAACGTTGTTGATTCGCGTTGGAAACGCGGCGCACGGCCTGGCGCCAAGTAGAAAGCACGTGTCTCGCGCAAATGGAGGAACAAGTCGCGCCATGAGATATGTAGGTGAACAATGTTTTGATATCGGCCACCGAGGGTTCCAGATCGTGATTACGGTTTCTGGACTCCTGTGGTCAGCAGCTGACGCCGGTTGAAAAGTGGCGAAAAATTGTTGAAATATTTATGGACACGATAACGTCACGCTGGACGATAGTGTGCAATTTCTTATCGCTAACATTTGAATATTCTTTCAAGTTCGATTTTTTAGTTAGCCAGTAACTGTTCGTTGTTCATTTTTTAATTGTACGCGATCTACATTTCACACACAGGATTAAAAAAAAAAAAAAAATAGTAATCGATATCTCTATTAGTAGATAGCATGGTGTGAACGATAGTAAAGTAACATAAATTTGTGAATGTATCATTTCTGAATTTTCTATCGTTAAATTTATAGTTTAATTTCTATCTCCATTAAATTTTTTACTTAACTGATGTTCAATCGCTAACTATAAATTACAATGATTAATTAATAAAATTCAAAACGTGTCCAGCAGAACGATAATCGGGGAAACAATTAATCGATAAATTTGCAATCTATTTCGATCAGCCATTTTATACACAAACAATTGTACCAATTATCACGCAGCGTAAAACACACTTGGTTTACTTATCTCTTATAATAAAGTCGAAACGAAACATAAAATTTCTATTCGAAATCGAACACTTGCGAACGTTTGCGTACCTCTGGCACAAGAATAATGATTGGTCGAGACAGGAGAGGCTCGACGTTTCGTTGGTTGGCGAAACAACGCGACCTTTAAAACGGCCACGACGAACGGCGCGACGACCGGATTACACCCGGGATTCGAACAAATCGCTGGAGATTCCTCGCGCTGACTCGACGACTGGAAACTTGTATGATCCGACGATTAACTGGCGCTCGAGCACGCTAAGGGGATTTTCCCTGGCTTCTGCACGCCAACGAGGGAATATGGATCTATCTTTGTGGAGGTGGTGTGGAATGATCGGGATGTTGGGCAGAGAATGGGGAGAATGCTGTTGGCGGTGGACGAAGATTGTTAATCTGATTCAGAAATTTCTGTATTAACGCTTCAGTATGCTTCTGTTCTCGGTTCTTAGTATCACCTCTTTAAAATTACAGCAGAATAATTAGTTCATTTTACACGAATAACGAAGAAAATTATTGATAATCTCGATTCAAATAGAGAACAGAAAAATAATAAGTTTATAGATCAAATTATGTATGCAAATTTATAAAGATTTATGTGTATTATTTATTAAGTGTTAATACCCACCATAATATTTCCAAATAACAAAAGAATTACTGGAAGATTTAGTATTAGCTACAAACTTAGAAAATGATCGCGAACTTTTGACCAGTAGCGTATCTCTATGTGAGAGGTTCTCAAAGCGTGGATCCCCATCTACTAGTGGGTCACGTTAAATATTTTAAAATATGACAGTACTTCACATTTTTATTTGAGGAGCTTAACTCGTGGAAAATTGTCAAATGAACAATTCAAAGTGAATTCAGTTAAAGATCACATGAAGACCACCATTCACATCTAACCTTTCCCAACTTGCAGACTTATATCAAATGGAATCTTGAGTCCACACTTCCAACGAGTACGTCGCAAAAATGGGTCCTGTTCCCTAAAACCTCGAGAACTCTTAATTCTAACAACAACAAGGGAAGAAAGTAGTATCTTAACCCTTTGCACTCCAGAGGTGCACTGTTAGTCATCCAATGATACTAACTTCAAAAATGTACAAATATTTACTAAGATTTGCCTGTATTAAACGTCATTTAGTTTAATTAAGTGATATACTAAAATTTACACATATGACTATTTAACCTCTGAGACTGACTAATAAACAAACTAGCTGAAGTCTGAAAATTTGCGGAACCATCATTTGACGTCTAACAGTCGCCTCTCGAGCGCAAGGGGTTAATCGTAATCAGCTTATCGCATTCAATTTTCTTCCCGCGTACCAAGTTCTCCCTTCCCCGAAGAGAAAGACGAGAGTCGGACGTGAGCGATAGAGAAAATGGGGCCTTGTAGCGAGAGAGCGCGGGAAACGAGAGGCTCTCGAATCTAACGCCGTTCCTCGTAAAGCAACGGATCGCCTCGTATAAAATAAAAGGGGACAGATTAACGGCCCGGGCACGATGAGGCCCGTACCTCTCGCGTGTGCAACGCATACACGGGCCCCGTGCGCGCGATTAGGCGTGTGCACGCGGCCCTCCCACGCGCGACGCCTCTCCCACCCCCTCTTTACCCTCTGTCCGTCTTCCTGTTCGACGCTTCGAGGGTATCATGTGTTCCCGCGAATTTAATTGCATCCATAAATATCGCGGGCCTTCTCCGGGCCGAGCAGCGCTGAAATACGGCATAGGATGTAATGCAGGTCTTCTAACCCCTTTCTCTCTCCGTTGAAGCCGTTCCACGCAGTGGCGTATACGAAGAACAACGAAATCTAAGAAACAAGTGAGATCTAAGAATATTATGTAATTTTTCTGAAGAATTTATTAGGTATACGTTTAACAATATTTCTACCGATACTTCACGTATACCTATTCTTACCGCGACATTTTCACGTAAGAGAGACTACAAATTTTTCTCAAAAAATAAACAATGAAAAAAGAAGAGGAATATTGAAAAATGTATTATACGTATATTTGAGAAAAAGTCTAAAGTTTAAAGGCGATTCAATTACGGTGTATCTATGAAATTCTAATCGAAATTTTAAAAACGGTCATTTGACCGGTTGTGGTAGGAATAGTGTTAAGATATTGTCGGGTGTTCGCTTAATTGGAGTAGTGTTTGTTTTATTGTTATCTTTCGAGCACCTGTGTAAAGGGTTGCACAGGTGCTTGTGTTAAGAAGGTTATGCGTTGAATATATATTTTATCGAAGTTGATAAATCGTTTGTAACGACCGAACGGTGAAATTATTATAGGAAATTTCTTACTTTTTATTTAGTAGAGATACGATAGGGCTCAGGTGCGAGTAAAATAAAAGTGAAGCGCTTAGATAATAATGTATATGTATTTAAAATAGTTTAATAGTATCAACTTAATAGTATGTAAGTTAATAGTATAAACGACTTTTCAATTTAACAAGTTCGACGTTCTTACTTCTTTCACAATTACACTTTTTATGCCTTGCGCTCGCATTCTTCACGTCATATATTCTAACAAACACTCGTTTCCTTTATTTCTAATCGTAAACCTTTCTCACTCAATGCATTCGATCACGTTCACCCAAAATTTCTTAGTCGCGACGTTTTCTCGTTAGAAACACTCTAGTCCAAACATTCTACGTTCACACGGTTATCGCTCAACTCAACCACTCTTCACACTTTCCCAGAATCGTAACCACTCAATCGCATTCCTAAATTATATTATTTTTAATTTGTTTCGAAGAAAATCGTGCGAATTCTGCGAATATTGTTGTTCCAGAGGGACGAGCTCCGGAAATTTGGAATGTTCGGGATGTACGTTCACTCGGAATATAATTAACTCCTCGCGGTTCGCGCCTGCATTTCGTTCCAGAATAATCAAAATTAAACCCCATGACAATTATAAATTCAGATCTGGCGAAATTCCAGTGACTTTACGACCGCGCTCTCTCATCTCCCTCCGTGTTCCGCTCGACCGGAACACGATGATGTTTGCCAAGAAGTCGTGACCCGTCCACTCGTTTCGATGCCTGTTTCGCGGACCTTGGCAATTTCCGTTCATCCGTGACGGCCGGAAGCCCCTGAAAATTTACGGGTTCCACGTGTTGCAAAAGATTCGTCACCCACTCAGGTGTTTCCCTTTTCTTCGTGTTTTACGGCAACTTTTATGTTTCTATCAACAGTTAACGTTTTTAGCGTTTTAATACAGCGTTAAGCAACCAATTTTAGAAACTTCTTCTGACGGTTGGAAGATGACAAAGATACTTTACGGAAGTGCGTTTAAATAAATTTTGTGGAATTTTTACTACTCTAATAAATGAAGAAATAAACAGTATGATCGGTGTCGTATGATTTACAGCTCATTTCGTATATTCTCCTAAGAAATCTACACTTAAGTACGCTTATATTATGACTAAATCATCAATAATCATGATATACACCTTCGCTTTATTCACTACCACTTTGAATGAAACAAAAATTGTAAACGCGAAGTAAAAAATTTATTTAAACTAAATTATCACTAATTTGCTTTCTTTATGAACCTGCTATGCATAGTATACACCTTTGCTGTGTTCACTACCACTTCGGATGAAATATAAAAATTGTAAACGCGAAGTGAAAAATTTATTTAAACTAAATTATCACTAATTTGTTTTCTTTATAAATTTGCTATGCATACTATACACCTTCGCTGTGTTCACTACCACTTCGGATGAAACATAAAAATTGTAAATGCGAAGTAAAAAATTTATTTAAACTAAATTATCACTAATTCGCTATCTTTATAAACTTGCTATGCATAGTATACACCTTTGCTGTGTTCACTACCATTTCGGATGAAACATAAAAATTGTAAACGCGAAGTAAAAAATTCGTTTCAGGTATTACAATATTGTCAAAAGAATTCATTGAAAAATATCACGATAATTGTGGAAACAAAACTCATCGAGAATACCGCAACGATTGTTTCAGAGAGGTGTGCGTGGACGAGGGCCAGCAGTTATCCCTCGCGCACGGATGTCAATTCTACGAGGTAAGCGCGGCGGAGAGTCCCGCGGGAGCAGCGTTGGCGTTCCAGGCGCTCCTACGGGAGGCGAGGTCGGTGCAACTGCTGCGGGCGCTCCCTATCCGCCGGAAGTTGGGCGTGCACTCGGTCTCGAGGGTGCTCGGCACGATTTTCGGCAAGAACACCACCAAGGACCGCAAAAAGAGGCCCTCGCTGAGCATATGACGCCTCCTCTGCGCCCTCCTCCTCGGAGGTCGTGACGAACCCGGCAGGAGAACCGACGTGGTCGTTCTCAGCAGCAACGTCTACTCGAACCGCTGACGAGGACACGGAAAACGATTGTCTGACGTGAACCAGTCACAGGGAAACCCGCTCGTCCTCTCTTCGTGGAAAAGAGCAAAGGGGGAGAGAAGGAGAGCGTTTTCGGTGTCCTCTGGGGACGCAGCAGTTCCTGGCATCTTGATCGGCTCAAGACGATCCAGAAGAGGACGTTGCCTGGCGGACAGGTAAAAAGGGATCTATCGTCTCTCAAGAAGAAGCTTCGAGCCGCGAACGTGGAGGAACGAGTGCGATGATCGACACCGTTTGAAATTCTACCGGGCAAAATTGAGGTTTTTGGAAGAAATCCAGGTAAAAACGATAAGAAACTGAGAGATCTGTAGAATCGTATTGTAGAATGACACTTCTGGAGGTGTAGTAGATTATATATTGGAGGCTAAAAGATTTAACACGGACGTGAATTTTGACGTGAATACATTATATTATAGTACAAGAGTATTGGTAAACGTTTTACAAAATTTGTGCCAAAAGTGCAATAAAAGAAAAAAATTTGGGATGCTATTATATTACAGATATGTTTGATAAGTGAGTCTATTATCTTATTGAGTGTATCCAAATCCCACAATGGTGGAATTCATAAATCTCCTGGCCTCTAGTATACGTAAATCGACAAGAGAGAACAAAGAGAAATGCCCGAGCAGTAACTGCTGCGGTGGATCGTAAAATGATTGAAGTCTAAGCAGTAGTTATTTTTCTTCTTCTAATTCCTTAGCATCACAAGCTTCAGTTTTGCTTGACGAAGCTATTACCTCGTTCGCGGCTGCTTAGCGTAAGGGAGAGGGTGCAGATGGCGCGTATCTGGCGAACTCCGGGAGTTCGATCGGGAAACGAGAGAATCGTCGTCGGCTCGGTGAAAAATAGCCGTTTGCCTGAAAGACACTCGTGAGAATAGTGAATCGAACAGGCCGTGTGAAAGACTGCCGCGATTACGGAAACGACGAAGACGTCGAACGGCCTCGCGAAATTGGGACAGGAACCCATTGTCGAACCCGATTTGTCCTGTGCATCGCGTTCCTTTTCCTCATTTCTACGTCTTTCTGCTCTGTTCTCTTTCCCATTTTCGGGTTTTCCCTCGTCTTTAACGCGTTCGGTGCGACATCGACGGATCTGTGTATCGAGAACTACGCAAAACTATCGGAAAAGTGTTGACCAAAGGCACCGTGTGAAACTGAAGTCGTTTTAAACGGTGAAACGCGCGTAGGACAATGCTTGAGGAATAGTTTTGTTAGAAGGATTCGCACTAAATGCGTTAAAACGATCTTCTTGCGAATGGTCTTCCTCGAGGTGAGCCCTCGTAGGTTCGTCGATGTTTCGAGCGATTCGAGGATGATGCTGTGCACGCGTACGAATGCAGTTCCTGAACGTTGTAGCTTTAACCGTGACTGGAAATCGCGAGGTGACTCTCATCAGGGTGGAATTTCGGAATTTTGGCTTACTGAATTGTTAGAAATTTTGTTGAATTTTGTTTATTTACCTCGAATGGAATGGATTCTGTGTATATTGGGTATATTCGTGGTTCTCGAGCAGCTGGAGAGTTGATCGAGTTAGATTTTCAGATGATAAATTGCACGAGCAGTTGAGGTCAAAAAATAAATGGAAAATGATTAGGAAGCAGTCATTTTTTTTCGTGAAAATAACTGATAAATATTTTATTTATTCTCGAACGCGAGTTTCATGTTTCTTTCGCTCTTTTTCCACTTTCTCTTCAGTTTCTATTTTTTGCACTCTCTATAAATGTTACGTTAATAATTTATGGTAAACGCGTCTGAAAGAAAGCTGATATCGGTCAGATAATACTTTCTTGTCCTATATTTCTAAAATTTATGAATCTATTCATCGTGTGGTCAATAAGGAAATCTTATGTTTTAGTATGATTATTTCTTTGAAGTAATTCGAAAATTCTGTGTTTCAAAAGGTGTCAGATATTCTTTCAAATTTTTAAACGTTTCGAATGGCCTATTTCAATAAAAAATTTGAAATCCATTTTCATACTTTTTGCTTAATACCATATTTCACGAGTATTGAATTTACTTACGTCATGTCTTGTGCAGGCATTTAAATCACCAGTCTGCATCACATTTCTAATGCTCGTGCAGTTTTAATAATGTATGCATTTGGCAGCTCGAAGTCTCGTTAAATCCTTCGGTGATATCACTTCATACAATGAAATACTGTGATCAGAGCCTAAAAAATAAAAATAACGTTAAAAAAAAAAAAAAATCGTAAAGTGATGATTAGTGTCTTCTATCATAAAGTGCCATCGCATAAAACGAATTAGAAAATAGTAATAATTTATCATTGAAAAATTCAGATAAAAATATTTTTAACAGTCGAGTTAAGATATTTAAAAATATACAAATAAAGAAATATAAATTCTATAAAAATAATAAAAATTCTAATCTGAACTCTTCAAAATATTTTTATCAGAATGCTTTTGAGAATTTTAGTCTAAATTTCTTTCTAAACCATATTTGAAAAATCCTCCATATTTTTCCAATCGTTTAAATTTCATTTTATTAAAAAAATCGTGGATCTTCGCATCGCCTAGAAAAATTAGGCGAGATCTCGAGCATCCGGATGCGTGTTCGCAAGCCCTATGAGAGGATTCCGCATTTCATGCGCGATATTATCGTTCGTACTTGGACTGTCACCGAGAACGCGACAAGCTTCGCCGATTCTGAGCTCGTTTCCCCGTCGCGGAACCGGAAACGAGCCGTGAGCGCGGGGACTGGCGCCGCGTTCGAAACGAAACCCGATAGTCTTTCAAATCTCGCAGCCTCCGTCGAGTGAAGAACGTTCACTCCCGCGGACAGCGTTGCTATTTCGATTCGATCGCGCTCTGTCTTCTAACAAATAGAAGATTGTACCTTGTTACGAGTGATTGAAGCGCGTGAATCTTCGTGGAATTTTTTTTTGTCGGTCGCGAAATGAGAGGAAACGTACTTAATCGTGGAGAAAATACCGTCTTTAGTATGTGATCGTAGGTATTTATAAAATTTTTGTTTCTAAATGTTCAGTTTATTTTTAGCGATAGTTCAGCAATTTTAGGAACAATGGAAGAAGGAAATAAAATGATTTGAAAAATGTAAGTTTCTACTAACCATAACAGAACTCTGAATTAATTAAACACCATTAATTATCGGTAAATTATAATAAAGATTATATTAAATGCAAAAGCTATCGCTAGAAAGTTAAGACTGAACAAACACACATGAGTCGTTGTTAATAATAATCATTTTTGAGTTATTCGAAACGGATCACGTTCTCCACTTTTATGATTCTCCTCGTTTACGACTGGTTAAAGTTCCAAGATAAGGATGTAATAGTGAAACGAGACGCGGGTCTCCGTTCTTGAGATCGAACTTCCGGCTTCCGAGTGTAATCGATTCGACAACCTAAATGTTCCTACTGAAAGTAGCCTAAGTGTAAATAGCGCACATACATTCGTCGACCGTAGAACTTTCGAGGAGAGGCTCGAGGCTCTTTTTATTCGTTCGATGCATAGATTATGTAAGGTAAAACAAACACGCAGGAAACAGGAAACGCAAGATCGGTCCAGCGTGATGAATCGACGATTACCAAAATCCAGTTTAACACTTTGAGTATCAGTTTCTTTTTCCAAACACAATTTATGTCTTCGTGATAATTCAAAATAAGTTCTTGATAATTTTACTTTAAACGATTGAAACAAACTATCTAATTGTCAAATATTATAATATTATAATATTATTAAACATTATGGATTATTATAATAACCCATGAGTAAAAGGGTGCTCGAAGTGTTAAATCAGTCCTGTTCACTTTATACTCTGAAGCTCCTCCCCTAATCTGCCTGATGCTGTGCTAGTGCTAACACACGTGACCAATACATGATAAATAAGAGTGACGAACGAAAAAGTGAACAGCACTGACTTCAACCCTCAGCTGGCAAGATGACACGTCAGTGCTCGATCAAGAATTCAAATTTTTATTCTACAAATGCTGTTTCTGCAGTCTTGGAACATTCTCGCTTGCATCTGTTTCATACCTATCTTCCATGATTCCGAGAATTCCTTACCATTAATGTTCCACAGCTATTGTGAAACTGTAAAACGAATAAATGAAACCCCAGTTTGGTTTCATCCGTGACCCGAGAATATTCCAGCTGAGGGTTGAATCGCTGGCTCGTTTCCTCCTGTGTTTTCTCTCGACGACGAAGTGTATCTTGTGTAAGAAAGGAAAAGAGGGTAACAATAATCGCCTTTTTTTTCTACGATTACAGTAAACACTCGACCTAGGTTTAGTCTTTGAGGTTCTTAAGCGTAAGTCATGCTGTATGTATATAGTTCTTTCAGTGCCTTTCGTATTGTCTCCAGTGTTGGGTGTACGAGAGTTCATTTGGCCTCGCGGAGTTACCTTTTCGTAGCCATTATCGTTGCCAGCGAATCGAGACTGCCCCTGGGAAACACTGTGAATGCGTATAGTACGTGTTTCGTTTCATAATCGTGGAATCATCTTAGGATTGTAAATTTCGTATGTTACGAATTTGAACGAGGGCACGATTGCAATAAGATTGTAATCCATCACTGATTTTAAGTGCAATGATGTACAGATCTTTTTCTTCTTGTGATAGAATCCTATTTTTTGGTTAGGTTGACTTTGATTGGAATCGTTTGGTTGCACTTATGGACGACGTAATGTATGAAAATCGGAATTTTCTGATGATTTTATGGTTATGGAACATAATGTATGAACCGTTGTCCGAAAGTTTCTCCAATTAAGTATTCTGATTCATTTTTTTTCTAACCTTATGTTTAATATTGAAAATTGTGTAAAATGTTCGATTAGAACGTAGAAAAAAATATAAATTTTTTTATTTAAACGAAAAAATAAAAATGTTCCTTTTTTGTATTAATGTAATTAGAAAAAACAATCATCAAGTGGTTCATTTTAACTGAAACATCTTGTACGATTGTTACGTAGATACGTGGAAGGAATTATAAGATGAAATAACGGGTTAAAAGAAAATGTAGGAATAAACCAATGACATATCTAAACTTTTGGACAACGTTGCATACTATTTTTGTTAACAAAGTTTTTTTTGTATTTTTATACCCCGCCTCGAATGCTATATGATTCACGCACGGTGTATCCTCGCAGTTCTTTTCATGCAAGAATAGCAGCGTAAGTGGAACGATGATAAATATTTGTAAATACACCATGAAACGGAACTCCACTGAACACGCTAAAATTACGTTAACGATAATGAGAGTAGAGAAAAGGTTTATTCGCGAGCCGTGTAACCGAGGGATGAAAGTATGTGCTTCCAGAGCGTGCCTAAAAAAAAAAAAAAATATCGATACATTCCAAAATGTGTGAAATCTCTACGTGGTGAAACCGTAAAGCAGGCGTGAGTGTGTCATGCGATTTTCCGAATTCTGGCCGATATCGATCGTTGTATTTTAAGTGCTAGTCACTTGTTATCGTAAATTGAGAAAGAATAAAATTCTTTTGTTAAACTTCCAGATCATTTGATTCGCCCGCAGAACCATTCTCTTCCTTCAATCGTATCCTTAAATTTGTTCCTCTGTTTCTTCCTTGGATAGTACAAATTTTTAAATATTAACCCTTTACACTCCGCGTCATCTCGGACGTGTTGGATGGACCTATTCTCGGTTCCTCAAAATCACTATTTTTTTTATATATCTTGATAATTGTACCATATTTTCATTTGATATTTTCTGCCATTTTAGCAGAAAACTTCACAGAAACATACATTTCTGAAAAGGTTACGCTGGGACAAGTTGATACCCCGGAATCACTGATAAATTCTAATGTCCCCTGAGAGGGGACAATGGAGTGCAAAGGGTTAAGATAATCCTAACGCGTTAGTGGAAATTTGTATATTTCGTTTCATCTGTATTCAAAATTGTTATATCTAATTTTTTGATTAGACAATAGACTTATCGTTCGAATCGCGTGTGTTTTGAGCATGCAAATTAAAGAACGAATTTTTATACGACTTCGTGTTTTTTTGAACACAGTCGACAGGAATGATACTTAAATATTTATAAGTATTCTAAGTTTCTATTAGATAGAGGTGCTCGATGGGTTAAATTTCTGAGTTCACATTCTTTTCCCATTGCGGAATTCAAAGGAGACACTTTCTCTTGGAGTAGAGAATCGTGAAATATAGATCCAGCATTCTGTCGAATGCATCGTACGAGTACCTGTTCCCCTTTTTTCCCCCCTTCGTTTAATTTAAGAGATCTGCATCCGCCGGGACACAATGCTACTTCAAGGAAGTTAATCCACGGTCGACTAGCCAGAGAAGAATTCTTCTGCGAGGTAAGTAATGAATGCTTACTTTAAACTGCAACAATCTTTTGTATCGGTCCCGGGGGAGTCGATTTCTCTTTGGACGCGGGTTTTAGAGAGATGCAGCGAATCTGTTTACCATTTATAGACCTACAAGCATTTCTTTTTCTTCTCAATTCTTAATTCTTAATTCTCAATTCTTCTCAATATATCTGCCTTCGCTTTATGATAATTTCTTATAAGTTTCTATATTTCTCGAAGCGCGATATTTATGTATATTTATCAAAGATGATCTCACATAAACTATTTAACACTATTCCGACCACAACCGGTCAAATTTTTTTAAAATTTCAAATACATAATGTCAAAGTTTTTAAAATTTCGATTAGAATTTCATAGATATAATGTAATTGAATCGCCTTTAAACTTTGGACTTTTTCTCAAATATACGTATAATACATTTTTCAATATTCACTTCTTTTTTCATTGTTTATTTTCTGAGAAAAATTTGTAGCCTGTCTTACGTGGGAATGTCGTGGTAGGAATAGGTATATGTGAAGTGTCGGTAGGAATAGTGTTAAAGGCTTTTTTCCGGCGTGGGAGGAAATTTTAGCATGGGGCGTACACGCCCCACGCGGCAGGGAACGTGTTAACAAGAAAATTAAACGATTCGCTCGAGAAAACGCGCGGACTAACGGGGTGCGCGTACCAGCAGCGATGGTCTGACCGAATAACTAGCGATTCGGGCCAAGGTTTCGGGTGCAACACGTGTTTGTCAGTCGCGATACAGAAATAAAATACGAGCACCGTCGTTCTGAACGCGTGCACTCGCTCGCAACGATGCCGCGATAACTCGTCGCGGGTAATATCGTTTGTCAATGAAGCTGTGGAGAGAAAAAAAGAGGGAGAGAAAGAGAGGAATGCCTGTGCCAGGCAGGGAAAAAGCGTGCAGAAATAAGCGGAGTCGGAGTTTCGGCTTCCCTGCTGCGTGAATCACGGATCGTTAATAAATTTCGGTGAAAAAGAAACCCGCTCTCGCATCCGGTGTCCCGAGATGGCCGCCGCGGAGAGAAAAAGGGAAAACGAGCTTTTGTTCGAGTCGGCGGTGAAACAGTTTTATGCTTCACCGGTATGCACGTAGGCCTTTCAGGATTTGGCGATTAATTCTGTGGAAGCTTGGGAAAATTTGTTTATGAATAAGATAGGGTATTCGGTGGTTAAGTAGGAAACAGAAGAAATTAACCGATGAGTTTTGCTATTTAAAACTTTTCAATGTTGATCGAGCATCGAACGATTGATGCAATTTTTAGTTTACAATCTTTTCGGTAACGATTTCGTTAAATTTAACGTTGAAGTGAATCATAAATGTTTGTTGAAGTTTGATTTATTTCTTTTATAACCATCGACGCGAGCACTGATAAATCATCCTTATGATTACGTATCGTTATTTAACCCTTTGCGCTCGAGAGGTGACTGTTAGTCACCAATTGATAACTTCGCAAATTTTCAGACTTCAGTTAATTTCTTTGTTAGTCAGTCTCAGAGGTTAAATAGTCATATGTGTAAATTTTAGTATATCCCTCGACTAAACTAAATGACGTTTAATATATGCGAATCTTAGTAAATATTTCAAATTTGAAAATTTTTGAAGTTAGTATCATTAGACGACTAACAGTCACCTCTCGAGTGCAAAGCGTTAAATCTTATTATTGCAATTCTAAAAAGAATCACCAGACGTGTCCTGTAAAAATAGAAAAATCGGTTGAATTCGTGACGAATAGCATGATTACCAGACGTGCCGTGTAAAAATATAACAATCGGTTGAAATCGTGACGGATAGCATGAAACCGTAAAACGAAAAGAAAAAAAATAGGAACGTATCTAACAAATCAGCTTGTGTTCGCTATCAAGTAACGTGACCCACACCGATAAAGTTCCAATTTCAGCCGGCTGAAATACGCAAATTGGAGTGTTAGCCAGGGATCGGGACGAAGTCGTGCCCTCGCGTTGCGGAGCGCTCCGTTTCGTGGCGATAAATCGAGCGGCGAGCATCGTTTTATCGGCGTGCCCGGCTCGTTTGTCTTGTCCGTGACAAAATGGCGGACGACGGCGGTAATATGAGCGGCCACGGCCCACGGGGGAATTTTCTCTAGCGACCACTGGAACGAGTCCGGCACCCCATGGAAATCCTAAACCCGATCACGTTTTCTGGTCTTGTGTATATAGGAAATTTCTACTTTTATTGAGTACAGTGGATGGTAGTAGGGCTCAGGTGTGGGTAAAACAAAGTGTGAAGTTCTTCGATATAATATATATACAGGCGGTCCTCCACTTTCGCACACAATTGGTTCCTGAAAGCGTGCGCGAATGTTGAATGTTCGAAAGTAGAGGGATGTAACAAAAATATGTACCAAAAACTGTGTTTTAAAGTATTGATCGGAGCTACATTGCAGTCTGATGGCTAAAGTCTGATGTCCCTTGAGACCGAAAATTATAGTGCACTTATTTGCATGGAAGAGATCAAATTGAAAATTATATGAAAAGATATTGAATCCATAGAAAACAAATCTTTATTTATATTTTCTGCAGAAAATCATACTAAATTTTGAAAGCTTTACCACAGTGAATTTATGACTGCTCTGGTAGTTCTAGTGTTAAAAAGTGGAATTTTTAAAATTGCGCGAAAGTCGAGGGGCTCCTGTATATGTGTATTTAAAATAGTTTACTAGTAACAATTTAATAGTCTAAACGACTTTTCAACTTAGGAACTTCGACGTTCTTACTTCTTTCACAATTACATTCTTTCTGCCTCGCGCTCGCATTCTCCTCGTCATATTTGTCTCCTTGCTTTCTAATTGGCAATCTTTCTCATTCGATACATTCGGTCATGTTCACCCAAAATTCCTCAGTCGCTCAGTTTTCTCGAGTTTTCTTTTGCGCCTTAGAAACACTCTAGTCCAAACATTCTGCGTTCACACGGCTATCCCTCAACTCAATCACTCTTCACATTTTCCTGAAATCGTATCCACACAATCGGATTCCTACGTACATATATTCGTCTCGCGACGCCAGCCACGAACCCCTTTCTACGTTGGTTCGGAAAACCCGAATCGATCCGCGATTTCGACGGGTGTTCGGTGTCTGGTCCCTGGTGAAAGTCGGCGGCCGTGATACTTTTCGCGGTGGGGTTTAATTAATTTGTGGCGGAGAATTTCTAGTTCGCTGTTAGGGTACGTTAGGCGATCGTGTGCCACGTGGTGGTGGTGTCACAATTAACGCGGCGACGGAGAGTTTCTCTTTAAGACACCAATTTAAATTGAGTATATAGCGATTGGTGTGTTGCTGCGATCACTTGCAGACGATTTTGAAAATCCCTTGCAATGAAAATTGAACTGACAATTAATAGGACAAGAGGGTGGTGTTGTTATATGTTAATTTTTTTTTTAATTTAAGGTCGACGTACGTAGGTAAATGAAATAGAGCAACCACTTGGTTACCAGCTGCATAAAGATTGTGATTTTGTAACTTTTCGACAATTTTGTATAAAAATAAACTTAGCTTCACTCCAGTGAAGCTTATTAACCCTTTATCTGGTAATGTTGACCTCAAGCAACATGTGTTTCTAGCAGCTTGCATGTGAAAGAGCAACATGCCCTAATTATTTATGCCCATAGCATAAATTATACCAATAAAGTTTTTTTAGCTCTTCACTCTCTTAGAAAGGGCATATATACTTCACTTGTATAACTCCCAAATTTGTTTATTTGAAATTTCATTGCTTGTTAGATAAAGCGTTAAATTTGCATTAATTTGAAGCCACGATTTGGCCATGCAAATCCAAAAAGTGCCAGCGATTATAAAAGTCATCCAACAAAGCAAAACGTTTTCTCTAATTTAACTCGTTTCCATGCGATTCGATTGACGAGATAATCGTCTATAAATTTTTTACTTCAACATCGTAATCATCGATACCGATAAATCGAGGGCCAATTAAAAAAAAAACAGAGGAAAAAAAGGAAAGGATCGTCTGAACCCACTAGAATATATCGATCGACATCCACCGAAACCGATCTCTTCCCACGAACGAACATTCCCCTCCCCGAAACCCTCTCTTCGCGTGCTCCCTGTGTTCCTGGCTAATTAATGGCGCGCTGGCTCGCGATTAGAAATTCAGAGTGAGCCACGGCGGCCCGATCGGCGGTGACCACCTGCCGATCACGATCCTAGAGGCCGCTTTCGACAAGGACGATAACGCCGTGCGCGACCACCATGGAAAACGACGGGGGGACGGAGAAAGGGAGCTCGCCGTTGGAAAAGGCACGAGCTGCGGGTATCGCAGTCGATGTCTGCACGGCGAAAGCGACCGAACCGAGGCTGTTTCCGTCGTCGTCACCCGACTCGCCGGTGAAAACGATGCCCGAGAGATATATTTCTTACCTTCTCCCCCGGCCGCGGCTTCGCTTAGCCAACTTCCTGCCGGGGTAAATCCGTTTCGAGATCTCCTGGGCAAAGAGATCGATGGGGATCACGTTCGAGGAAGGATTATGAGACGGGATGAACGTGTACACATAGTGCTATGTACAGTTTTGTCTTTGCTATGCGACAAGGCAAAGTATAAAGGGTGTCCCAAAATTCATGCAACAAATAATTTAAATGGAAAACACAGGTTTATAATTTAAAATTGTAAATTTCTTATTGATTCATAAAGTATGGAGTTTAGGGTTATGTATGGGATAGCATATCGGGTAAATGGCCATCATGGGTTTGCTGGCACATAGGTTATAGCCTCTCACGTTCAATGCGACATCAATGAATCTATCAAGAACCCTAAATTACTAAAGAAACGTGTTGTAACCAATTAAAACCGAAACCACACCAAAGCACACGCGTAGGACAAATTTTATGCTACAGCTTTTTAAGTCTCGCACCGAATTTGTGAATACACTTTTAAGAAAAGGCACATGTATTTTTCTCATTAATCGAAACAGAGGCGTTGATCAATTAAATCGCCTGTCAACGCGTGACGAGAAATGTTGAATGGTACACAATCGATCCACCCCTCCCACCCCTTAACCCCTACCGGCTGCCAACTTTCCAGCTCCCGACTGCGCTCGAAGAGGAGGCGCAAGGAAACGGTACCTATTCCAAGGTGGCGCACGCGTGCACCGGTCACGGAGACGCGAACACGTTACACGGCGGATGGTCGTGACTGCCAAGGTCGTAGGTCGGCTCGCTGCACCTTGCACCTTCTTCAGCTCGGCAGGCAGGAACCAGCGCTCCGCAGCACGGCGTGTCTGGCCTCGGGCGAGAGTTGAAATTTAATACATGCGCATAACTCTCGATACCCGAGGGAGATTCGTCCTTCTGGTGAGCTCGGGTCCACCTGGGGGAACCCTAGGTGGGTTTATCGCGCTCCGGAGGGTTCCACGGGGTCAGCCTGGGCTCGGGAACGATCCGCCTCGAGGCTTTTGCGCGTGTTGACCGGCTGCGCGGTTGATTTGCACGCTTTTGTCGGGGGGAGGTGTTGCATAGGAGTTAAGGGGTTGAGTGCGACAGGTTGGTATTGAAATTTCGTTTTTGGTAGTCAAATGAGGGTGGTTGGGAAGGTGGTTTGATCGAGGTGTGACGTTTGGAAGCTTTGGGGTGGATGTTCGTAATATAGCGAAAGTTACTAATTAATGATAATTTTATAAGGACAGTTGGTTGAGTAAAAAGCAGGTGTAATGTTTAAATGGCTGTTCGTAGAAATTTGGGGATTGAATACGATAAGTTGGCTTTGAGATTTGGTTTTGGAAATTAAATCAGGGTGGCTAGGGAGGTGATCTGACTGAGGTGTGACGTTAGGAAGTAGATATTTCCAGGGTAGGAAAAGTTAGTAATTAATAATAATTTTATAAGGAAATGTAGTGTTAACGTGTTGCTCCCTCAAGCTTTGTATACGGAAAATGTACGGAAAATGAATAATTAATGATAATTTTCAAATAATAGTTACATAAATAGGAAGTCTCAAAGTAGCGATGGATTTAAATGTATTTCGAAGAAACCAAGTTCTGACAATATATTTTCAAAAATAAAGTACAAAAGTATCGTTTCCAACTTCTCAGATTCTCCGTTCAGAAATCTACACCTTCGAGATAGCATCGAGGGTGTATCCTCCTCACGAAATCTGCCCAAATCGCATCCTAAGGATAGATACGAGCTTGATACGGGGGTAAGAGGATATCCGAAACAATCTGATAACTTCGGCAACCGTGAAACCAGTAATTTTTCATCCACTTTTTTTATTTCTTTTTTATCGAGCAGAATCCTAATTTTCAGTTAATAGATATTAAAGTGACCGTTACGTATTATTACGCAGATGCTACGATGATGATAATGACTGAAAAAGTCTCCCATCATTAGTAATCTTCGTAACTCAAACAAAAGCCAAACCTGCTTCAATCCAAATCCTTTTCCACCTTCGCTCAAACCTAACGTACATTTTTACTCGCGTCTTCACCTAATTTACCACTTGAGATTTGGTACGACTTCGGTACAAGCGTCGACTATAGTCGACAGCCACACATGAACGCGCACAGCCGAGTGTCGGCTATAGTCGACAGCCAAGAACTTTTACCCTATCTCTACAATTGCAACGAGTACGTTCACCTAATAAGTCACTTTGAATTATTGCGAACCAGGATGATACCTGTATGAATATTTAATTAGCAGCAGTACCGTCCTCTGTATCAGTGCTTTAATTAAATTTTCTGATTTTTATATAAAACAAGCCTTCAATGCTTCAAAGTTTTCCTCATCACAGATTTGTAACAGAGTAAGATGCTCAAAACGGCGTGCGGATAGTGAATGTCTGCTGTGAGCAAGATTTCGAGGCTGACGAACCCCATACCGAAGTAGTTAAGCATGAACCTTTAGGTAAAGGTACACAAGGAGGTCCACAACTCCCTTTAGGCAACCTTTTTGCTTACAATGAACCCGCCCCCCCTTATTTTCATCCGTTCGCGCAAACACCTTAATCTTAACCCTTTCGCTACTACGGGCAACTATAGTCGCCCTCCATAAAATGCCGCGTATTGTACATACGTCGAGCGTATGCAGTTATGCGGTTCTCAAGTTGTAATTAAAAGTGTGCATGTTAAGACGTTATAAATACTCTGTTTTGAAAAAAGTTTTTTTTTTGTTCGAAAACACTGTCAAAGCAGCTCATGTTGTAGTGAGCCGTGCAGTTTTGTCGCGGCGGCCTGTTTAGCGGGAGCACCGTGGTGGAGAACGATCCCAGTAGCGAAAGGGTTAAACCACACGAAGTCGCCACAAAGTTCGTCGTAAAATGCGCGCACGTTCGAAAAACGCAATCGACGACAGTCAGGACCAGCGCGCGGCGTCGTGCCTGCAAAATTTTCGGCTCGGAGACGTATCATTAAGGTAAACGCTAGTCCGGTTTCGTAGGCTAGTCGGTGGTAGGGTTCTCGGTTACGAACCCCTCCTTCTCATCAGGAAGGTGTCCTGGCACGGACTCCCTTTCTCCCTTTTCACGTGGGGCGATGAGAAACGGCCTGCGCCACGGCGTGATAAATCAAGCTCCCGGGTTAACCGTAAACGTCACAAGCAACGGCCTTCGTGGCTGGTCATTTTCAACAGGTAATCGCGCTTGATGGGCCCACTCAGGATTCGCTGGAACGAGACGAACGCGGGCGTGTTGGGAAAGGAGACGGGAGCGCGGAACGTCTCCGCGCGCGTTCGACCAGAGGAAGGGAACTGCGATTTGTCGCGGTATTAACGACATTGTGGTCGCAGGATGATTTACTGCCGAGCCACGCCGTGTCCGTTTACTGGTTTCGCGGAGGGAAGCGCGGCCAAGAAGAATTTGGAGTTACCGTTAAGGTGAAAATAAAAAGTTGGCAGGATGACGCGCGTGAAGAGACGAGACGAATTTTCGTAAGCGCACGGATGCATGTACAATGGATGCATCCGAGTGAGCCACGAATATGGTTTGGAGTATGGGAACTTTTTGCTTTGCTTGCAGCAAGTTAGCTATGCTACCTGGTTTTTTTTAACACTTTCGTCGCCCAGCGTGATTCGGCTGAGTTTCTCGTTGGGCCCAAAATCCGATTGCATAGAAAACTGGGGTAAAAAAATATAAAAACCGCAAAAATTTTAACTTTTTATTTTTATTTTACGTATTTTATATTTATATAAATTATACTTCAATGCTTGTTTCATTGAATTCTTTTGAAAATTTCAATTTAAAATCCTATTTAACTTTAAGAAAAAAAAGCGTCACCCAAATATGGAAGAATATGAGCGAAAGTAAAAGTAAAGGCGTAGCCAATAGGATTACTGTTGAATGTAACATTCGCTCAAAAATTGTGTTCAATAAGAAGACACACGTTGCAATGGCCCATCAACCCTTTCATTCTATTCACAGGATTGGATTGCACCTTTGCATACTTCAAACAATTAATCAAACAAACCGGTAAAATTAGGAAATTCTATCGCAATAAAAGTCGAAACACAAAGAAATCTACGTAAATAAAAAAACCGCGATTGGGTCGAACGATATTTCTTCGCACGCTTCAAGCACTATATATTATAAAATATACCGTAAGATATCTACAAAATAAGGAAACTTCATTCCAATAAAGATGAAAACGAACAAATCTCCATGAAATTATAATGAAATCGTGTATAACGAAAGGGTTAACAGAAGGGCTCACCCAACGTTCTGGTTCACGGTTCGCCGCATCTTCGGATCGACGATAAAGCGACGCGATTCGAGGTCGCGCTCGATCGTTAATTGGTTTGTGCAGGTGGGTTCGTGCAGCCGCATTCCAGCGCGATAAGAAAGTCACGATGTTTGCTTGGAACAAAGCTCGTCACCGAGTCGGGTGACGAGAACGTCAGATTAGGCTGGAAAGTCGTATAATTTGTAACGGTTGCCCGCGCGAAACCCAGGGTGCAGCAACGCCAATATTTTGTCAGCCGCTGCTCGGAAGCTGGGACGAGCGTCATCCGGCGAGGAATCGACCAGCGACGAACAATGATATCACCCATTGACGTAGTACGTGGAATCGATTTCGAGAGGGGATCGACCAGACTTATTTTAGTTTCCCGGCTACGTCTACGTAATAGTCGACGAACGCAAAGCGTGTGTGCCTGGATTCGATCGGAATTCGAATCCCTCGACTTCGAAGTTTGTCGCTGTACGATTCGTATGAATTTAGGAAATCGGATTTTATGCTATTGGGAATGGGGTTTAATATTGCTAAATGAAATGAACTCTTATTTGTGAAATAATACTTAGATATTTATTGATACTTTTATATAGCACGAGGAAGGGCAATTTTGACCGCACCTAGCGAGTTTTGTCACAAAACTAGCAGAACGCAGTGCTCGAAATTCTTACAACCCCGTCCGGATCCTTCAGCCCCTGCAGTTCTGTTTCTCGATGTTTTCGAACTTTCTAAAATGCCAGATGTGGCTTAGCTTCTTGGAAGAAGCCCTTAAGAAAGTACGTTAAGAGAAAGCTGGTTTATCGTTAATTTTTGCTTCGTAGTATTTCTATATTCAATTTCCAACATATGCAATTTATTGATTTAATTGTTCACGGGAAAAACCCGTTCGCGTGTAGAACACGTTAAAAAGTATGCTTCTTGAAAAGGTAAACATCTAATCTTTGATTAACACCGACAACCAGGCGAATTATATGGGAATAAAGGAGATGAAAATGGAAAGGTGGGTTTGATAAAAAAAACACGCTTCTTTGACCTGTTTTTATGATACCACCAAGATAAGATCGGTTCTCCAGAGAGTTGCAGTCGAGCGATAGCGAAACAAAATAACAGATAAGTAGGCGTATCGTTGATGAGAATATACGAAAAGGTATCCGTGTTAAATGGAAAACTTGTACGCTAAAATTTGTCGAAGATCACGGTCAACGGCTTCGATATTAATTCTGAATCAACAGCGGCACGCATTATAAAAATCCAACCGATTGGATAGTGGTACAATTAATTCTAAGAAATGTATTTCTTCTGAAGATCAAGGAAAACAACAAGATAACAAATTGAATCTCATAAAATTATGAATAAATACAATGGCGTGCAAATACTTCCAACCAGCCCTCGCACAACGATTATTATTCAAAACTGCGATCTTTATGCTACCGCGAATCGGTGGAAGATATAAGATATAAAAATTTTCAAATTCGAAATATTTGCTAAGATTCGCCTATATTAAACGTCATTTAGTTTAGTTAACTGATACATTAAAATTTATATACATGACTGTTTAACCTCTGATAGTCTAATAAATAAATAAACCAACTGAAGTCTGAAAATTTGGGAAACCATATCATTCGGTGACTAACAGTCGCCTCTCGAGCGCAAAGGGTTAACACTAAATTGCCGAATATTGAGTACCCACCTATTTTGCCTAAAACGAGTCAATTTTACTCAAACATGAAAATTAAAGTTTAAAAAAAAAAATAAAACTTTATTTTTAAGAAAGTTCGTTCAAAACAATTTTTACATATGTATATTGTTTTCAAAATATATTTTCCGCAGATTTTTCTATTACATTTAGCACAAACGCCGTTACTTCTATTCCTTTCACACGATACTTGAACTTGACAAAAACACAAGTGAGTCAAATTGACTCACTTAGGCAATCTAGTGTTAATATACAAACACGTGGTCGTCACGAGGCGGGAAAGATTTTTTTCCGAGAAGAACGGATCAGCTGGTAGGCATTGTTTAAACATCCGTCGCATACCGTAGAGATCACGGGACGACAGCACGCGTCACAATTATCTTCCGTGATCCACGAGGCCGCGCGCATTCCACCGAGGGACCTTCGACGGTGCAAACAGAGGAAGGAAGTCGTTTCAACAATTATCTAACCGTCTCGTAAATCTTATAAGCTCGGCCTTCTCCCCCGATGAATCAATTTTCTGCGCGTTTGCCAAACCCGAGCGTCGAACCGGTGATCCCCCCCGGTGAAAACTCGATTACCAATGGATCTACCTCTGCCAATGGATCCCGGGATAAAGGAACTGTACGTGACCCGATGTTCCAGAAGCCGAATGAATCATCGAGCGATGACCAAGCTCGCCGTTGGGACAGGCTGTGCAACCCCTTCGAGGAGAATAACGCTGAACGATGCCAACGAACTCGCTTGGCAGGCGATCCCTGTCGGGGAAAAAGAAGAGGAAAAAGGAAGCCGTTAAATTTAGAACACGTGCCAAATATAATTTCCTCGGACTCTTAGATCAGAGAAAACAACGTGAACGATAAAAAAGAAGGGGGAAAACAAACGCTCGTCCTCTACTTTTCACAAAAGAATCAACTCCGTTGTAGGATGAGCGTGATTCTTTAATGGCAGCGGAAGAAATTCGCGATTCGCTTGAATTCTTAAGTAAAACTGAAATTATTCGACGGATTAGCGTAATGACAGTAGAATATAATTGTGTGTAAAGGTGAAAGCTTGCAGCAGAAAGTTTAATTAAAATAGTGGACGTTGGTTCATCGTTAACTTTACTGATGGTCTTCGAATTTTTTCGACTCAGTCGTCTATTAATTTCAATAAGAAAAATTCTACATTTATATGAGAGTCATTCCTTTCCATAAAATCAAATGAATATAATAGCTTCCTTATCTTTCGCTCAAACATTTTTTAGTGAAAAAAATACACGTTTGGGTTCATGAATGACCGAAAGATCGCAGCTTTCGTCTCAAACGGTACTTGTTACACATGAAAAATTAACTCTCGCGTAAATATTGTTAGATAGTCATCAATAGAAAACGATAAAACAAAAGCAAAGTAAGGGAAACGGAGAAAACCATGTCGCGTGTAAGAAATGGTCGCAAAGCTGGCGAACTCTTTCTGCGCGCACGTTGAACAGCGAAAACGCTTTGGTTTCGAGTAAATTCAAGACAAATGCGCGTAGCCTGTTGGTGGACGCTAATAAACGACGGGGGGATAGCATAACATTAAATCAACAGGCGGAAGCGGGAGGCATGCACGAATATTTCTAATTAACGAAGCATTAACGCGTCGGTGTAGGCCTGCATAATAAATACGCCGGGTATTCCCGGCTGCATGTCGCAATAAACGCGCCTCTTTTAATCGCCGGCCTGGAATTCTTCGTCGCGGTGATCCCAGCCGGAGTAATTAACACGCGCCGCTTGTAACTGTAACGTTCTGGTACAGTTGCCCGGGTCGTTTTGTCGCGAATCCTTCCGGCTTTTCGATGAATGCTTGGTCGGTGACCTAGGTCACTTCCGCTGAATTTTTTCGCCGTTTACCAGGGATGCAATCGGGTTAAACTCGTTAACGATTGATATTACCCTCTTAATTTAAAGTTTTCTGATTAGGTCTCGAAATATTCGAGGAAGTTTGATTGTATTAAAGTAGCAAATATCGGCGCTTGGTGCCGAACTTAATTGAACTATTTCTAAGGCCTTTAGGACTTTTTAGTTTTATTTACAAGGTAAATCGAATATTTCGAATATTTCAACTTCGAATATTTAACTTTGAATATTTCAACTTTGAATATTTCAACTTTGAATATTTCAACTTTGAATATCTCAACTTCGAATATTTAACTTTGAATATTTAACTGTGAATATCTCAACTTTGAATATCTCAACTTTGAATATTTAACTGTGAATATTTCAACTTTGAATATCTCAACTTTGAATATTTAACTGTGAATATCTCAACTTTGAATATTTCAACTTCGAATATTTTGCTTTGAATATTTAACTGTGAATATTTCAACTTTGAATATTTCAACTTTGAATATTTCAACTTGAATATTTCAACTTTGAATATCTCAACTTCGAATATTTAACTTTGAATATTTAACTGTGAATATCTCAACTTTGAATATCTCAACTTTGAATATTTAACTGTGAATATTTCAACTTTGAATATCTCAACTTTGAATATTTAACTGTGAATATCTCAACTTTGAATATTTCAACTTCGAATATTTTGCTTTGAATATTTAACTGTGAATATTTCAACTTTGAATATTTCAACTTTGAATATTTCAACTTCGAATATTTCAACGTGCCTTAAAAAATGTGGAAATCTAAGATAAAATATTTTAACTTAGGAAAACAGCATAATTTAAAGTGCTGAACATAGAAATTGCATTATCTTAAGAATGTCAATGTTTTTGGCTTTACTTGCATACGAGTAGTGACCATGAAAATTTGTGTTTATTAGGTATACCAGTTGCATAAAATTACGTAGAACCTATTAAATTGAGACTACACAATAGCTGCTGTTTTTTTGAAGTATTCGCGAGGTGTTCGAAACTATTCGGTCAATTTGTAACCCATCTCTGGTATAGATGTTCTTCGTTGCCATTCTGTCTGCTCGGTTTTCTCGCGTAAGAATGCGTTTGATGAGAACGCGCGCTGTGGCTGGTTCACTGTGGACATGTAGTTTGCTTTTTGCGACGGCTAAAGAATGTTGTAAACGACGTAGTTGCCAGGTTGTTTAAGTTGTAGGCTTTAACAGGTCGGTGTTGAAGAAAGTGTGAACTTTGGAACGAATGCGAGGCGTGAACGATATATCTTAGGCTGTTACTTTGAATATAATTAAAGCAGACAATATATAATTTGCATATCCTGTATTTCTTTTTTATCGAGAATTTACTTTCAAGGCGAATTCCTTGAAACATAAAAAGTTAATTGTTTTAACAGAGAAAGCAGTCTAGAGTTTACGACTCTGTTATGTATTAATTTGCCAGTTAAAAATTATTAATAATGCAGTGAAAGCAGAAATTAAGACAGGCCAACGACACTCGTTCTTTCATTGTTACGCGAGCTAGAGTGCCACGCGTTCCATGTGTATTCGTGGAAACGGGAAAATTACTCTGCTGTCGCGTGGAAATTGCTCGCATAATTCGAGAAACCGAGGTTGAGAGTAACAAGACTATTGACGAACAAAGAAGAGAAATTATGTGGAAACCATGCTGCAATGTCTAAGCAATTGTTCGTACAAGTAAAACAAAGAAATACTTTTACCTATTCGAAAGCTACCACCAAATAAATCATACGAACTTATCACTGTCACTTTCTTAGTGTCATAAATAAATAAGATTTATAAAATTGTTAACTTATGAATGAACACGGAAATCTTTCGCAAACATTCTCCAAGGTAATAAATTCATTTTAGCACTACTGCATATTTCACAGATAACAAAGAGTGTGATAAGGAGGGAAAATACGTAGAACCGATAACGATCTTAAAAACATTGCAAAATAATTATCTACATAAATATTGTTGAACATCATTAATACTAGCATATGCGTAACACGAACGTTACACTAACGTTGCGATTATTAAGTATACCAAAATCCGATTCAGAAAAAATACACAACTGCCCTATTCTCAGCGCACAAGAGATCTCGAACCGAGGGAAAATACGTAGAACTGATAACGATCTTAAAAACATTGCAAAATAATTATCTACATAAATATTGTTGAACATCATTAATACTAGCATATGCGTAACTCGAACGTTACACTAACGTTGCGATCGTTAAGTATACAGAAATCCGATTCAGAAAAAATACACAACTGCCCTATTCTCAGCGCACAAGAGATCTCGAACCGAGGGAAAATACGTAGAACCGATAACGATCTTAAAAACAGTGCAAAATAATTATCTACATAAATATTGTTGAACATCATTAATACTAGCATGCACGTAACACGAACGTTACACTAACGTTGCGATTATTAAGTATACCAAAATCCGATTCAGAAAAAATACACAACTGCCCTATTCTCAGCGCACAAGAGATCTCGAACCGAGGGAAAATACGTAGAACTGATAACGATCTTAAAAACATTGCAAAATAATTATCTACATAAATATTGTTGAACATCATTAATACTAGCATATGCGTAACTCGAACGTTACACTAACGTTGCGATCGTTAAGTATACAGAAATCCGATTCAGAAAAAATACACAACTGCCCTATTCTCAGCGCACAAGAGATCTCGAACCGAGGGAAAATACGTAGAACCGATAACGATCTTAAAAACAGTGCAAAATAATTATCTACATAAATATTGTTGAACATCATTAATACTAGCATGCACGTAACACGAACGTTACACTAACGTTGCGATCGTTAACACTATTCCTACCACGACCGGTCAAACGACCGTTTTTAAAATTTTGATTAGAATTTCATATACACAACATAACTGAATCGCCTTTAAACTTTAGACTTTTCCTGAAATATACGTATAATACATTTTTCAATATTCACTTCTTTTTTTATTGTTTATCTTCTGATAAAAATTTGTAGTCTGTCTTACGTGGGAATGTCGCAGTAGGAATAAGTACACGTGTAGTGTTGGTAGGAATAGTGTTAAGTATACAGAAATCTGATTCAGAAAAGAGACGCAACCGCCCTATTCTCAGCGCACAAGAGATCTCGAACCGATCCCCCTCCCGAGCGTTCGTTCGCCCCTGTCCAACGCTCCCAGCCCGAGCAACGGGTCCCGTCTGAAAATAATCCGCACGTCCCGTTCGTCATGTTCATCCTGCCGATAAATAAAATCGTCAAAAAGATGTCGGGCGTAAATCGCGCCCGAACACAACCCCGGTGCTTATCCCGCGCGGGAGATTTAAACGTTGCCGTTGACACGAGCGCGAAACAGATATTTCCGGGGGCCGATTTGTTACGCGTAACCAAGGATCAATCTATTAATCGTTCGTTGATCGCGTCGCGCGGGACGCGTTCATAAAGCGAGAGCGGTCCCGCGCGGTCCTCCGCGGTTCTCGAAATACGTATCCGGTCGCAGGGGCGGTCGGGAGACGTTTTACGATCGCGAACGCCGCGTAGGAGGCCGGGAGAGGAGCGGACCGGCAGAAAATACTAGGGCGACGACGAGGAACGTCGAACACACTTTCCCTTCCTTCCCGCCGCTCCTGTTTTCAGCGGGACAGCCGCTGAGCACGGGAGAGAGTGCTCGTGCTCGTGCTCGTAAAATTAGAAACAGCACGGCGCTCGGCGTGGCGCCAGTTTCCTCGCCGCTCCAATTCGCTCTTTGACATTTTCGCTGATAACCGCTGCGGGGGATTTCGCTGGTTTTCGGCAACATTCTCGCCGCGCGTTCCTCCGTCGCGGCGATCGGTTCCAGTCTGTTCCTGTTATCGATCGCGTTGTTTCAGTTATTCACTTTACAATGGATTAATCCCTTAACGTGCACGCTCGTGTTCACTCGAGCGCGCTAAACTGGCCAAACTGTGCAGACTCGAGATAATTCGAGCAATAATAAAATTTACAATACAATAAAAATGTCGGTTATTTTTGTATTTTTTTACAACATTCTAAATTGTTTTTTTACATTAAAAAAAAAATTGATGTTTCTTTGGCTTGCTTTTAAAAAAAAAAAAACTGTGCATTAAGGGGTTAATCCATTCACTGCCAGGTAAATTTAGAGCGTTTTGCCCTGGACGCCAAGGTTTCATTTTAAGGAAAATATAGGTTATCATTTTGACCATAGAAACTAGAAGATTTGTTGATTTTGAAAAACAGATATTACTACACAAAGTTTTCGTTCATCCTTTCTAGTAATTCGTAACTCAAACGGCTATAAACTTATTCCGTGATCAATTGCAATCAATCTGAAGCTTATAGCACAAACCACGAGATATCTCGTAGTTGGCAATTTTGGTACATATGCTTACTACGAGATATCTCGTAGTTGGCAGTGGCCAATGCGTTAAAGCGGCAACGCTAATTGTGTCTTCATTATTGTAACATGAAAAACTAAATTAACACGTTAAGTGTCACGTCCATCCATAGGGATCGGCCACAGATTTTAGGTTCATGTTATAGCAGCACGTGGATCTGGCCTTGCATACTGATAGTGAAACTAAAAATTTCGCGTAGGGGACATCGGTTTTTGTTCATTCAATGGTTTAAGTAAAAGAATACAATATAAAATAGTCAATGTAATTTATTAAAACGAGGTAAACAAAAGTTACAAAATTTTGTGTACCACTTCATGTAGTCTAAACTTGAACGGAACGGCTATCAAAACGAGTTGGGCACTTAACGTGTTAATTTAAAACTCTCTAAATTTAAGCTACTAATTAACATAACTGTGTTACTCGCTGAACTCAATGTAACTGCATGTGTACGTATTAACTTACAAATCATGCAATCACGTGTAATTACACTACACAGTAATCTATATATTTATAATAATTTTTAACATGCAAATTATATACACAGTAGTTAATAATACATCTCTCCTGGAAATTATTACCTCCGATCGAAGCAACAAAGGAAATTATTATTAAAGTATTGGAAATAGGGTTTTATATTGCTTAAATAAAATACACTCTTATTTAAAATATTGTAATAATTTATTATATAGCATCAGAGAGGGCAATTGCGATTACCGAACCTTGCGAACCTCTTGTCATGAGACTATCAAAACGCAGTCGTTGCAATACTGCTTCCCTAATTTTTAAATACATGGCATAATTACAAAGTGTATATGTAGTGCGATAAACGTACAGTAACTTTCACATTCTTGTGTATTTCATTTATTATGCAAGTGACGGTATATTTTTAATAAATGATGAGATTATGGAAATATCGTGCGCTATATAATTAAACGATATTATGCCTTAATATACTTCTACAGTTATATATGCTAATCGAACATATATCTCGATTAGAGAGAACACGACAGATATATTCTTGATATATGATAATGAACATTATAGAAATATTAATTCGATACAGGTGCAAGTTATAAATAACGTACAAAAAATAGATGCTTTGAAAATTACGTTAACTACTGTAATAATTGTAAAATAAATAAGCGTGGAATATAAATGTAAAATTGCTCTGCATAAGACATCTATAAAATATTTCGAACCAGTTTCACGCATTCGTTAAAGATTTTAATAAACTTATATAAATGTAAACGTGGCATCGTAGACAAATCGATAATGATGTTAGGAAAAGGTATGTTTAATTTAAACGACAAATATTTTATAAAGATTCATTTATTGTAAAAAATAATAAATCATTTTTACTCGCTTTAATTACTTTTTAAACAGTTGCAATGAATAATACAATTTATGTAATTATAAAATAAAGTTATTTACGTATAAGATACAAGAGTATTGGATAAAAATCCTTACAACAAAATTCGTTCTCAAAACACATCGAACAAAAACACAGAAACATTGTTTACTGATATACTATTAATTATGTTCGTTGAGTTACAAAAAATATACGCCTAATAATATCAACAAATTAATGAATAATCCTTGTCTCTTAAACACTACAAATCAACAAAAGCTATAAATAATCATTAATCGTTAAACAAATCCGTTTTATAAGTTCCATTTATTAATAACACTTTTCAAGAATATAAAAAATTGTACAATTAAGGTAAATACTATCTAAATATTTAAATATTACTAAAACTTATATACAATTCAGTTGCAATTACTCAAATACAACAAAATTTAAGAACAATTCCATTTTGCATTAAAAAATGATTACACTTTCATGTAAAAAATAATTAAACAACAAAAACCAATCCATACCGCACAATAATAAATTAATAATAAAAATTTAATAAACTATAAGCAAGAAAGCGAAACAAATGAATTCCACGTTTAATTTAACGATGCTCAAGCCCAATACCATAATCCATGCTTCAACGTGTTTTTCTGTTGCTGCGACTCGGTCGATGACCTCCAGCGTTCAGTCATTGTGCGATCGTCCTACCGTGCGCGTCGACCTGTCAATCTGTTACCAAACATATTTTGACGCGCCTCGAGTATCGTAACTGGTACACGCGCGTACCAGCGCGTCTCCGTGAGCGTTTTACCTTGCGTTACCGTGCGTGTGCTCGCGTGTGCTCGCGTGTGTTACTCGCGTGTGTCTGTGAGTGTGCCACGAATAAACCTGGACGGAAGGGTTGCATCCTAGTGGTCAGAACGAGAGGAAGGACTGCGTCCTGAAGGTCAGAACGAGAGGAAGGACTGTGTCTTGAAGGTCAGAGCAGGAGGAGAGGAACGAGGTTGAGGAGATTTCGAGGTGCTTCGCGGTGCCATAAGATGTTCTGCGATCGGTGAGTCGCATGCTTTATGGTTCCTCCGGTCCCCGATTACGTGGTAGGGCTAAGGGTCCGAAACGACACGGGGACCGGTTGTATTTTAACATTTTTACTGCGAGCGTAATAACCAGTGATGTTGTTGTTTTTAATTGCTTCGTCGAAATAATCACGAACAGCGTGTTTCCGTTGCACGCTTCACTTTGAAATCGAAAAAAGCGATTGACTTTTTGCTGTTTTATGCGTTGTGTTTTTATCAATTAGTGGATACCAATCTTCGTCAATTTTTTGTTTGTTTGTTTTAACAATAACGTCGCTTGTACGCGTGTCGATTTTCGTACTTTCAGCTAGCGTGCGAAGCAACACGTGCAAATCTGTTGCTTAAAGGTGTTAAAGGTGTTATGTGTCTGTTAAAGGTGTTATAGTAACAAAATACAGAGGGCGTATATTTACGCCTTTCGTATATATTGATGGACTTGTGAGGGCGTATATATACGCCTTTCGTATATATTGATGGACTTATGAAGGTGTATATATACGCCTTTAGCAGTCAAAGGGTTAAAATACGACAGAACTTTCCCTCCAACTCAATATAATAACGTTTTTCAAATCCAACTGTAACTACCGTTACATCTTTTACAACAAATACAATTGGGTATGATATCAAAAAGATGATATCCGCGAAACCCACCATAGCGGCGTGTCGTACCTAAGAGGTTAATTTAGCCGGCCGTTATACATTCGGCTGAGCCCATAGAAATTTGCACGATAAATCTCTTATCGCGTAAGACAAGGCCGGCCTACCGGACAACGATCGTCGTCCGCCCGAGCGGTATCTTAAGAACAGTAATTTTAGCCTCTGCTTTACGATAGTCTTTTGCCTTCTGCGCCGTGGCGGCCACTATTTATCCGGCTCCATTGTTCGGCGTAGAAAGTACCGCTGGGTGGATAATCACTTCTAATTATCACCGGTCCAGAAGCACGATCACGATAATCGTATTTCCTGCAAAATAAACCCGCGCACATCGAAACCGGAGCAACCGGCGAGCGAGCGAGCTGGATTTCACCCGGAAACATTTTTCCACCCCGCCTTGGATTCGCCATTTTCTTCCGAACCAGCTGTGAACCCTCGCGTTGCTCTTGTTTCTCTGTTGGGCGTGCGAACGCTCGTGCGATCGCAGCAGCCTCGATTAAATCGAAATCACGCTGTTTCGCTTTGGATGAATCATACGCGATTAACGTGAAAGACAAAAGCTGTGGAACGTCTGCATCACTGGTTCAGTGGTTCAATTCGTTTCGGTAATTTTCGAGATGTTCAAGCGAATATTAACAGTTTTTTGTTTTGGAGGTGAATCGTGAATGGTTTATCCGTAACGAATGCGTAAGACGAAAGTTGGAGCATTTACACCAGTTCAACGATTGAATTCGTTTTATTAGTTTTCAAAATGTTTGCAGCGATCAATGAAATGCAAAGAACAAAACAAATTAACCCTTTGCGTTGGAGAAGTGACTGTTATTCACTAAATGATAGTTTGGGAAATTTTTAGAATTTAGTTAGTTTGTTTATTAATCAGACTCAAAGACTAAATAATTACATATGTAAATTTTAGTATATCACTTAACTGAAATAAATCACGTTTAATATAGGTGAATCTTAGTAAATAATTCGAATTTGAAAATTTTTGAAATTGGTATCGTTAGATGACTAATAATCAACTCTCCAGTGCAAAGAGTTAACGTTTCAACTTCTGTATCAACGCGTTTATACGTGTTACTAATGCTTCATTATGGATGCATTTTATCCATGCATTTGATTAAAAGCAGAAATCAACCCTATTTTGTTTACTATTCACTTTCAATAATTAGTTTGGATGTAATGTATTAGGTGTGCAAATTAATTCGGTGCCTTTTTCTTACGGAACCCGTCTTCCTAACTTTTGAATTTTTCCTAACTGAAATAAACGTTAGAATAAGCGTTTCAGTGCGAACCCTTCTTTAAATTTTTCAAACATTTTTCAAAATTTTTTTAAACTTTCTTGTCTATTCTGAACGTGGTTCGTCCAATAGATTAAAATCTACGTTTTGAAATCTTTGAAACCACTTTTTGCACGTTTTACGTCATAACGTGTTACTCAAAGCGGAATAAATCATTTCTTTAGCTTCAGAAGTATTTCACTTCGGTTCAAAAGCAAAAAGAATGCAATGCCTCAAATACTCCTTGTCGAACACCATATTGTTTACTACTATTAGGTGAAATTATTCTGAGTTATCGTTAATTGTTTTAATGCTTCTTAGAGTATAATATTGCTACTTTCAAATCACCACAGGGCAGGAAAGGTATTTTAATTTGAATGGAAGTTACAAAGCGTTAAATGCAAAGGCACCGAATTAATTTGCATACCTAATAGATAATAACAATGTTTACATCTTTCATTGCAGATGAATCCTTCACCATCATCATTTAGAGAGAAAAGTTTTAAAAAATTTGCATCTATAGCCGTTTGCAATAGCGTCGCACCAATTATGGTCGCGCGTCGCGTTCGTTACCGTGCGATCACGGATTTACTTGTATTAAACAGGATTACGGATCACTTAGACGGCTGTAATTTCCAATCAGGCGATAGTTGTGCGGTTTCCTTAGATATTTTATACGGCATGGGAGCCAGATCGATCGCCTTGCGATTTGAAATTACGGGAAAACAGCGCGTAAGAATTTTGATTGGCGAATAAAATCATTTCGAGCGGACGGCTGAAATAGTGACTTCGTGAATGGATACTATCGTGGTATTTAAATCGTTAGTTTTACGATTTGTGCAGTTAGGCAACGTGGCTTAGGAATTCTAACCTCGTCCCCTAGTAACGTTATCGGGGAACAGTTATTCTAAAAGACATTCATTCGCTGAAAGCGTTCATTAAACGAATTCATTATGGAATCGTGATTTTCGACATTTCACCTTTTCTTTACCACTTGTTACCGAATGTATTTTCTACTCTGCCAAAGTACGATTTTTAATAAATTCGACTTCAGTTCAAGACTAACTAATGACAAAAATAAATAGAATCAATGGCAGAGGGAGGAATGAGAGATCTCCCCGTTCGGTTGGCTAAGTGTTAAGATCTCTAAGAAAATAATGCTCATCGTTATTTGTGACAAATAGAATCGCGTACAAAATTCTTTTTCTCTGACTGATTTCCTATTTTTGAATATTTTACATATATCAAACAATATTCATTTACTATGCTTGTAAGTATCGGTAGGAGTAAAAAATTAAAAAGGAGATCAAATGATCTCCTTATTCAGTTGGTTAAGTGTTAAGATCCGTGAGAAAATAATGCTCATCGTTATTTGTGACGAATAGAATCGCGTACAGAATTCTATTTTCTCTGATTGATTTCCTATTTTTGAATATTTATTTTGCATACATCAAGCAATATTCATTTACTATACTTGTAAGTATCGGTAGGAGTAAAAAATTGAAAAGAAGAACTGGGGATCTTCCTATTCAGTTGGTTAAGTGTTAACAATTAAAGCGATCGCTGTCGTGGGAACGCAGTCGAGCACACATGGTAATTCGAAAATTCGCCGGCGTAAAGCAGCGAAGTAATGTCCGCTGCCAATTGGTAACCCCGTGGTCGAAGAAAGAACCGTGTAAAACGGCATTCTCTAACGAAGCGATAGAGGTTGTCTCCGTGTGCAATAAATACGGTTGCTGGACGCAGCAATAAACACAACCCTAATTGCCGCGTTCGCTGTGCTAACCGCGGTACCCACGCGCCGTGCGATTTGCATTTACCTGTAATTATAATTCCGCCCCAGCACGTCAGCCGCGTCGATTAACGGGGCGTGTGTCGCACACGGTGCTCCCCCCCCCCCACACACTCAGGGCTCTCGAAACACACCGTTACCGTACCGATGTCTGTCAAACGATCACCGGAACATGTGTATCGAGCACGGGGATTTACAGTGGCTGAAAAGCTTGTCGGGCGACCTCTGGTAAATTCGCTCTCTGTTCCGGGAGTAGGAACTTAATTAGCCCTTTGCACTCGAGAAACGTGACGTTTAATAATACTGACTTTAAAGATTTTCAAATGCAAAATACTCACTAAGATTGGCCTGTATCAAATGTCATTTAGTTTAATTAAGTGAATAGTGGGAAATTCTTACTTTTGTTTTAGCGAGAGACGATAGTAGGTGCAGGTGTGGGTAAAACAAAGTGAAGCTCTTAGAATATAATATATATGTTTAAAATAATTTAATAGTAACAATTTTGATAGTATGTGGTTTAATATAAACAACTTTTCACTCGAGAGACGTGACTGTTAGTTGTCTAATAATACTAACTTCAAAGATTTTCAAATGCGAAATATTCATTAAGATTCGCCTATATAAAATGTCATTTAGTTTAATTAAGTGAATAGTGGGAAATTCTTACTTTTGTTTTAGCGAGAGACGATAGTAGGTGCAGGTGTGGGTAAAACAAAGTGAAGCTCTTAGAATATAATATATATGTTTAAAATAATTTAATAGTAACAATTTTGATAGTATGTGGTTTAATATAAACAACTTTTTGACTTAATACAATTTCGACGTTCTTGCTTCCTTTAGAATCGCACTCTTTCTGTTTCGCGATCGCAACAGTCGTCTTTGCAGTACTAAATTTTTAAATGATAAACGTATAAGATACTTAATCGATCATTAAAAGCATTATCTATCAGCGGATCTCGTAAGCTTCATTTGTCCTAGGTTCCACAATTTTTAGGGACTGGCAATAGTCATAGAATACCATTTCGCAAAATTCCACGAACAACTGAAAAACAATTCTCATTCACAATTTCAAGCATTCTCCGTTACCTATGTACAACTTGGAAATCCTCAGAGACAATATTTGTTTGAAACAATGTCGCGTGTTTCTCAGGCTATAGCGCCCCTGGTCCTCGTCGATATTTCAACGTCCTTCACGGGGACACGTACCGTGTAACCTCCGTATACCTACGAAGTCGCATCTTAGCTCGTAGACGTGACAATCGTGCATGGTGGCGTTGTGTGAAATGCGTTTTAAGCGTAAAGAGGAAGATCGCGCAGTATTCTACACCGTGCACCGTCATATTGCACCCGGTAATTGGCCAGCATTGTTTGTCCGTTAAAGGGTAAAATATTGCGATGAGCATACGTGTAAACTTCCAGGTATTTAGTTGCAAAAATTTGATAGCGCTTCACGTTTAATTCTTCCGGGTTTAGTCTTCTTCTTTCGAAGCGAAATTTTTCTTGAATTTCTTTTTCACCTTGAATTTTTCAACTTGATTTAATCAATACTTTTATTATTAATAGACAGAGAACGGTGCAGTAATTTATCGTAGCTCTTATGTTTGCTCAAGTTATCCTATTTTAAAGCAGACACTGAGACATAGTCAATTCTTCTGTGACCAAAGCAAATAATGTAGCCATTAATAGATCGGGGGTTCTTATTCAAATTTAAATTGATTCAATTGCATCTAAAGTAACGAGTTTTTTGTGTAGAATTTGAGATATTTAGTAGATCTTTGCATAGATTCGTATATATTATGCATTCTGCACATATTTCGCACACTTCAATTTCTCGTAAACGACTAAAATTCCTTTCGATCTTCAATTCTCTAAAATGAAAATAATCCGCGGGGCAGTTACTAAAATAGTCCTCGAAAACCATTATTCCCATTTTAATCCTGCGAATCGAGGAGATTAGCATCGCTGTTGCGTGGGCAGATCTATCGCACCTGTTTCCGATGCTTTCACCTAAGCTCTCCTCCGTCTCGTGCTTTTCTCGTCGTTTCGAATCGTGTTGCAGCGGTAAATTCGAGGATTACGAGTTGAACAGCGAGAAAGACAAACAGCGTCGTGAAAGAGTGTCTTTTTCTCTGTTCAACAGTCGACTCGCTGGAGATACTCGAAAGATCCAAACGCTCGTTCGGGTAATTGGACGGTATTGTTTGTTCATGGCTGACGGGGTACGTTAACATTCTTTGTTGCAGATGATTGGTGTGCTTTCACCTACACTTCGGCAACCTGCTCATTGTCTTTAGCGTCCCGGGGCTGATTTTCCTCTTCGTTCGGATCGGCGAACGACAGAGCCTTCTCTGTTATTAGACGTGGAGCTTATCGGGCCCCTGGGGAAACCGACCGATTTCTCGTAATTAGGTGAAACGCGAAAAATGACCGCTTTATCGCCGCTTTCCGTCAGACTTTTCGATCGGCTTTCGTCGAGCTGGAGGTTATTCAGCATTTATTTATCTGGTTCATTAGGATTTCAAATGGCTTGTAACGGATCCACGATACTTGGTTGTTTTTTTAGTAATTCATTGATGAAATTAATTATTAGTGTAGATCGTTGTTAACTTAGAATTGCATTATCGACAGTCCTTTGTTAAATTTTTTATATTGAGAATAGTGGCTGATTTTGAAATTCTTTGTACGAGCGTGAAAATTGTGTTAAGAGCAGCCGCAATCTTTTGATTTCTCGTAATTAGGTGAAACGCGAAAAATGACCGCTTTATCGTCGCTTTCCGTCAGACTTTTCGATCGGCTTTCGTCGAGCTGGAGGTTATTCAGCATTTATTTATCTGGTTCATTAGGATTTCAAATGGCTTGTAACGGATCCACGATACTTGGTTGTTTTTTTAGTAATTCATTGATGAAATTAATTATTAGTGTAGATCGTTGTTAACTTAGAATTACATTATCGACAGTCCTTTGTTGAACTTTTTATATTGAGAATAGTGGCTGATTTTGAAATTCTTTGTACGAGCGTGAAAATTGTGTTAAGAGCAGCCGCAATCTTTTGATTTCTCATGATTAGGTGAAACACGAAAAATAATGAAATTAATTACTAGTATAGGTCGTTATTAACTTAGAATTCCATTATTAAGAGTCATTTGTTGAATTTTTCATATTGAAAATAGTGGCAAATTTTTTAATTCTTTGTTCGAGCGTGAAAATTGTGTTAAAAGAAGAGCATCCGCAATCTTTTGATATTTCAATCAATTCATTTCGCTGAAGCATTAATCGTACACTCGCTTCTCTTTATCTTGTGGTACCGATTATTCATCCTAAGATTCCTCGAACGCTACGTCTGGCTTTCTTCCTCGGGGTATTCCCTCTTATTATAAACATCACCTGGTTCTGGCACTTTCTGTCTGGATGTCGCGACATTAATAGTTACGCAATCGTTGGTTGGTGCATCAACTGGGCCACAGTGTTCAAGAAGAGGACTCTGACCCGTCGTTCGCATTCTTCGCTGACCGAACGTCTGGCACGAGCTTCTTCAACATCTCCGCCCAACCTGTGTTCGATAGGGTTGAAATTATTCGAACAATGGAATATCTGGATAACGACGTCATGAAGTATTCGTAATCCAGATTTCGAATACCTGAATTTTTCCCTGGAAAAATGGAAATATCCAAATAAAGGTTGCACGAATATCGCACACATACTTATATATTTCTGCTTCGTTTGTTATCTGAATTATTTGGATAATTTTAATTATCCTTATTATTCCTTTATTGCCCAAAATATTTAAATATTCGTATACACATATAATATGGATACATCAAATAATTCAAACCGTCCACTCAACTGTACTCTTCAAAAGTACTTGTATCTTGAAACTTGCACAGTAAAACGTTACCAGAGAATAGAAACGAATTGAATCTTACAACTTTATCATCTTAAATAATTAGCAAATCACACCACATTTCTTTCTTTGGATAAAAAAGATGTTTCAAATAAAAGTTGCACAGCCATATCAAAACATTACAGTATCACTAATCTTCAACTAAATCATCTTCTGTGACAAATAATATCACAAATTACTCGACGTGGTTCAGTTTATAAGACACACCCCGTATATGAGCGATCTGTTCAAGCTGATTCTTCGAATTATCGTCAACGTTGTTCCCTGGACCGACTGGGCATCGATAACTTTCTTCAGGAAGCGATTACGTTCCTCAGATGATTCGTTTTTCCCTGTGGCGCGTTTGAAATTTCATTATTATGCTTCGTTGGACAGAATCGATAAGCTACTTGATAAAGGTTTCTGTAATTCAGGAGCTGCTGTAACGCTGTGATATTAACGTGTGATGCAATAATCTGCATTGCGTAATGATGCTTTTTCCTTGACGCAGGGACAGAATTTTTAGTCGAGTTTAGAATTCACAGTGTTGCTGGTCTTGAATAATGACTATATTCGAGCAGTCTAGATTGCAAAACTGGTGATTTTCACGTTTCACTCGTTGACGACATTCTATTCTGAATTCTTGAATGAAAGTTCCTCGAGATTATAGCCCTAAACGTTCACGTGCAGGATGACTTATCTAACTGGCACCCTTTCAATAACTCCTACATTACACGCTAACAGAAATGTTGGACTTTCTTTATAAGCAGAGGTGTTTTAGGAACAACAAAATCAATTCTACGTTTATCTAAGCACATTTCAAAAGTATCCATAACAAATCATAGAAATTCAATAACAGGACACCATACCCCTTATGGCTATTATAATTTAATTAATCGTATTATCGTCAGCGTCAACAAATACCACAAACAAATTGATTTTTTTAACACTAATGGTATCTTCAAGCACAAAATTCTCAGAATATTACTAGGTGCAAATAACTCTACTTAATCGATGTACTAATAATGTTTGTACCATAAAGGGTTTTTCCCGTTAATAAATAAATGAATAAATAAATAAATTTCTATAAGTCAGAAAATCTACGATCAAACTCCGCATTTTCTGTACCGATTAATAAATTAAATTAGTAAATACAAGAAGCACAGTATCAACCAAATACCTCGACGCTAAATTTTGAATAAATTCTAAAGATGGGTTTGCTTTGGAATTGCTCTGCTCTACAAACGGCTTAATAATTGTACAGGTTTATTTCTCGCAACCAGTACACGGTTCGCTTATCCTTTTACGCTATTCTCATCAGAAATTTCCTTCTTTCGCTCGAGATACAACTTCCTTTAAACGTTCACTATTCAGTCCGTTCAATAATTTGTAACTGCAATCGTTACACTTTTCGTGGCATTGCCATACTATAATACACCAATACCTCGCTTTGCGTCGTTTCGTTTTGCGTTTCTTCGATGTTGCGTCGCTGCTCAATTAGTACTAATTTTCATTGCGCGTCGTTAGATTTTTGAGGTTGCGCTGTTTTGGATTCTAGTCTTGAATTTTTTTCTTCTTTTCTAACAGATGGCTCTACTTTTGTTTCTAATTGCACCATGCCAAAAATAACTAGGTAATTCCTCTTCTAACCGAAAATCAACGTAATTTTAATACAGTTTTATTTTCACTTTGTTTTGCTAATTTTAGAGTTCAGTTTCAGTCTTCGATCTTTACATGGTTTGCTATAGAAAATCTTAATTCGCTTTGCGTCGTGTTTTTTTGGAACGTAACCCCGACGCAAAGTGGGGGGAATTGGTGTATAATCCATTATTTATAATTTCATGTTCTCCATGAGCCTCTTGGCCCATTCATTGTTAAATAAACAAATAGAAATCGTCCGTCAAACAAAAGTCCCGTTCGATTTTCCTCGGTGTTTCCTCGATCCAAAGGCAGAGTTTCTCCTAAAATTGTTCTCCATCGCGTTAGATCGTCTCTAGGACCGTGAAGTTACTGGAAGTGTTCTTCAGAGTGTTCCCGGTGCTCTCCCATTTCGCTGAAGAAGGCCACCGTGGAGGTTTTAGCAGGTAACAATCCTGCATAACCTCGCCACCCCCCCCCCAGGGTGGTGGGGGATCTTTTCGAAGATTTCCTCCACGTAAAAAAAAAAAAAAAAAGAAAACAAAAAAGGACCGTGAAGTTCCCGTCAGAAAATGGTCCCTCGCCCCACTCGAAAAACGTGAGGAAACAAAGAAAAAAGGGAAAGGAAAAGGAAGGAAAAGTTAGTCGGCGACGTATCGAGTCGCCCTTTCGCCGATCTCATTGTCTCGGGTGGCGGTTTCTACCCCGCGGCCTCGGATAATGCGATTTCCGCATATTGTCTCGCGTGAGCGGCCGTTCTTGCAAAAGCGCCTTTATAAAGAGCGGGCCTCTCGCGGGATCACGATTATATTGTTGCCGCGGCGAGCGTACACACACGAGGGCCCCGCTATCCATTATGCCGGCCGAATAAAATAGAGATGTATTGTCCTTATATACGCGGCAAGTTGTACGGCCTGCGAGCTACACCGGCCATTTATTATTAGTTCAATAAATGTGTACCGTCGATACGCGCGCGCACCGTGTCCACATGCAGCTCCCCTGCACCAGGAAACGCGTAATGTCGTCGTTCTCCGTTTCTTTTACTTTTTTTTTCCTCCTATTCGCCCCCCTTCTTCGACGACGACGACGACGACACGACACTCCTTCTTCTCCTTCTCGATCACGGTCTTGATTTCCCATAACGGTGCACCGGAGTACGTTGTACGCGCAGGGAGACGACATCGCGTTTCCGCTTTCCGCGATCGTGGCGCGGGATCTTTCCCTTCGTAGCCTGTAGCCAACGATGGTCATCAACATCATAGTTACAAGAACGTAGGAAATTCTAGTTTTATTTATTTCGTAGAGCGAGATGATACGGCTCAGGTGTGAATATAATACAGTGAAGCGATTAGAATATAAATATATGTATTTAAAATAATTTAACAGTAACAATTTAAACGACTTTTCGACTTAAGAATTTCAATGTTCTTGTTTTTTTTTTTTTTAAATCACACTCTTTCTACTTTCATAGTCAAACTTTTTATGTCTCGATAGTCAAACTCTTTCTACTACGCGCTCGCATTTTCCCTATCATACATTCTTCCAAACATTCATTTCCTTTCTTTCTAATTCTAAACCTTTCTCACTCGATGCATTCGGTTGCGTTCACCCAAAATTCATCAGTCGCTCAGTTTTCCCAAGTGCTCATATTTCGCGCCTTAAGAACACTCAAATCCAAACATTCTACGTTCGCACAGTTATCACTCAACTTAAACTACTCTTCACATTTTCCTAAACTCGCATCCACTCAATTGCATCCACTCGATCGCATTCCTACAAGATTGGTCAAAATGACCAATTCGTAATTTTTCCTAGGATCTTTTTCAACATCTTCTGTGGCACATTTTCCAAAGTTTACCCTGATTTTTCACAATAAGTATACATAAACATTTACCTTCTCTATATCAGGTATTTTCCTTTCCCATAATTTTTAATTTTACTTCTCTGCCCGAAACAGATACACTTTAATCGTCGATAACCCTATTGTTAACATTAGATTTACGGGTTTCGGATTTTATGAGCAAAATTTGCAAAAACAGTTATTATTATTCCTATTAATTTTGGTTGACTTTTATCGATGGACATGATACGAATATACCGTGATTTATTTCCCTCTCAATTCTGCAATTTCAAATTCTGTATGACGTATACCTATTTCTTAGTACACGTATATTACAAATATATGTACAAGAAATGCCCGTAAATCTAGCGTTAACTTTGGTCGGTTGATCGGAGAACGTGGGTGGAATTACGCGATTGGATTATCGGGTTTCGTTAGCCGGATTTGCAAGGAAACGGGTCGAAGGGACGTTTGTGGAGTTTTTGAGTTCGGAATCGGTGTTTACGATATTGCCAGGCGTGGGGTTTTAAGGTGTTTCGAATAGGAGAACGGTCACGACTTCCTGGTGGTTTTAATTGAGGAAGGTGTGAATGAAAGTAGTTTTCCGTGTTTGGTTATTGACGGAACGGTACATAGTAATATTCGTAGTCACTCGATATGGTATACAGCTTTTGTTCTTCGTTTTTTTGAAAAAGACTCTGTTTCTTTCTCGTATTCGGCTTTTTGGTAGTTGGGTTTCACTCATATGCGGATTTAGATGTAGGCGATAGTCTAAGGCGGTGGTTTCGAAGAAAATTTCTTCGATACACAATAAAGGAATCTTAATTACATAATTTTACAACTGATCACTATAAACTGAGAAAAGATACTATCTGTTTTGAAACGTGTAATAAATTGTGTACGTATAAATATGAATGATGAAAAAATTGAATGCGTGGGCGATATTAAGCATAGAAGAAGTTTTAAATAAATATTAAAAAATACTTACAAAAGCTAATAAATTTCCACAAAAATTATTATAGAATCTAATATTATAAGAGTTTACCACCACTCCCTTTCTATCTTTTTCTTTCATCGCGGGGTAACAAAAATATAATAGCCTCGGACGGTAAAAACTTAAAACCACCTCTTACTGCATCAGATAATTGTTAATAATTAATTGCCTGGAATTCCTAAAATATACAAATTAAAATGCTACAATTCCGAAAATACATAAATTACGCATAAAAAATAAGCGATTAGCTTATTTTCTTTAATTTCCTCTGATTTCAAAATTATTATATTGTCTACAGAATAGGTAATGAATTTTTAATTGTGAGATCAACGCCATCTATTATTTGGCAGCTGGAAGCTGCGACTCGTTAATAGGAATATAGAATATCGAGGAGGTCGTAGAATTCTCCGCGTATATTACAGACAAGGACGGCTATATTGTGCAAGATGGCCGGAGATATTTTTAATAGAAGTCAGAGAGAAAAATAATTAATTACTCATTTCTTAAGCATAATTTATGCACTTTTAAAATTGAAAAATAAAGCTAACGTCCCAACATGCTTTCTCATATGCATTTTAATACAAATTTCATTGCCAACGATCAGTTATTAATAATTATCCAATGTCGTCTTCGAAAGATAGCATCAATATTTACGTTTTTATCGTTAATTACACGTTTCCATGTAATTAATTACAAACCAACATACATTAAACGTGAACGCTACACCCTTAGCTACTTTCCTCTATCAATTTTATCAGAATATTTCGCGAATTTAAAAAATTATTAAATATTCTTTAAGTACATGTATTTCATATTCGTATCAATCCCAACATATTTTCAATATTTTCTCCAATTTGAGTGGTTAATCACTATAATTCTTGCTGTAGAAGCTTCTACAGTTCCTCCAGTACACAAAACATACGCAAAAGTGTACAAATTATTATTCATTAAGATGTAATTAATTCATTTTCCCTTGCCGGTAAAAATATTTTCGTTATTCTCGCGCATAACCTCCTTGCTCGTTCTGTGTTCCTACTAACGAGTGGTAGCTTCCAGTCGCCAAATAATAGATGGCGCTGATTTTCTCCGCATGATAAGTACAGCGATACAGTGTCAGAAGGATATAGATATTTTTACCACAAACCAGATCGAATTAACTAATTACTAATTATTTAATTTTCCTAATTATTTAATCTAAAAATTTTCACTGAAATTATTATTGAGTCTAGTATTTTAAGAGTTTACCATCTCCCTCTATCTACCCTTCTCCTTTATCGCGGGGTGGTAAAAATATGATATCCTAGGGCGGTAAAAACTTAAATCCACCTTTGAATTCACTACAATTGAACGTATAACTTACCTTAACGTTTAGTAATTGTAGCAGTAGCTATAATATTGGCAACTTGTTTTTTCATAAATATTCGAGAGAAGATAACGGAATTTTAATATAAAAAAGACACGCATAACAACCTTGAGATTGAGTGTAGAATTTAATTAAAAGATTGTAACGATTTTCTGTCGCATTTACACGTTCCTGTTTCTTTTCCCTGTTCATCGTGTCCACTGTGGAAAACAAAGTTTCTTTATTCACCGCGTCATATGTACTCGTCGCGTAGGATTACTCTACGAACTTTCTTATCTTCGCTGTAACAAACAGTGTTTCATACTTCGTCCCTGCATTTCAAGTGAAACAAAAGTGTCTCTGATGTGTCTGAAAAAGGATGCCGATTTTTGTTCTTCCCCGAGTTCTTTTGACGAACCGCACAAAACACCGCCGTTTTACTTCGGTCAATATTATCGTCCTCCAACTTATTCGTGAACAACAACAAACGTGCCGTCTTTCTTTCATATTCTATAGTCGAACAAACGATCTGCAACTCCATTCTTCACATACGTATTTAAATCTCTGTTAAATGCTTTCACGAAAGATTTAGATGTGCAAAAACTTTCAGAATGCGTAAATAACACGTATTTATATGTTTAGCAGATTCCAGCATATTGTACGCATTCTGCACCGTTTCGCATGCTTAACCCTTTCGTTTCAGCAATCCAGTCGACCAAAGTGCCGTCACTGAACGGAAGCATACGCCAGAAATGTGCACAGTGCGCTTGGTTTTTGTTATTATATTATATTAACTTTTAATTAACTAAATATCATAAATAATTAAAATACTTAATTAATTAACAAACAGTTAATTTTTATTAAAAAACAAACTTTTAAAAAATTTAAAAAGACAGCAGAAACTTAGTTGCCAACTCATTATTTATAAAATGCCAGATATATCCAGTGCTCGAAGCGAAAGGGTTAAAAAAGTTTCGTGAAAGCGTAGAAATCCGTAGTCCTACGAGTTTGCAACATTTAAACGACAAAATCAACTTGTAATTTATTTGTTTATTTATTCACGGGAAAAACCCTATAGAGTACATAAAGAAGATACAATTTAATCATAAGAGTCGAAACAACGCAACAGTTAAAATTTAAAGCTAGCATAAGTAGAAAAGAAGTCAATATATTTACGATAAATGTTAGTTGTTCAATTCTGCTCGCATCCAAGCGATAATTTGCATAGGCATCCGCAATCTATCGATAACGTTCGAAAGCACGCAGAGTTCCCGTAGCCTAACCGATTTTTTCTCTTGCGGACGTTCGCGGACTTCCTTGCTAACAAGCCGCGACAATAGAAGGCAGGTACCTCTCGTGTGCCACGGATTTAATTACTTTCACCGTGGCCAACGCAGCTCGGGGAAGTTAATTAATTTTTTCACCAACGGACCCAGCGCCGATCGAAACCGACGATCGCACTCGTTACCGACGCCCGAACGGATCTAATTCGCTTAGATCGTTCCTACGACTGCTACGAACCGGTCACGGACCGGTCTCTCTCTCTGCACGTGCCCTCTGTTCCCCCGTTGTCTAAATGGAAAGGCAATAACGCGATCTTTTATCGATCGACCAGTCCGCTCTGCTTGAACATCCACAATCGAAGATCGAACCGGAAAAATGTAAATCACGTTGTTTATTTGCTTCTTAAGAGAGCGATTGGAGTTGAAATCTTCCTATGGAAAATTAAAAAGAAATTATGGGATGAGTTTTAGGATTTAGGATTAGGATAGGAAATTTTAGGATAAATGCTGATGAAGCATTAAAACATAAATTGATTTTAATGGGTGTTTGTAAATTTATTTGGGAGGATAATTTTCCTTAAGGATACGACTAAAATATAAGTCATTCTTGGGGATTGCAATTTAATTTGAAATCTTCTTCGTGAAAATTAAACAGAAATTAATGATCAATGAATTAGCTACTTTTTTGGTCTAGTATAAATAGATTACAGAATTTTATGCAAAATTCATAATGTTATGAACACAAATAAAAGAATTATGAATAAAGATCGTTACCACTCTCTATATAATTTTTGCATATTATACGCATTCCGCAGTTTCTTGAGCATTAGACGTTTTCTATAAATACATTGGAATCCGCAGTGTAATTATAAAGCTTCGCGGACTTATCATACAATTTCCCTTCGATCGTCGATTAGAAAAAGTATACACAGATTGGCTATTGCAAATTTTTCAGCGTGATATGATAACGTTATCGTGTAAAAGAGTGAAACGAAACTGGAATACTCGGTAGGCAAGGATGATGTTCAGGTCGAAGTGGGTTGACGTAATTATAAAAAGAGTTAACTGACTGATATCAACTGAATATACCTAACACAGGCCGGCAATACTATACTTCTTCCTTTCTACGTTTCTTCTATCTCAAACATTACCATTCTCTCCAATTGCCGCCCACTTTCGCAAATTTCAGCCCACGTCACCGTTTTATCTCGCAATACTCCTTGATTTCACGAACCCTATCTATATCAAAGACCATTCTCTAACGTTCTTACCAATCTTCGTAGCAGTAAATCCTACGCTACCCCTCTTACCTCACGGTACCCTTATTAGAAGCCTGGGCAATGAATTATGGTTTTATTATTGTTATCGACCGCAACAACGTTTCTTAATTTTAAGGTGACGTATTGTTCCGGCTCGTGTGATGATGCCCCTTCCTTGATCATCACCTTGACTCAGATCCCGGGTGGCGCGATTTTGTGTGAGGAATAATATTATACGTTTCGTTTGCCTTGCTTCTCTTTATTTCTTTTTCTGGTCTTTGGGCGAAGGTCGATCACCTTTTTAAGGGTTTGGAAAATAGGAAATGAGAGAGGGAAGTTGACAACTGTAAGGTGGAGGGAAAAATTCGGGAAAGGGAAATCACTGGTAGAAGGGGGTGGTCACCCAGATAGGTTAGGCTCTGACCCAGGGGATACATGATGGTCAGGCCCAGCTTTCGTGGTAATAAACCAGAGCCGATTTTTTATGATACAGGCAATAAATATAGATCCCTAACAATTATTATAACGTATACTTGACACGTTTCTATGCACTGCCTTGACTTCTACAGGGAAGTTGAAAAGAATGAGTACTGTTCGGTGTCCAGGCTCTCCTTTACAATTTACTTCGATTTGGAAGGGGCGAGGATGACCATTGGTCCTTCAATGAATAAAGTTGATGACCCTTGACACTGTTTGGATTTTATGCGTAAAGCAGACGAGTAACAGAGGTGTTAGCTACCTTTACTATCTACAATAGATAGGTAGGTTCTTCAAGTGGCTCAGGAGCAGTTAAACGTTGATCATTCAACACCCCTCGATCTTGCAAACCCTATCTCGAATGTCGTTTCCCATCAGCGCAATCCGTTTCTCGCCAAACTCATCCCCTAAACAACCATTCGAGAGCCCATTCGAGGGCCATTCGCGTGCCTGCGATCGTCCACGCTTATTATCCAGTTTCAGACACGCATTTGTTTCGTATCTGACAAAAATCTGAACATTAAGCGGCTGCTAATCTCGAGGCGAGACCAAGCTCTCTTAACACTAGAACTATTAAAGCGTACTTATTTGCACTTATTAGAAGAGATGAAATTGAGAATCACACGAAAAGATAACGAATACATAGAAAGCAAATCTTTAATTATACCCTCTGCAGAAAATCGTAGTAAATTTTGGAAACTTTACCATTTTTAAGGTTGCTATGAATAATCACTAATTGGTCATTTTGACTGCTCTAGTAGTTCTAGTGTTAAAGTTAATTATATCGGTATCAACCGGCAGATCGCAAATTTTTATGAAAGTGTGAATTTTGCTTTACCATTTGTAAGGTTGCTATGAATAATCACTAATTGGTCATTTTGACTGCTCTGGTAGTTCTACTGTTAACCCTTTACACTCGAGAGGTGACTGTTAATCGTCTAATGATACTAACTTTAAAAATTTTCAATCGTGAAATATTTACCAAGATTCGCTTATATTAAACCAATTTAATTGGTTTAGTCAACTCATATACTAAAGTTTACATTTTCAAGTCTAACCGATAAGCAAACTAACCGAAGTCTGAGAATTTGCAAAATTATCATTTGGTGACTACCAGTCGCCTCTCGAGCGCAAAGGGTTAATATCGATAAAGCCCGCGGTTATCGAACCCCTTTTGCGATTACTTCGCGACGCGATCGCCGCATAAACGATTCCCCCCCTCCCCCCCTGTGCGTGCTCGTTATAGATACCGGTTCAGGTACAATTCTAATCGTCCGGATAAAGCTGGGACCACGAATCGAGTGGCGATTTCGCCTAACGACGCTGTTAACGTTCACGTTGCTCGCGTTAATCGGCGCAAATACCGAGGCGGGGATTCGCGATCGGTTTTAGAGAAAGGAATGCGTGCTCGGCAGGGCTTTGGTTGCTCGTGAACGTGCCCGCAGACGGTGACTGACCTAGAAACACATTATCACGATTCGCCGACCCACTGACGTGACACGCCCAGCAGCAATCCGGATCGATGTGTGGTGCGCTCGCTTTTATTATCGGTTTCCGTTTGCTCGAGGTAAAGCGCCTCGTTAATTATTACGTTGTTTCGCTTCCTCGCGTTGAACGCGCCATGTTGTGATCCCTGTAGCGGGAATGAGTGCAACACGCGACGGATTTTTCACGAAAGAGAGAGATCTCCCACTTTTTCCACAAAAAGGATGCTGCCATTGATTCTATTTACTTTTGTTATCAGTTAGTCTTGAACTAATGTTGTCCACAGTTCGTCAAATGCATTTTCTGCTCTTCCAAAGAACAATTTTTAATGAATTCAACGCTAGTTCAAGACTAACTTCCTTCCTCTGCTATTGATCCATTTACTTCTGTTATCGGTTAATCTTAAACTAGCGTTGTACACAGTTCGTAAAATGCATTTTCTGCTCTTCCAAAGAACAATTTTTAATCAATTCAACACTAGTTCAAGACTAACTTCCTTCCTCTGCTATTGATCCAATTACTTCTGTTATCAGTTAGTCTTGAACTAATGTTGTCCACAGTTCGTCAAATGCATTTTCTGCTCTTCCAAAGAACAATTTTCAATAAATTTAACTCCAGTTCAAGACTAACTAATAATAAAAGTAAATAGAATCAATTGCAGAGGAAAGAATGATAGATTTCACATTTTTCCCATAACAACGATAGTGTTATTCATTCTATTTACTTTTGTTATTAGTTAGTCTTGAACTATTGTTGCTCACAATTCATCAAATGCATTTTCTGCTCTACCAAAGTACAATTTTCAATAAATTCAACTCCAGTTCAACACTAACCAATAACAAAAGTAAATAGAATCAATGGCAGAGGAAGGAATAGGATATCTCCCCATTAGATTGATTAAGTGATAAGAGAAGAGTTTTGTACGGCGAGGTTATTCAGATTTAATACAACTGTTCTAAGACAAGTCTGCTTTTTGGGTTTCGTTCTAGTCCCTTTGAGGATCCGTAAAATCGGAGTAATAGGGATGAGATAAGGTGAGGAAAATTTGGAGTTCAACAAGTACGGGTGACTTAGGGATCAAAGGACATGAATGAATTATTAGTAAGCGGCAAAATATTTGGAAAAGGATGATTGTTGAGAGGATGACCATTGCGATAAGCAGGGTTGTTTGAGTAGATGCGAGTATGATAGCCAGACGTACAACAGTTAGCCAGAGATGCATTGTTTGCTACAGAAAATAAATTGAATTTTTGAACGAAGAGGATGAATGAAGTTCCTGTATCGATATTGTTACTTTTCTGCCTGTTTCATTATTTTTGTTTCTTTACGCTGTTCTAATCACCGATATCCTTGACTCTATTGTTAACCGGATTATGTGCGATTGACTAACGTCGAATGGGAAATAAATGGGAATCTATGAATGGACGATGAATGGAATTCTTGTGCGGCAAGGAAACGCTTTGTCGACCGTGTGATTGATCTTTAATCTTTTAATCGTTCACTTCCGCCTGCGGGACGTTAGCGAAATCGTTATACGATTTACCGTTGAACGAGAAATAAATGGTGTTCTCGAACGGAAGATGAATAGAGTTCTTGTACGGCAATGAAATGCATTTATTACTCGTACGATTGATATTTCATTCTAATCAATTCCATTCTTTTCCGTATTCGTTTATTAGCAAACAGAATTTAACAATGTTTGCAAAATAAAAATAAATGGACAATACACTTTTTCAATTAACATTGAAATCCAAGAAATCGTGAAATTGAATGAAATTCTTCGATCGTTCGCTAATTTAGTAATAATCAATTGAATTATCTTTTTCAAGAAATTACCACTCAACAAACTTCTTCACGAATTTACTTCCCTAAATTTCCTTTCATATTTTTCAAATTTATAATATTTTACATTCAAATTTCAAGTATCCATCTTTTTCCATTCCAAATTATTCTGTCGTTAATATCGTGTTACCTGAATTAACCTTCAACGATCAAAGCCTCCGTCTCTCGGCTCTGTCCGTTTCCGAGTTCACAATTTTCCAGAGAATCCCCCAGAATCGGCGTGTCGGGTACGTCGAATCCAGTGTTTTGACAAACCGTACTTCCCGGCAGCCCGGCGAATTATTTCGGGCCGATCGATCTTGAAAATGGGCCCGGATATAGGCCGGACGATATTATAATCGTTGCCAGGCCACCAAATTTATCCGTCTGTTTATTTGATCGGGCGACTTTCGGCCCGTTTTGAGCGTCATTCGGCTACGGTAATACGCGGAATCGCTATTCTCGCCGCGGTGATCGACCGAAAATAGAAGCAGAATCTCTAAGTAGCGCGAAAATAATAATAATAATATTGTTGCACTCCAGTATTGGGTAAATGAATGAATTTTAGGCGAGCTGCTCTGCGTGACGTGGTTACCGTTGCAAGAGCTTAAACTTGGACGGGTGCAACTGCTTCTCTTTAATCTTAGGAGCTTTTTCGTTCGTTAAAAGAAAGGCCAGGAATATTTTCCGATTACTGATTGAAATCGATCTCTATTTTGGATCTAACGAAGAAAGCTTCTTAGATTATGGTACCCGGCACACCTTTCATGTGTGCTTAAATGATGTTTTGCGATCGATTCTTTCCTTACCAAAGCAATGCCATTGATTCTATTTACTTATTTTGGTTATTAGTTGGTCTTGAACTACACCAGTTGTTCACGGTTCATGAAATGTATTTTCTGCTTTTCCAAAGTATAATTTTTAATCAGTTCAATATTGATCCTAGACTAAGTAATAACAAAGGTAAATAGAATCAATGATAGCGGTTTACCGAGGAAAAAATGGGAGATCTCCCTATTCGGTTGGTTAAGAGTTAAGATACTGAAATTGAAGCGTTAATCATAGTTTGAAGGTTTAGTGATTATAGAAAGGAAAGATAGAGAAAATTGAGTGTAAAATATTTTTAAACCTAGATTATTTAAATCTAAAATTTGTGGGCGTTGCAAGCGAATTTACATTTTGAATTCGAAATGTATGGTATCTTATATCCAATATACTCTATAATACAAGTTAGATTAGATTTTTCATCATTTAGTACCGAACAATTATAATTGTACGAAACCTCATTTGAACATAAGAACATTCCTTCTGTAACACTGCAAAAAGAAGCGTTGAATATTCGAACAATATTAAGGGTACACGTGTTTTGTATTTACGCTTCGCTCGAAATTTTAACAAACGAACGAACAAACTTCTCTACGTCGATACCCAAACCTCGCGCGTTTCCAAAACACGAGTTCTTCGATCGATCGGAGGAAGTTTGTTTGCTCTCGATCAAACACCAGTCACGATGAAATACAGCCAGCAAGCGGTATGGAATCTAGACGATTACCAGATAACAGTTTGCGATAATTATCACCTCATAAATCTGTCGACGCCAGGTACCATTCCTTCTTCTTCTTCTTCTTCTTCTTCTTCCTGTTCCTGGTGGATGTTAATCTTTCCCGTGAACGGAACCAAAGGAATCGCTGGCGAACGACTCAATCACGGAGCTCTTGATCTCACGAGGATCGCCTTTGGACGCCGGGTTAATAATAAGTGTTTCGATGTTTACGTTGGAAACTCTGCTCGAATGGACGATACTATTTAGTTGCTTCGAGTAGATTTATGGGTGTTGCTCTAGCGGGAACATCGGGCTCTCTCTATTTGATACGGTATTTTCGTGGGAACCGCTGAATCCAGAGATTAGTCGTTGTCTGTTTGCTGTTTTCGTGAAACTGAGTTTTTCTTTCTTTCCTCTTGGTTGGTTCACAGGGACCGTTTATTTGTGCGGTGTTAGTTCGAGAGGATTAGCGTTGCGATAGATTGTAACACAGCTAGACACGAGACGATTTTGTTGAATAGAAAAGAGAATTCGAGTTGTTTTCGTAACTTAGAAAAGACCGGGGGGGGACATTTATTTGACACCATAGTGATATCATAACAAGGGGAATGGTAAAAAGGTAAAATGAAGAAGAGATTGAAAAATGTAAACGAAGGAAAAGAAGGAAGAGGAAAAGAAAAGAATAGAAAAGGAGATGAAAGATAAAATGGAAAATGAAATAAAAGGGGAGAAAATGAAAAATATAGGTAAACAAGGTAAAACTGAAAAATGTAGGTGAAAAGGATAAAAATTAAAAATGTAGATGAAGAGAGTAAAAATGGAAAATGTAGATGAAAAGAGTAAAAATGGAAAATGTAGATGAAAAGGGTAAAAATGAAAAATGTAGGTGGAAAGGGTAAAAGCGGAAAATGTAGGTGAAAAGGGTAAAAACAGAAAATGTAAGTGAAAAGGGTAAAAATTAAAAATGTAGATGAAAAGAGTAAAAATGGAAAATGTAGATGAAAAGGGTAAAAATTAAAAATGTAGATGGAAAGGGTAAAAGCGGAAAATGTAAATGAAAAGGGTAAAAATTAAAAATGTAGGTGAAAAGGGTAAAAAGGAAATGCAGCGCTCGGAAACCTAAGATTTTCAGTAAATGCATTTCAATGAAATGAACATCGCTACTGTAAAGGAAGTTTTACGACCGATGTCAGCGATCTTTGGTAAAGAGGCTGCAATATACATCGCAGTAGCGCAATCCTCGTGCAGTCGAAGGGACGGGCCTCGCAAAACATCCTTAACGATTTTAATTAACTCCGTTAGTTCGTGGAGGTCTTACGCACGCAAATGCACGAGCCGGCCTGTCGCCGTATACCGTTAGACGGGCTGATAGAGAAAACTCGCGACATTCCTTTTCGTGTCCCGACCGCCGGGACGAATCTGAAGAAAAATCGGGAACATTGGTCACGAACCACGGTCCCTTCGACCAGTCTAATACATTTCCCGCGCGCGGAACTCTTCCTGGCTGTATTTATGCGCCGCTTCGACAGCTCAGAGTTACGAGCGACGCTTTCTTGGCCGAGATCGCCACTTTTTTCAACGCAGAATTTACATTCAACCTTTTTACGATCAATGTTATGTTCCTCTAAGAATTTTAACATTTTTCTAAGATTTCTTTTTTAGGAACCTTTTTAAGCTTATTCTGATATAAAAGAATTCCTTTTAATTGTCTTTATTTCTAAAAAGGTTCTTTCTTCAAACATTCAACCTTTTTACGATCAATGTTATGTTCCTCTAAGAATTTTAACATTTTTCTAAGATTTCTTTTTTAGGAACCTTTTTAAGCTTATTCTGATATAAAAGAATTCCTTTTAATTGTCTTTATTTCTAAAAAGGTTCTTTCTTCAAACATTCAACCTTTTTACGATCAATGTTATGTTCCTCTAAGAATTTTAACATTTTTCTAAGATTTCTTTTTTAGGAACCTTCTTAAGCTTATTCTAATATAAAAGAATTCCTTTTAATTGTCTTTATCTCTAAAAAGTCTACTTTTTTACAAACTCCATAATCGTATTTGCGATAGAAGAGACGATTATTGTAGTATTTCGATTCGCTGAAAAGTTTGAGATGAGAGATTTGTAGAATTTCTTGTGAATACAGAGAGGACCAAAACATGAAAGTTATGATTGAAAATTTCATTACGTTTGCATTCCTTTTCTCCTTCCAATAACAGGAAAAATAACATTCCAGAGGAATAAAAATTCCCGTCTTATTGACCGTGTCTCTCCAGAAACTTCGCGGAAAGAATATTTTGAATTCTTCTTGAGATTGTACTTTGCACAATCTTTTATACCACGGTTAATGTTTTAAATTTTTCACGGATGATTCTTGTACAAAATTTTATCTATCTTTAAAAAATTGTACCTTGCACCTTCATAAATAATCCTAACATCCTTTTTAAATAAAAGTGAAGTTTGTAATAAATAGTCTGTCGCGTTCATATTTCTAGCGACTTCAATAAAATTTCCCATTGAGTTCGCTGTTTTCTGGCCGCCATATTTCCTCGGATCGAAGTCTAGCTTTCTCCGTAAATCTCGCTAAATGTCCTCTCGGAATTTATGAAACACCTGAACTTTTTCTCCAGACAGATTTGATCTATTAATAGGATCTATGAGTCAAAATTGTCGGCGCTTAGACATCTCCACGGATTTTTTTTTAACGATCTTCCATCGTCACGTCGAGACACCTCGTAGAAATGATACGAAGGAAGTTATAAAGATAAGCTGGGCAAAATTATACACACGTTTTCAACAATCGTGGAAATTAAAGCGAAAATTTGCTGGCACACGTGCTAAATCTTGAAGTTACTCTTCTGGTAACGATAATGGTTTCTGGGAACTGTATTGAGCTTTTTTTCACGTTATCTGAAATACCTAAATGCGTTTTGTACAGAAAAAGAGTGAAAAATTCGGAAAATATTGCAGAAGATGTATTTGGAAAACCTAATAGTCTTTGATTAACTAAATGGGACCAAGATATTCATGCGATAACTTTTTGAATCTCTCACTTTCTAATTAAAAATAAAAAAAAAGTTATATGCATATATTTCGTAGGCTTAAAATTTTATTAACTTTGAATTTTGAAAAAATATGAATCTATCGAAGCGTATACATAAATAATACTTTAACTCGGACGAAAAATATTCGTGGCTCTGAAATTTAAAAAAAATACATGTTCTATAAAATTTGCATCTAAAAATAAAGCGATATATTTATACTGTGGTATGTAAGGTTGTTTACGAAGTATGCGATTGATTGTCCTCCAGAATCTGCACCCAAATCGTAAAAGTCAAATTCTATGGTGTCATATATTCTACCTTTCGCGAACAATTAACACTAAGAAATAACACATAGTACTTAAAAAATGATAAGCCAAGCCACAATTAAAAGCTGAGTATCAAAATTTCATTGTTGGTCAAGGATGGAATTTATATATATTTTATTTGAACAATAATAATTAATACATCACGCCGAACAATTCTTTCTTCGATCAAATAGAACCACAATACCATTACTCAAATCGAACGATACATTTCATCGGTTCAAAAACATTTTCCCTCGTTTTATAATACCAATGTACACACGCAGACGTACAGTAGCTGACAAAAGTTTAACACCAAAGTGTCAACGAAATTAAACTAATTTATAAGGAACAGTATGATAAACAAAATTCGCATTCCGTGCTAATCAATAAATAGCGTTCTACCATAATAACAATACAAATGAATGTACAGACAATATTTGCAGATCATAAAACTATGTTCTACATTGTCCTTTCGTCTTAAACTTTTGTCCACTACTGTACACTACTGTATGTAAAATTAATTAAATGATTGGTTAAATGTTTCATTTAACGGAAGATGTAATTGCTAACTGTAAATTTATTTTCTTTATCCTTTCATTTTCCTACTGCTGTTCGCAATGGGTACTTGTGATTAAAAATTGTTATTAGTCGAATAAATTTAATTGCGACCGATTTTTATGCTTCTGCGATGTCCTTGACATCGCCATTTCTTCGCCTCTCGTAATCATTTTCTTCGATAGCCATTAAACTATACTCTATAAAATAAAAACTATGTTCTATCTTCTATAAAACGATGTTCTAAATTGTCCTCTCGTCTTAAACTTTCGTCCGCTACTGTACTTTCGTCATCAATTCAACCGCCACCCAAGATCACCCCGTTCAATCAATCCTAAATTACTGTGTATCCAGTATATCTCGTTTCGTGCGTGTAAGAAACACACCGTCGGTCTCGTGACGTCCCCCCTTCACCCGGACAATTTCATCGCTTTTCCCGGGATAATTCGGTCGTATTTCGTGACGGTGGACGCGCGACACGCGGACAGGTACGCTTCCGTTTCGTTCTGATGTCGTGGTGGCTCACGTCTGTATTTCGTCCAGAAAGTAAGCCGACGGTGGTATCGGAGAAACCCCCCTGCGATGTTCACTGGCGCGACGCATTTGTAAGTGCGAGCGACTATAAATAATCGGCGTCCTCGCTACCTGCACACGCGTTACTTTGCTGCGTACGGCCTGGCGTGTGTACATGGTGAACGACCGCTCGTAAATTCGCCTCCTTCACGGCGAGTTACCTATCAAAACGGGCGAACGGGGTTTACCTGGAAATTTGTGCTTTGGATTCTTTCGTTTTTTTTTTTCGTTGATCAGAGATCCCTGCTTTTGAACAATTTTATAGGGATCCAGCAGCTGAGGTGGGGTTTGCCTGCAAATGTGATAAACTTATTTTCTTGGTGATAAAGGAGATATCGAGGGGGGGTTGGTGGTTCAGTGGGAAATTTATGATTTGGACGTGTTTCTTTCTTCCTTTCTCTTGGCGATTCGTTCTTCTGAGAATCGCAGAGAGGTTGGATTGTAGGGCGAAGGGACGGTTGAAAATATAAGTTTGCTTCCATTTTGATAAAGGTGATATCCAAAGGGGTGTACAATTTAGCTGGGAGTTTGTGATTAAGGTTTTTCTAAATGATTTGTATTCGGAAAAATTCACGTTACTGTTCAAATGCAGTTTTTACCTTTGTATACTTATTACTTTATGTACCAAAGGGATGACAGGTTGGGGATTCGTATGTTATGATAGCAAATAAATTGCTATGGATACACATTCCTCACGAGACGTGCTTCTCAGGCTCCCTTTTCCATAAACAAAGTAAACAAATTTCCCATTACTTCGCATCCCATTCCCCAAATACTAATTCGTCCAACGGTATCACCCCGCTAAAAGTAAATTCCCGTCATCCTGCGATCCTTCGATATCTCAGAGATCAGCGTAAATCAGGCGAAAGGATTGCTACACACTAACAATAAGACCACGATCCGACTACCGTGTATCCTCTCGACCGAACACCGTTGCCTCAGCCCCTGAAAATAAATCGTCAGAGGGCGCCTCGTTATTTTCTATGGGGTTGCCGCGCGGGGGTTCCCATCCCTGGTTTACGAGGCTACTTTAAAACGATCGCTTTTATCGCGTGTCGAGCCATGCTCGCCCGAGTATTAGCACGGTAGATCACACTCCGTGGCCGGTAACACTGTGTGTCGCCGGAAGCCAGCAACAAAGCGAGTACGAGCGAAAAAATGCAGCCGGACGAGCCCCCGCTTGTACGCGCGAAATATGCACCGCGATCAGGCCAAGATGAAGCGAGGGAATTTCGTAGAAACGCGAGAGGTATTTTTCGGGGCCCTGAATGGGACTACTGAAGAGTGGGAGTGGGAGGTGGGGGTGATTGAGGGAGGTTTGGAGACCTGTTAATGGGGTAGTCTGGAATTTTTTTTTACATCGTCTATGGCAGTGTCTCCCAACCCTTTCTCAGGTCAGACACCCTTTTATAATAACTGAATGAGTTTTACCTTCCTCAACCCCTTGTACAAAAAAGCTTTTAACGAGATAAAAAATAGTTTGAAATATATTTAATTATATTAATATATTTATTACTGAACGTAATCTGGATGACTCTTCAGAACACACTTTAGGAGTCCCTTAGGAATACCTTAGGAGTCGCTACTCACAGGTTGGGAAACACTGGTTTATGGGGAAGTACTTACGTACAGTGGCGCTCAAAAGTTTGTGCGTGAAAACACTTGTTTACCGGTGATTTAAAAAAAACACACACATATGACGTGTTTTCTTGTCATGGTGCAGAAATATCAAAGCGAAGACTAAGGAAAAGGAATACTCTCTTCTGGCTGTGTGTAATTGGCGTCGATAGCACGAAGCTGGAATTAAGAAAAAGAGTGTTCCGCCAGAAAACATTTAGCTGTTGCGACATCATGAAATCGGAGAAAGGCTCTCTAATGGCGTGTTATATCAGCGATCGTAAAAGTTAGAAATCGTGTGCTGCCTATTGTGGTTCGTTTCTCTTGTGTGAAGATGTTCCTTGGACGCTTTCGGTTTCCGAGAGTGGGGACGGAGATCGATGCTATGGAATTTGACCCTTTGCCCGTGTACTTCCTTTCTCGGTGGGCGCACATGATTTTTTATTACTCTAATAATGAGCCGTGATAGCCGCGGGATGTTGAAATATCGTGTTCGTTACTTGCTCCAACGTTGGGCGATGATTTTATAGGTTGAAACGAAGGCTGGAATCAGAGTGAGAATTCATGACCGGCACAACTTACATTTATTACGTTTGTACTGTAATTAAATTAAATTACGACATGTTTACGTTTAAAAATCGAACGTTTAATTGTTCGAGGATTAACGATCGATTCCAGTTGAATCGTCAGAAAATTTATGATCGATAACTGAACCCCGACTTGTTTGGGATAAGCGATCGCGATTCAGTTTATGATAAGTCTTACGGTAAACAACCGAGGTTATTTTAAAACATAATTAGATCGCCTGTAAAAAGTAACTCGTTGCATAATCAAGTAATACGTGTGTACAAGGAAAAAGGAGACACAAATTTCTGTACACGTACCCGTTTCGTTACCCATTATCCATAAAGCCGCGCGTTTGCATAAAATTCTCAGACGAACGTGCCAACGACGCGGATCCACGGGGTCTCGTGTCGTGTACGAGCCGGATGCAGATTTTTTAGTGCGAGTTTCACCGTGTCCCGTGTAGCAATTTGGCTGGAATTTGGGATACTTACACATGCAAATTTTACGCGGCACGGACGTGGACCCGTCGCGATCCACGCAGGGGAACAGGGACACGTCGCGTCGAAGATGTCCCGCCCAGTCGTTCGAAATTATTGTTTCGTCGTTTTCGAGGAGAAAAAGGGGGTCCACCGAAGCGGTGTCTCTCGTGAGACGGCCAACTTTTTATCGCGGAATCAGGGACCCGTGGGAGTAAAGGGTTGCGCTCTTTTTAGTCCTAACAAAACGTGGACACGCGAGAGACATTCTAAGGATAGGGATCGTCTTTAAACGGTATTGTTATCACAGTTCGCAAGACATTGCTCGTGTACGGGCATAAATTGTGCTTTTGGGGAACGAGACCGGGCGTTGCTTGTTTTTACCCTTTGCTGGAGATTCCCTTTTAGATACTTTGGGTATTCTGATTTGTGTTTAATGTAACTCTGCCGACTGGGAGTATCGTTTTTCTTTTTTACTTATATAATGTAAGTATACAGAAGATATATTATAGAATATATTATATTCGGTATATGCAAAAGTTTCAAACCTTTTTGCAGCGTTTTGCTATGATTACTTTTAATTTATACAATTCCTCGTTTCTGGGTATTTATAAGATTTGACATCGAGCTATCTGCAATGCGGTATTGAAACAAAGAAAAATTTCTTGGAAGCTTAATTTATGATATAATTTGCATCATATACAAATAAATGAAAATTTAAAAAGAGACTAAAACTTTTGCATATTCTTGATAACAAACACAAGTAAATTTAGATAATACAACTATTCTTTATCCAAAAACATAAATAGTAAAAATTACTCAATTTAAATCATTCTATAAGTAGTAATCACAAATCGTTTATCCGTTCATCCGTGTAATCTACCATACCTATCAACGTTCCATTTCACGCTACACACTACCCAACACGAACACCTCAGAGAAACCAAGATATTTCCCAAGCTATCCCGCTCGAACAACAGCTCAACTCAACTGCACCGAATTCAATCACCGCTGAATCACGCTCGGTAGATCTTCACCGAACGTGTACGCTGTCGAAAGAACGTTTCACGAACAAAATCATGATTAACGATCGGCCACCGTAAACGATCCGCCATCCAGCTGAATATCCCGTTGCTGGGAGTAAAGCGATTGCGTAACCCGCGCGCAGCGAAACGGATCTCCCCCCGATGCGTTACCATTAAGGGCGCAGCAATCACGCCCACCTAGGACACACGAGTCCCAGGCATCGAAAAGAAGCGTGGACGAGGGAAGATTGATGAGGCCGTAACTCGCAGGTTATTTTTGTATACAAAAAAAAGAATGCAACTTCGAACGAAATAAAGGACGAAAGCTTTACTTTGCAATCGGAGAGAATTCGGTGTAGACGTACGTCCTAAGACGAATCAAATTGTTATCTTTTTGTTCAAGGAAGGAGATTCGAGGCTTTTATAAACTTTAACCCTTAGCGCTTCATGCGTTTCTTTTCTTCAAATGCAACAGTCCCTTTGTCAAACAATTTTGATTTCTTCGTAGGAAATATGTCTTTAGCATCGCTCAGCTTTATATTCTGAACGTAACATTCTCTCATACCTTTAACTACAAAAATAGGTCGAACAATAATTTAATGACAAAGCATGTGGAATGTAATCATATTAAATACAGAATGTCTCTGAAGTAGAGCCAACGAAGCGTTAAGGGTTAAAATGGAGAGGTGGGGGTTATTTTGGGTCAGTGGTCAGTAAGGGATGAGGTGTTACGGACAAGGTTCAGAAATGACTTGGGAGGGTGAAACCATCGGTCATTGGGGAAAGGATCCAAGGATGTTTATTGGAGGATGAGCAGCTACTCTTAACTTAAGATAATACCATGCGTTGGCATACAACGGAAGATTTATGAGGCCGTTTGGATAATTGCCACCGTTGCGACGGGGCCTGTGGTTCCTGTGTAAAACCAGAGAATCCACGCTCCACGCTAGGAAGAAGAAGGCGTGAAAATGAGGCCCAGCTCTCAACCGCTTCACTTTATTTTGGGTTAGTAGTCAGTAAGGGATGAGGTGTTACAAACAAAATTCGGAAATGACTTGGGAGGGTGAAACCATCGGTCATTGGAGAAAGAATCCCGGGAAGTTTATTGAAGGATGAGCAAGTAGTCTTAAGATAATACCATGCGTTGGCATACAACGGAAGATTGATGAGGCCGTTTGGATAATCGCCACCGTTGCGACGGGGCCCGTGGTTTCCGTGTAAAACGAGAGAATCGACGCTCTGCGCCAGGAAGAAGAAGGCGTGAAAATGGGGCCCAGCTCTCGACCGCTTCACAAATCACCGACGCCACGGATGAATGGGAAGGATGACCCATTTCCGGATGCTACCATATACGACGACGATCCTTGACTCATCGGGGCCCTCGTGGCTTCGTTCGCCGCGGCCCGTTGAAAACGAAACCGGTTGCTTTTGTCTTCGCGCCGTTAAATAGCTGCGCGGATGACGGCCTCGGGCGAAAGTGAGCTGCGTTTGGTAATCGCAGGACGGGGATCCTTGTTCCGGAGCAGGGGGATCGGTTTTCTTCGGAATTGGAATTCTATAGCCGTGGCTGTAGAAATTGCACCACCTTCGGAGCTGAAGCAACGTCGAACGACGCTTGGTCGTTTCTTATTGCTGCGAGATGTTTTCAACACGTGGTGGACTTACGGAAGCATTCCATCTGTCTACACTGAAACAACGAGCGACGACTTTCTCGAGGAACACGGAACATCAAGATCGATGCGTCTAAGGTGCTGTAATTCTCATGGCTACGATTGTAACCGTACCTTAAACAGGGAAAGCAATTAAGGAAATTCCATTCTGTCTATATTGGAAACAGACAGGAAAAATGGATCTATTGTATAATCGCATATGATAAGTTCCACGTTGATCTTAACAACACGTTTTAATAATATACGTTTGAGTTAGTGAAACCACGGGAAAGTCAAATCATCTACGAAAATGTCCCTCCCAACCCGTGACCTTTCTCAATCCAGAAAATTAACTTTCATCAGTTTCGTCAAATTTGCAAAAAGTTTCATTCGTAAACGACAAGCAACTATTCAATTTCCTTTCAACGATCGTCAATTCCCAATTTCAAAAAAAGGCATAACAACGTCCACGGTCGACCGTCCGTTCATCAACGACGATTGCGAATTCTAAAACGGCGGAGGGGGCAGATTCCTGACAGGTTGAGGGGCCCGAAAGGAGGTTAAAAGAAGCTGGAAAACGGACCGTGGCGAAGCGCGTCGTATCGAGAGGGGGAGTGGGGGGTCGCCGTCGGCATCACGCCGGAAGAATTTAGCCGTGGCCTCTCCCGGCGCGGTTATTATGCCTGCCTTAACGTTCCTCGCGTTCGCGTTCGCCTGCCCACGCGAGGCGACCGCCCCTTTAACATCGCCGGTATTCGCCTGATTTATGAATGCCCCGGCTATATTTAACAGCGTGTTCGCCATCGAAGACATGCCTTAGGCAGCGAGAAGGCGAGCCGATACACCCGGCCCCGGAGGTGGAGATGTCGCCTCACGGGAGACGTTAGGGTAGGTACCAGGCCACGAGCGTGCACGTAATCCCACGTAATGCGGGGGATCGTGCGCGGAAACGCGATCGAGAGAGTGGGATACATATGTGGGGACGTTGAGGAAAATAGACTTATTTGTGTGTATTCCGTATACTTTAATTTATTACAGAAAAGGTTATGAATTAAAAAAACGAAGGAAGAAAAAGAAAAGTGATTAAAATTATAAATATACTTGTATTTGATAAAATTAAAACGACACCAACGAACACAAAATAACAAACGACACCTATGCTTCGCAAACTACACAGTTCTTTGCTCTACGCTGACTATTCAGCTTCTGACCTCTTCATCTCTCGATCGAGTGGGGCCCGAAAAGACTAAACGCTTGGCCTCACTCTACCGATTCCTTCACACACACACATGCACACAAATTCACGCCTAGACACACACCAAACGTGTCATCTTACAATATTAATCCTTAAATCTATACATTACTACAATATTATCTCTATTTTCGCGGATCTCGGTTTTACTAGGAGGCTCGAACAAGGAATGTCCGGCCCAACTTGCGTTTTCCAGGCCTGACGCCTCGTCGTCTTCTATGGTTAGGAGAAATACGAGAGGGAGGGAAAGGTTCTTCCGAGTTGCATCGGGCCTCGAACTATATTCGATTCGTTTATTACCTCCAGGGCCCGAGCGCTCGGTTGATACAGATACCTTTTTCCTCCACTCCGTATTTCCTGTGTGCGATGTACGCCGCATATTCATGCTACGAAATTTCGACGTGCTCCAGGAATCTCCACGGCTCTTCGTGGGCAGAGGGGACAGCTTTATCGCCGGCTTATCGCGCGGGATCGCTTCATCCGCCGTGGAAGATGCGATGATCGCGCCCGTTACGCTCGTCCTGCGGACGCGACGCGACGTGTCGCCGTTTTAGACGCTGCTCGAGAGGGGAGAGAGTCGGTTGGTCGAAGGTGAATTACCCTGGACCGTCGGAGTAATTGGGTGTTGCGCGACGGTAATGGGTGAACACGGGTGAATGGCTTCATCGTGGGTGCTCGATGTGCCGTTTCAAGGTGGGTGGTTCGGGACTGAAGCGTTGGCGCCGCGTTTTTGGGAGTCGTGGTTGGTTTAGATGGTTTGGGAGAGAATGGTTGGACACAGAAGGGGAATTGATTTGAATTTGAATGTATGTCTCGTATTTAAAAATGAAGGTGTGATTTGAAAGGTTGGTCTAGGTTCAGTGGAAGCAGGTTTCGTTGATTTAACCCTTTGCGCTCGAGGGGTGACTGTTAGTCACTTCAAATGATCGTCTCACAAATTTTCAGACTTTAGTTAGTTTGTTTATTAATGAGACTCAGAAATTAAATAGTTATATATGTAAATTTTAGTATATCGCTTAAATAAACTAAATAACGTTTAATATAGGCAAATCTTAGTAAATATTTCGAATTTGTACGTTTCTGAAGTTAGTATCATTAGACGACTAAGAATCACCTCTCGAGTGCAAAGAGTTAACATATCTGTGATGTGATTAAGAGATATTTGATGTACAATCAAATCTCAATAATCTCACTGGGAAACGTAGATATGGAATATTTGCAAAATATTCCAGATTTAGATTTAACGTAGGGAAGAGATGTACATATGTGACTGTTTATGAGATTGAAAAAGTTCAAGCTTAATTTAATTCAATATTTAACAACTAATTGTTTTACTTCAATCCAGCAATCTTATCCAGTAGAATGGGTACGTTCACAGCATTTATCCATAAAACAGAGAAAGGAAGAGAGGAAGAAAGAAAGCCAGATTTATTCGGACACGTGAAACAGTCAGCCTGATTAAACGAGGGGCACATAAAATTCAGATTATCTTCACGAAGTGACCGCGAATGTTGCAAGACCAGGCTTTCGTCCGTACATCCTTTCTCGTGCGCGCTTGTAAAAGGGCACCGATCACCGAGGGGCGTGTACGGTTCGTACACGATACCATGGTCCAGCCACCCAAGTGGCACACTTCCCCAATTCCACATTGTTCCAAGGCGGTGTTCTCGAATCGAAGCTCGAAGATACAAGCTAGGCGGATAGTAGGTCTCGAGCAGCAAGCAAACACGGTCCAGGGCCGTTGTTTCCGCTTCGACAACACTATGCAACCGTGTTGCAGCTTCTTTTTACGCTCGATTACGGTCTGTTTGTCGACAATGGATCGCATTGATCTATTTGCTTCGTTCATGTCCGTGAATATCGTTGTCGTGTACGAGTTTTCCACTGACAATGTCTGTATGGTTAAACTCGTACGTCACACGCCGAATTAATTTTGTGCGACTAGTTTTAGTTTAAAAAAGTGAGCGGATTTTATAGAATAAGGTGAAATTAATAGGTGAAATTCTTAAGTCGTCCTTAAATTTCTCACGCATAACATTGACTTTGTTATCGATTCATTCGGTCACGTTCAACGAGATTTCTGGTTCATCAATTTCACATACGTGAAATCACACGTTAATCGTATTCGAAATCGGAAAGGCGCCCGTTGCGGCGCCAACAGACAAAATAATCAGATTCCAAAGCAGCGATTTGTAAATTCCTGCTGTGGTCACGGTATCACCACGATCTGAGTTTCACTGCTCTAATCCCGGTAATACCTCGGGCCATGGTAATTTGCATGCATTAAATCAATCGAGATAAGGATCAAAGTTGGTCCCTCGATGGCGTTATCCTGGATCATCGAGCACCGGTATCAGATATCCTATTACGCGTGGCACCGTCGCCATTCCTCATCCAATCATAACCCTCGTCATCCCTATTGTGCACCGAAACTCATGGAATCTGTCCACACCAACACAAACACGTGGCGGCTACGAGATTCCATGCGAAACGATCTATGAACGTTCAAACTTGATCGCATCTCGTCGCGTTTACTACTATTAAGCAGATGGATCTCTGATAGATCCTCAATTTTCCTTTCACCATAATCGTAAAATTATAAAATTCGAACGCTCTGCAAATTGCTTGAAATTAATACACAATTCCATAGAAATTGGTCAATGTTGTAACTTCATATTCAAAAATGATACAATGAAATGTAATACATATTTTCTGTATCTCATGCGAAAATGTTTTTTCACACGAGGAAAGTTCCTTAGCAATGATAAAAGATTTTTGGAATCAAAGTTTGGAAATCACTGCTCTACATCAATTCCAATTTCCCCTTCACAAATTTTCCATAAACAACGCGTTTGGAAACACTGACGGAAATTCACACCTCTACCTTCTTATCAAATCTACTTAAAGTAGCAGTGAAAAGTTTAAGACGAGAGGATAATATAGAACATAGTTTTATAGTCTGCAAATATTGTTTGCACATTCATTTTTATTGTTATTATGGTAGAACACTATTTATCGATTAGCACAGAATGTGAATTTTGTTTATTATGCTATTCCTTATAAATTAGTTAGTTTAACCCTTTCGCTTCGAGTGCCTTATATATACAGCACTCAAATGTACTTTGTACTTTAATAATTTTGTAAATCTTTTCCTATAAAAAATGTAAATATACTATTATTTTAGAGCAACGATTGTTTTTTTAAGCACAGTTGTTATTTAAACCTTAAAAAAACGAATATACAAAAACCGGGCACACTGTGCACATTTCTAACTCGTGCTTCCGTTCAGTTTAGCGAACTGAACTACCGAAGCAAAAGGGTTAATTTCGTTGACTCTATGTACTTAAACTTTTATCCGCTACTGTATAACGTATCCCCCCGTGAGGATCTTCAGCCACTCCCCCTGAACGCACAAAAATATTCCTTGATGCCCCATGCTCCGTCTCCGGGCCCCGTGGTCACGCCAGTTCCACGGGTAATTACAATTTCAAAAGACGGGAGCGTGTTATCGGTGGCAGGAGGGGCAGCAGCAGCAGCAGCATGATTAACACCGGCGTGGCAGTGTTGCGCGAATAACGCAAGGGCGCGCGAATTATCCGCTCGTTATCGCGGCGCTCCGGGTATCCACCGGGTGTGTTATCGCAGCGTGGTCCGGGATCCGCTAAAAGAGCTGGTTTCTATCGAGATCTACATAGTTGCATAACTTGAAACCGGGCATCGATTCTCGGAGCCGAGCCAGTTGATCGCGATGCCTGCACACGCCGGGGCAAGGAACGGCGAGGGGAGGATGGGGCCAAAGCGTGATGAGGCCGGTGCACCCGGTCCGATGTCCGATAACGAACCACCGGCGCTTACTGCTCGCTGAAAACGATCTCACTCCGTGGCCGTCTCGTGAGATTCTTCTTCACGCTCGAGGTTTCAGCGGAACATCCTCGTCGCTTGCGCACGGTGTAAAATTCGAGCTTGGTTTGCTTGGAAACGGATGAGACGGAAGTGATAATAACGATTTCGATGAAGTTTACAGGAGCAATAAGTAGGTTGACCTCGAATTTTTGTGCATTCATGAGAAATTCAAATGTGAATTTCAGTGGAACGTCATCGTCATTCGCGGACGGTGTAAAGTTTGAGGTTGGCTTGCTTCGAAACGAATAAGATGGAAGTAATTCTAATGATTTCGATGTGGTTTACAAGAGCAATAAGTAGGTTGACCGCGGATTTTTATGTATTTATGAGAAATTCAAATTTGAATGGAAACGTAGAATGCATTATAGTACGCAAAAGTATGCGATGCATTTTGAGGAAAGTAGATGTAATATTTGAAGAACGAGATAGGTTCCTTTATTTAGGTTTCACTTCTTTAATTATGTTTAAAAAAATTTGAATTTCTGTAAAAATTCATAGGACTGTAGTTAATCAAGTTTGACAATAGTGATTATTCGATTCTTCGTTAATTAGCATAGTAGGTAACTGATTACAGCAATAGAAATGTGAGATCGCGTTGGCGTTAGCGATTAATATCTAGTAAATAATAGTTCTAGAAAGAATTTAGATACTTACTGTTATTTATAACGGATCTATGAACAAGTTTATGGTAAAATTGGAAGAGTTCTTATTTTTGAAATATTTATAATTGAACAATCAAAAAATACCACGATGTTAAACTGTATTGGCAATACATGCCCAAGGAAAGCTACAACGCGTGAACGCAACGCATGTAGTTCCATTATCTCACGATGAATATTTCCTTCCACGGTGATGCATCTCCGCGTCCAGCTCTCCATTCTTTCGTGTCATCGGGATGCACCGTGAGAAGCGAGGAGAAGGTGTCTTTAACGTCTTTTTAATTAGCCGACGATGTCGGCGATCACAGAGGCGTCCTTTATACCGCGGCCAATTAAAATAACCGATGAAACGGACCCGCGTACACGGCCGTGCTTTATTGCCCGTATAATAGTCATTCTGAATTGTTAATTAACGCAGTATACGTCGGAAAAGACAGTCGAACGATTAAACCACTTCGTATCAAATTTGAATTCTGCATTTCGATTGCGAGTAGAATTTTTCCATTTATTTCCTAAGACTTGGTTGTTAAAAATTAAAAAACGACAACTTTTCAAAAATTCTCGACTATAATACGAATATAAATTACGATCTCCATTATTCTAAACATCTCAAGTTTTGTCTTTCCACTTCCCGCTAATCTCGACCAACGCACAAACAGTTCGTGCAACAAAGTTATTCACATTTCAGCTGCATAAAATCAAGATTTCTTGCTGAAGAGCGTACAGAACTATCCCCGTTCGAGTGTCAAATATCTGTTATCTAAAGTCACAGACAGGAAGTCTCTTCGAGCCACAAACGCATCCCCCTCCCTATTCACAGGAAACCCGTCTTTGAGACGGCGCGGCACGGCCAATTAAACAGCGGGGTCTCGTGGTCATTCTGCGTGTAAAAAATCACTCGAGTATTTTAATTAGACAAGCTTTAGGTGTCACGGGATCAGATTTTGCTCGCGCCGCACGAGAATCCCGCAGCCTAAGAAACGAAAGGGGTAAAACGAGAGAAGGCTCGCGGGGGCAGGCGCAATTAATTTCTATTAATTAAATCCGAGTCGCGTTGAAAAGTTTCCCGGGAATATGATTTATCGCCGGGTTGATCCCTTCCAGGTGATTTGCTGCCGCGGTTTTAATTAGATTCGAACACGGTCGCGTTTCGCGCGCTATCCTGGCCGCTCTCGCTTTCGATCCCTTCGCGTCATCGTCGTAAAATCGTCGTCTTTGTGACGGACTGCAGAACATGTGGGAGATTCGAGTTGCTGGCGTGCACCGACTTCCGCGTGCAACTCGTCAATGTTAAGGTTTCTCCACGTTGAACGTGGAATAATTTCTGAATGAAATTAATCGTTGATGAAAATTAAATAAATACTTCAACGATCTGATATTTAATTGAAAATTCAGATTATAGCATGTTTCGTTAATTTTGTGAGCTACTGTTTTTGTGTTTTTCAGAATTGAATTAACTTTCTTTTAGTATTAAGTTACGCGGTTTGAAAGAAAGTGCAGTGATATAGTGCATAAACTGTAATTAAAAAAGAAAAGAATAAACTTTGGTTACACTGGACGAATATCCTCTACTTCCCTGGAACTCAAAGAAAGTAAGCTCTAAGTTAAGTTACTAAAGTTTCCACGATCAGCAATCTTATCATGAACTAACATTTCAGTCAGTAACTATTGGAAATGGGTTTTATATTGCTTAAATAAAATACCCTGTTATTTGAGATATTATAATACTTTATTACATAGCATAAAGAAGAGCAATTGTGATCGAAGCTTACGAGTTTTATCATGAGACTAGGAAACCGCAGTGATTGAAATTCCTACAACCCCGTCCGGGTCCTTCAGCCCCTTTTTGCTGTTTCTTAACGTTTCCGAATTTTTAAAAATGTCAGGGTTCTTAGAAAAAGTCCTTGAGAAAGTTCGTTAAGAGAAAGAACTGGTTTATGGTTAATTTTTGCTTCGCAGTATTTCTGTATCCAATTTCTAACAGCAACATTATGAATTACAAAACGCAAAGCTTTGCATTCGACGTTACGTTAAAACTTCGAGGCATAAATACTGCGCAGGGAAGGTATTACATCTGCAGACTGATCAAATTAATTTTTGAAGAAACCACCCTAAACATTATCTCGTAAAGTCGCTTCCTACGCTAGGCGTGCAGCAGCCTTAAGGCGCGCGCGGCGCCCGCGACTGACCGTGTTCGATCCGCGCGGGGACGTGGGCGCGCGATTCTTTCCTTCGGCGTCGATTTTAATAAGGAACAACGACGACGAGACGCTGTTATGACGGCTCGAAGGTGGTGCAGTAAAACCGGGTGATAAAGATACGCGTCGCGCGAGCGCTCGCAGCAACTCGGCCTGGGCGGGGTGGCGCGCACTTGCGTGCGTTTCGCCATACTCCGAGGAGGCCTCTCCTCTCAGACCCAAGCAGATACTGTTACTAAGTGTCGTAAAGTTTATTGCAGTGGTTTCCAAGCGGTATGGTGTGGGTCGTGGATGAATTCATTGTAGGTGCCTGGTTTCCTGGCCTCTGCCAGGCTTCTTTGGCTTCGTCAACCCCCCTCCCTTTACGAAAGCTCCTCTCTTTCATCCTGTAGACGAAAGTATTTTTTGGGGGAACTGCAAATTTCGGAACTAAACTCTCGTATCTTCTTTTTCTTTTTTTTTTTTGAAATTATGGAGTAAGGGGGTGGATTATCATTAATGGAAATTAAAGTATTGTTTCATCCCCCATGAAGGCGAAAGTATTGTCCGCAGAATTTTTTTGGGAAGTCACAAATTTGGAAACTAAGCCCTCCTATTTCCTTTTTCTTGAAATTATGGAGTAAGGGGGTGGATTAGTTGGGTAGTTGCAAATTTGGAAACTAAGCTCTCCTATCTTGTTTTTGAAATTACAAAGTAAGTGGGTGGATTATCATTAATGAAAGTTACAATATTGTTTCATCCCCCCTGAAAGTGAAACTGTTGTCTCTAGAAATTTTTGAGGGGCTGCAAATTTATAAATTAAGCTCTCCAGTTTCTTTTGCCTAAAATTGCGTAACAACGGGGTGGATTATTGAAAGTCAAGTTATCGTCTTTGCTTTCGAATTTTTATTTTCCTGTTATCTCATACTTTCATTTAATCCACTCCTTGTAACATTTTGAACTTTCACTTGCCGATTGAAAAATTCAATTTTCCCCTACTCGACGCCAGAGTCAAAACTATGTAAATACAGTTCCCACGAATTGCAGCTCTGCGTCTAGAACGAGCCACAAAATGAAAATCACAGTGATAACGTTATTGCCGCGGCTCCGAGCGATCAAGATCTGTAACGTAAATAATAGAAAGGGTCGGGACCGCGTGGCGGATGGATCGTCGCGCGGGATGCTTCCGGCGGGAGAGGATCCGTAAAAGGAGCGACAATACACGCCGAGATAAGCGTTCGGGGAGAACGTTAATAGATATTCGACACGGTGTTAACCGATCGCTGGGGGCAGCGTTGCCGATCGATCGTGCGCGAACAAAGGATTCGGGACCCGTGGGCGGCCGCGTCGAGAGCTGTTTCTACACGAAATTAATTTACGGCCGTTTAACGGGACCAGAAGGATCGAAAGGTCATCGATACCGCGGTAAAAACGGCATGGGCTACGCGTTCGGAGCACGGCCGAATAAATTCGACGCTGTGATTAGTTACGGTTAACGGTTAACCTTTCCTCCGTTTTCTCTTTATCATCTGTTATTATCGTTCGTTCTTTCTCTCGTCGAACGATATTTAGAGGGCCGCGACGCGGAGCAGGAAACAACGTTTGCCGGTAGGGGATCGATTCACGAAGAGTACGTTGAGACGCGAAGTTATGGCGCTTATGCAGATAGATTCGATTTGCAGCGCGTATGTGGTGAAGAGGAGAAATTTAATGGAAGCCTTCAGCGGTTATTCTTATCTGTAAAGTATTGTTGCGCGCAACCCGTTACCGCATTGTTATTATTTACTGTTGCAACCAGCTTGCCGTGGAATAACGGTGAATGAATTGTTAAACATTATTGGGCGATCTTTCTGCTTGGCTGGTTTTACAGAACATTTCATAATTTCGTCTCGTTTCGTTTCCGTCTATTTTTTTTAATCGTTGGGATACTTTAGTTCGTGTTATCTGAAGAATTTATACACGTACATCGTTCTTCTTTCGATAAATTTGCTTACTTTCACTTTACATTTCCTGCGATTAATTTTATATCGATAGCTGACAGCAATTATACTTGATTAGAAATACAAAAGCGAAAATATGAAGAAAATACATTTAGGAAATAAGCGTATTAACCCTTTGCACTCGAGAGGTGACCGTTAGTCTTTTAATACTAACTTCAAAAATTTTCAAATTCGAAATATTTACTGTGATTCACATATATTAAACTTCATTTAGTTTAGTTAAGTCGTGTATTAAAATTTACATATATGACTATTTAACGTCCGGGTCTGAAGTAAAGTTTGAAAATTTGCGAAACTATCATATGCTAGAATTACGATGTCCCATGAGAGGGGACAGCCGAGTGCAAAGGGTTAAAGTGCTAACTAGCGAAAATAAGACAGACTGACTACAAAAAGGTATTCTCATGCGATCACGTTTTTCGATCAGGCATCCCTTATTTAAGTTTCACAAATTCCGTTTCTACTAACTTTTGAACAGTAGTGTACATCCTCCTGCAGCCTAAATAAACCGCAAAAGGACAAACTTCTGCGCCGACAAAGGCTGCGTCGCCGCAAAACATAACTAATTGTCAGCCATGTAATTATTTCGCTGGCAATTAAGCGTGCTCGTGAAAGCAGGGAGGACGATTACGTTAGAAAACACGCGTTTTAATGCTATTGTCTTGCCCAGTGGGATATAGTCCTGAAAAATCGAAACACTTGTAAATTGAGAGATCATCACGATTCACGAGAACCACTTGGATCAAATAAATTTGTAGCATAGTTTTACAACTTAATTCAGTTTAACAAAACGCAGCAAAGTTTATAATTCGTGTTCCAATCACTTTGCATTTTTGTTCGATTCACTTTAAACGACTCATTAATTACATTTTACGAAAGCGATCAAATTAAAAATTGAACGACAAGATATGTATTTAACACGATCAATTAAAAGGGTTGAAGAAGAAAAATTAGTTCTGCGTATTCTTTGGTATTCAACTTATTACTTTTCATATCCACACTGACAAGATATACATTTCCTCTCATATCTCAACCATGTAATTGACTTTTTCGGACGTCAAGAAAATCAGGGTCGATCGCGTCGCCTTCGTCTCTTATTGTTAACCCTAATCGCTTCGCCTAACGTAAGCAGTTCAAACCTTTAGATACCCTTCTCAGAATAGACCCTACTGAAAACAGAGAAGTTTCCAAGGAAGTAAAACAAAGATTACTTTTTGATTCCTTTGAACACCACTGATAATCGTACCAATCCAACAAATGCATGCAAGAAAATCGAATTATCATTTACACCTTTCACAAGAAATCATAAAACGTTTCCAAGACCCCACCGCGATAAGTTCACAGAACTGGTGTGAGAAATTACATTTGGAGCATTTTAGTAATTCTCAGCGTTAATGTTGTCGCCACGGTGAACGTATCTCCAATGGGTGGGCAAATATTTACGAGGGGCAGTGCATAAATCTAGTTCGCGGGTTGCGTAACGCGCCTATGCGCGCACGCTCTGTTTATGGTGTTGCTCTATTCAATTGTGGAAACGGGTAACGGTAACTCGTGAATGGCGATTGTCGACCTGCCTCGCCGTATCGAATCCACGGGACGAAGGCGACCGTTTGGCCAAATGCAGAAGCCAGCAGTTCACTCTGCTGAAAGAGAGAAACAGTGAGAAAGAAAGAAAAAGAGAAAAAAAGAAAGAGAGAGAGAGAGAGAAAGAAGAAAGACAAAAAAGGGAGCGAGAAAGAGAGAGAGAAAGAGAAAAAATAAAGAAAGAGAGAAAGAAGAAAAACAAAGAAGGGAGAGAGAAAGAAAGAAAAAGAGAAAAAAAGAAAGAGAGAGAAAGAAGAAAGACAAAGGAGGGAGAGAGAATGAGAGAGAGAGTGTAAGAAAGAAAGAAAAAGAGAAAAAAGAAAGAGAGAGAGAGAGAGAGAAGTTCTCTCTGTGAGATGGCTCGTCTGCCCAACGCAGAAATCCGCGGTTTCTCACGGTGCCAAGATAGAACTCGCCAATTTGTCTCGCGGCTGAAATGTCAGCGTGCAGAGACAGAGCCTCCCCGACGACTTACTTCGGAACCAGTGAGCAGCGGTTCGTGGTCGGTGAAAGGCGAGGAAAAATTTGTTCGTCGGTTACGAAACCAAAACCGAGGACGTGGCTCGAATTTATGAGATTGATGAAGTTGAAATTTAGTTAAATGTAATTAACTGACTCGCTGCTGAAATTGAACGGCGTTTCTCAGTCATCAAATATGTGCAGTCATTCCTCAAGATTTTGCAGACACCGAAACTTAACGGCAAAGTTTGCTTTTGTATTATATATTTCAATTTAACTTTAATCGTTAAATATTTCGCATTTGAAAATTTATAGAACTATCAAAACCCAGTTACCGAGGGTCATTTTTGGAGTGCGAAGGATTATTTTTATAATAATTCTACACTAACTTTTCAGAATATCCATAAAATATCACAATGGATTATTTTCAATTAAAGTTCGAGGCAATATTTTTACGTGCAAACGATTACAGGAAAATTCCAGCAAATAATTCTTTCACATGTGCACATCAAAGTTGTGAATTCGTGTTTTCAGAAGAAATTTCATATTTGCGAGTGGCTGAAATTGCCTAACATTCAAATCACATTGAAAACTGAATCCTCGTCTTTCTTCATCGATTCACCAGCCATGGTAATGTAACAGCGTACTTTCCTAGTGGTAACACACGTTCTTCGAGAGTTTCGAAGCCGTCTCGAGACGTCGCAATGTTAATCGATGCGCTCCGTTTGTCACGGTGACAACGAAACGTCTCTATACGAGGAGGCTAATTTATCGCGCGCTCGCTAATTCAACGCTCGCGTGCGAACCCCCTCGAGAGACTGCCAACACCGAAACGCCTAATCGTTCGATCACCCGAACCACCGTATCGTTTCATCAGCTTCCCGTATCAATATCCCGTGCAACAAGTAATTTATGGCATTCCACGAATTCTAATAAAATCTTCCAGGTCCTCGTTCTTCGATAATTAATTAGAAGGGATCTGGAGGCTCCACGGAATTCTATGGATTTTCAATTTTTCCTATCTGCTTGCGATTAATTCTTCATTCCTTATTCAACGCTTATCTCGAATAACGAATACTTTCGACTTACTCGTAATTAATGAATAAAAATCCTGAAGGTTCTCAAATGGCTCCTCACTTATTTTATTTACGATTATTTTCAATTGATGCAATATTAATTATCAATAAACGATAGAAGAAAATTCGACAACCTTTCGATATCTTTAATACTAAGTTTATGAGACCCGTCAATTTGACAAAATTTGCAAAAACAATTACTATTATTGTTAGCAATTTTTGCTAACTTTTATCGATGAAGCGATACAAATATACCAAAATCTGTTTCCCTTTCAGTTTTACAATTTTAAATTCTGTTTGATGCACACCTTATTCCTTAGAATATGTATATGGGAAATAGATACACAAGAAATGTCCGTAAATCTAGTGTTAAGCTGTTAATTTTTCATGAAAGGGGACACAGATTATTTATTACTTTAGAAAGGAGTTGCCACTCGGAACTGACAAAAGAAAAAAATACCTAGAATTAACCAATCCTTCGTTTCATTCTCCAAAAAAAAATAAAATTCATTCCCAATCATTCCACGCGTTACTTTAACTAACTTTTGCCTAACTGCTTCCGTCTTCTGTCCCCCGGTGTCCCGTGTCTAATTTATTCGTTCGGCCGCTAATTCCGCGATCACGTGTCGAGAAAGTCCAATTACCGTGCGCCGCCCGTTCGATCATCGCGATCATCAACGAGCCGAACGTGAGCGCGTCTAACGACGACGCATTATTCCGAGGAGGAAACGCCACGGATTATCCACGGCGACTGCATTCGATCTGGCGACCTCCCACCAAGCACAATGCCGCATTATTGCGCGCGGGATTTACGAGCGGCCCGACCTTAATATTCAAATTGAACGGCCGCATCCATCGACAATAGACGTCGTCGACATTGTAGCGGCGGGGATCGCAGCGCCGGGGCCGTGCAACCGGAAACTTTCTTCGGGCGAGCCGCCCGAAGACAAGGATCCGTCGTGAGAATGTGAAACGCGTACGAAATTTCGCGAGGGCGTGGGCGATGAACTCGTTGGGGATCACGATGATTTTTCGCAACCTTTCGCTTCAGCGAAATCGATCATCGATGTCGATGTGTATCCGCAGCTTTTCCGTATCGCCGCGTGAATAATCGATTCTTTCGTTGGAGTTACTTTAAAATTAACCCAGCGACCTCTTACAATTAGTTTCAGAGACGAGTATATTCAAGAGATTCAAATTTGTTTGAAGATTTAAACGTTCAAAAGTTTGAATACGTAAAAATTCGGGTATTCAACAATTTTTATGTTTGAAGTCCATGTTCATTTCAAGCGTATAAAAGTTGGGAATACAGTGCGTAACAAAAAGATAGATCCAGTTGCATTTTCATTTTTAACTTCGATACTGTATATTTTATTGGAAATAGATATACAAGAAATATCCGTAAATCTAGTGTTAAAGGTATAAGTGTTTAAAGTTTGTGGACTCGAAAATTGAAATATTTAAAATTTGAATACTTAAAAATGGAACTGCTTAAATTCTGGAATTTAAAAGATCGAGTTATCTAAATTTTAAGCTTCTAAAACCTCTGTTATTTACATTCACAGTTTAAAATAAGCTTAACGAAAATAAGGTGTACGACAAATGGTCAACCTTTCGATTTCTTCTGGTCACATGCATAGTTCCCCAGGACAATGACGCAGGTAAACGGGTCCATTTCGTGCGACAGCACAATCAGCCTCTTTTTGTCACAGTTGAGATGGTGGCCGATGTCTCCGAGGGTTTTCCACGGGGGTCAATGTTAAACGTTGTTCTCGCGACGCCACTCTCATGGATGCATGGGACATTGATTAATGCTGCGCTGGTGCACGGTGTGGGTCACTTCGCCGCCATTAGTCTTGCCTCTCGTCTTCATTATAATGTCACGGGGCTAATTCCACAGGCCATTTAAGCCTTTTCACAAGGTCCCGTCGCGGTCGTCGCTGGTACAGTACCTTTTTCTCGCGTGTCCAAGATCGATTTAAGGGCGGGACCATTTATTTCCACCTTGATCGAGCCGTGATACGAGACGGTCGAACAATCGATTTAATTGTGCGACATTTCTATACAGATAGGTGTGTAATTGTAAATAAATACGTTACCTGTCGCCTTCATTCACACTCGCTGTGAAACTTGTTTTCTCGGGTATTGTATTGTACTGTTTGGAGGTCTCAATGTAAACGTTACCATTATGCCAGCGATCTTTATGCAAATTTATGTTTTTACAGACACAGTTGAAGAATTGATTTATTTTAATTTTTAAGTATTATAACGTGTACTTTTCCGGTGGCGCTTTTGCATATTAAATACTATAAGGTGCATTTTGTTTGCGATGCTTTCGCATATTATTATATTTTGCAATAATTATCAGTTTTAAGAGGTAAAGTTTCAATTTCAATGTACATTCTTGGTCACGAATGCAAAAATTTAGTCGATCCCTTAAATGACTTATCAACCCTATTCTTCAATTTTTTCACAGTTCCTAAAGTGGTTCCATTTATTATCTCACCTATGTCAAGAAGTTATCCAAAGGTTTCTTTAAGCAAAGTTTCCCTAATTCTCTAATAATAATTTAAAACCTGTAATCTATAAAATATATTATATAAAATAAAGTAAAACCCTAATAATTCCTAAAATGGCCGGTGAGTGAATCATGCCATTCATTTGTAAACCTATCTAAACCTATCCATAAATAACCGTAACCCTAACAAAAAGTTGCATTCCTAGGATCGATTCGCACGTGCTCGCCGCGGAGATACTTCTTTCTCGATCGATCAAACATTTTTCTCAACGATTCCTCCGCAGCGCCTTTTGATTATCGAAAATAATGTTTAACCGCGGCGCGCATCGATGAGATCGCATCGCAACCTCCGATGAGGATTCCCCCCCTTGATGTCGATGATTATCCGCGGTGTACCACTCGGGGATTATACCTCCTGGTGAATTATAAGGTCGACGCAACGAATCCTCATCGCGGTCGGTCCCAGGGGATCGCACCGCGCGAAATCGAGCTACGAACGCGACTCGCATTTTTCTCGTTCGTTAACACTTTGCCGACCGAACGGGGAGATCTCCCATTTTGTTGTCAACAGAACGCTGCAATTGATTCTGTTTGCTTTTGTTATCAGTTAGTCTTGAACTAGTACTGTTCATAAATTTTCCAAAATACAATTTTTAATGAATTCAACATCAGCTTAGGACCAACTAATAACAAAAGTAAATAGAGTCAATCACACTGCTTTGTCAAGAAAAAAATGGGAGATCTCCCCATTCGGTCGGCTAAGCATTAAAAACCCTAAATGGCACGACTACAAAGAAACTTCTCTGTATACGGTGATCTTTTAGGTCACAATAGTTTTCAACACGGTTAAAATATTACTGATCAGACGCAACCTTAATTATTGTTATATGCACGACTCATAAATTTGATAAATTTTTTTATTTTTGTTGTTCTCTCTTGGTTTGTGTGTAAAGAAAATTTAAGACCAAAGGGTGAAAGAAACATAAAACGACAAAAATAAAATTCGTATCCTATGCTAATCAATAAATAGTGTTCTACCATAATGACGATAAAAATAAGTATACGAGCAATATTTGCATACCATAAAACTATGTCTTACATTGTCCTGTCGTCTTAAACTTGTGTTCGCTACTGTATAAAAGGCTATGCTCGTTAGGTACTAAGTAATTAAATAAATAAATTTTATTTTATTATGACATTATGTTTTCTTTTCTTTCTTGAATGCGACCGAAAAGAATCGATACCATTTACCTGCCTTGTATAAGAATACTATAAGAAAACTACGGTAAGATTTCGAAACACCATTCAAGCTTCCTAACTTTCAATGAATTCTTCCTTTACTTTAAAATAAAAAATAAAATTACTCAAGAAATCCAAATTTCAGTAACGAATACCGTAAAAATACCAAATCTCGCTGTGTAATAGGTCATTCTGGTAAATAAAAGTTTGTATCGAATTCTACCAGCAGACAACTCGTCGATTAAATCGGTTTTATAGATTAAAGATCTTACGTTCTCCTCCGGTTAAGGCCCAGGGGTTCTGGGCCATAACAATGACGTGGCGTTCGAACAAGTGGAAGCAATGATCCAGGGGACATAATGAACAGGTGAAAAAAAAGAAAAGAAGAAACAGCAGAAAGCAGGCATGATAAATGTCCATGATGCAGTTCAATCTCTATCTCGATCGCGCTCGTTCTACGCGATGTAATGTCGCGATAAGTCAGCACAAATGTCCTAATTAGCGTGTGTACACACACACACACACACAGATAAACGTACACAGGATCCTTCTCTCTTCCTTTTTCTTCGCTGGCAATCGTACTTACGCCGTGCCTCTCGTTGTAACGCGTAATTTGTAACGGCAACGGACGAGAACGGTTTACACGTTACACCGTAACGCGTGCAACGTGTCGACGAGGGCGGAATGTAGTCATGAGCTTTCGAAAGTCACTTCGCATTAGCCGAGCAAAACGATATTTGCACACCTGTGAGAATTCAGGGGACGATTCTTTGATCGATATTGATTGCCTGTATTTAGAAAAAATTTTTGAATACAATTTTCTCAATTTAACCTTCCTTCGTTTAATCTGTTTCTAAGAATGAACAATTTAAAAAAAAGATATATCGAGTGAAGAAAAATATACAATAGCAGACAAAAGTTTAAGACAAGAGGACAATGTAGAATATAGTTTCACAATATGCAAAAATATTGTTCATATACTTATTTTCATCGTCATTATGGTAGAATACTATTTATTGATTAGCGCAGTATGCAAATTTTGTGTATCATGCTATTCCTTATAAATTAGTTCGTTTAATTTCGTTGACTTTTGTCCACTACTGTACGTGTAAAAATTGGAGGGACACATAATGAAGGAAATGCATAATGTGTGGAGGAGATACAGAAGAAACGAAGAAGACACAAGTGCGTCAATTGACAGAAGAAGAGTTTATAGAAATTTAAGCAAAATTCACGAAACCTTCGACGACATCGAACGCGTAATTATCCTACTAAAGCATAATAACGTCGAGCGGACAAGGACCTGTCCTGTCCGTGTGATTCAGATCAGCGTAATAATTAAGACACTCGAAGGTTGATACACGAAAAGAATCTGATCGGCGCGGGTCATTTAATCGCGGCACTCTGTTGCACGTTTAAACGCTCGTTACAAGAGCCGCGTGTCGTAATTCAATTTCACGCTTTCCTGCTTCCCCCGGCTCGGAATGTTATCTCATTCCCATCGGGAATAACCGATAGCGTACGTGTACGCGTTACAGCACGTTCGCCACTCTGTTGCACGGAAACCTATTGTGATTTCCCGTGAGAGTTTACCGTAACGGTTTCCATGGGCCCCCTTTGACTAGCCATCGCTCGAGGATGATTCGCAATCGATGCGCAATCAACGACTTTCCAGCAATTCAGATTCAAGTATACTCGAGTGCAAGCGCAACGATCGTTCGTTTTGCGCAATGTAATTGGCGTGACGGTGTATATTAACAGCTAACTTCGACAAACGAATCGAACAAATTGCTGTTAAATCAGTTTTGATTCGAGTTGAAGAGATAGGAATTGGTCGATTAATGGAATTGAGAATAAAATAATTTGATAAAGCTTTCGAATGTTTGTTCGAGAAATGACTGTGACAAACAAATTTCATTTATTAAATAAATATAGTAATAATAAAATATAATATAATTTTCAATAATAAAATAAATGGAGAAAACCCATATACATGGGTATAAATAGGTATACATAGGTTGTTGATAAGGTACGGAAGTTACAATATCTTGGAGATTAATCTGCGAAATACCTTGATAGAATAGGTCTATTATTTGACAATAATTATTAGTGAAAGCAGTAATACGAGTAACTGGATCGGTAAAGCGAAAGCGAGATCTAAAGCAAATGGGGTAGAATAGATGCGAAAACTTAACAATTCTTATTGACACATAAAATTTGATATTACCTAGAAGAAATGGACATTTAGTTAAACTATTTAAAATTTTAAAAAGAACTGTTAAATCAGCAGTTGATCTTCTAGGTGCTCAAAATGGAATATTTAATTTAAGCATAATAATTGGACCATAGTTACGATCAGTAGGATGCATCGGGGTGCCAGATTTAATGAAACGGAAAGAAAAATGGAATATTAATTGATAATTGAAGAAATTCTGAATTTTGCTTATTCAAATCGGTCAAGCAGTATAGAAGACACTATTTAAATAATTATTTGAAGAGACGCATTATTTGAATCGATTTCCCAATCGCGTACACGGTAGCACATTTAAAAATGGAGGCTTAATTTTTTGTTTGTTTAGGTGTGCTAAACGTTCATTCCCGATGGATCACTCTTGTAAAAATGAAATAGATTAAAAGTTTATCGTGAATTGAAATTTCGGTACGTAATCCTGTTACACGGTAAAATTCAATATTTGTTGTCGAACGTCTCTGCTGTTTCGCATATGGCGCCAACGAATTTGCTTCCAGCCGTACCACGGTCGATTCCGTTGTCCGTGGTTCTCGGAAGAGGTCCAAGGTTTGCCTAATCGCTCGATGGACGTGAGTTCCGATAACAAACCACGGCCTCTACCGCGAACTGTTTTGACTACGGAAGTGTTCACCGGAAGCGAAGTTAATGGAACGGAGTAAAACTGTATTCTGTATATTCTGGTGCAAAGAAAACAATGACTGCCTCGTCTATTCCACGATCTGACTACATAATACATTTTTTCACGACTAATTCCTTTTTTTTTTAATAGTTTCGATAACTATTAACCCTTTACACTTGGGAAGTGACTCATAGTCGTTCAATAATACTAATTTCAAAGATTTTCAAGCGCCAATTTATTAAGATTCGTTCATATTGGACTTCAATTGATTTAGTTAAGCAGTGTATTAAAATTTACTCATATGACACCTTGGATCTCAAAATTTAAGAAACTCATTTGGTGACTGAGAGTTGCCTTTCGAGTGCAAAGGGTTAAGAATAAAGGTTCTTAATTTTGAGTTCTCTTACATAATTTTTATTTTTTACTTAAAAATAAATTACAGGGTGAAATATTCAATTTAAACTTTAATTTATATTTATTACTTATATCATTGTTTAGGTTATCTTTGCAAAATTAGGGAAACTTAACCTGGACTCTTATGTAGTGCAATGCATCATCATTATGGATTCGAATATTTAATTTTAAATTTAATCTATATTTTTTACTTATATCATTATTTAGGTTATATTTGCAAAATTAGGGAAACTTAATCTAAACTCTGAAGTAGTGCCATGCATCATTATAGATTCGAATTTTTTCAGTTTATTCCACAATAAAGCACCACGATCGAAAGATTCGCGAATCATTCTGAAAAGTGACCTCGCGTCGTTCAGAAAATCCAATATTTACGTACGTACTTCGAATTCGCGGCGGATCTGAGGTGTCCATTCGTCACGAGAGTATTGGAAACACGAATGGCGACCTTGGTTTTCACCGTGGCACTCGGGAAGGTGGAAAGAGGACACTGAACCCGACGCTTCAACCACTATTTACATATTTGTTTCGCTAAGTGAAATGCCGTGTTCACGGCTCTATATTCCGATTCCTGTTTCGAATTTTTCACCCGGGTAAACCCGCTTCATGAGAACCACGCGGCAACGAGGGCAATCGCGATGAATAGGATCGAACCTTCTTGCGGATAATTTCGTGGCTCTGTTAGATAGTGTAATGGAAAAAATACGAGGCCGTCCTTGTACAAGTATAATTCTTGGCGCAACCATTGAAAGGAGAGGAGACAAACAATTTTCTCGTAATTTCTTTTCTAAACGGCCATTACCTTGACCATTATAAAGTATGAATAACGTCAAGAAAAATAGATAACAGTGCACTCTCTTTCGTGTAAAAGTAATCAACGATAAGCTTGAAAGATTCTTTAATTTCATAAAATCGTAAAAATTGTAAATTTTCCAAATACGTATTTGTAAGAATATATTTGTGTTCATCTTACACCATCTAAACGCAGTGAACGTACATATGCGTTAGGTGTATTTGAAATTTAATTCGCCATTCATAATAAAAGTCGATAACAGCAACAAGAATCATCTCTGAAGCTAGTTTAACTTATGGCAGAAGATGACCTTGCATCGGCCCGAGAACATCCGTCTTCCGAGGATTAATCGTTTCCTGAAATCATGGAGTATCGAAGAGAAGTGAATTCATCGGCGGTGAAACAGAACGCGAAGAAAAAAAGGATCGTGATTCGCGCTGGTTAACACTGACAGGTAAACGGAATTACTTTCACGATATCAGGTGGCCGGTGCGCCACGGTGGAAATAGGCGCGGCCGGAAATGTCAATTTCGAGGCGAACTAATCCTCGCTGGTAATCGTACCTCTCTGCATGTGCAAGCACACGCTTCTATTCTACTTTTTCTCGTTCTCGAGGCCTGCAAATTCAATTTGAACGTCGTTAGTCGTCAGTCATGTTCCTGGATAAAACACCGTAGGGGATGTTTATGTAAATCGAAAGAAATCGATTGGAGAACGCGTATTGTTTTCCTTTATTCGATTGGATTGTTCTGTGATAATTTTTTTGCATACTCGGGGCCTGCAAATTCAATTTGAACGTCGGTAGTCGTCAGTCATGTTTGTGGATAAACCACCGTAGGGGATGTTTACGTAAATCGAAAGAAATCGATTGGAGAACGCGTATTGTTTTCATTTATTCGATTGGATTGTTCTGTGATAATTTTTCGCATTCTTCGGGGCCTGCAAATTCAATTTGAACGTCGGTAGTCGTCAGTCATGTTTGTGGATAAACCACCGTAGGGGATGTTTACGTAAATCGAAAGAAATCGATTGGAGAACGCGTATTGTTTTCATTTATTCGATTGGATTGTTCTGTGATAATTTTTCGCATTCTCACTATCAATTTAAGTTCCTCAATATTTTTGAGATTACCTTCGAATTTTTCCAAACCATTGTTGAAATTATCGTTACTAATGTTTAAAGAAGTTAAAGGTTTCTCGTTTATTAGATAAGTTCACTTTTTGGCAAAATTTACGAATTTTAAACTGTTGCAATCTCAAACTAGAGACCAGAATTTTTCACTCCTAACCGTACTCATGCGATCGACGTTTTTACAGATCCATCAAATCCATTAAAAAACGTTTTAGCTTATTAAACATTAAATCTTTCTCTGTGGCTCATTTTCAACAAATGTCAACACGCGAGGGAAACGAAACCTGTGTTCGTAAATCGCATGCAATTTGCAGAAACCGCACGCAAACACGTTAAGAGACAGGATAAACAAGCATTTTTGTTAAAAGCAAGCGTTAAGCTGTGCATCGTTAATACACTAACCCGCACATGGCACCAGAGTGATGTTCTAATGAGGTAACGATGGTTAATGAGCTAAGAGGAAGTCAAACACTTGTATATTCTGAAAAATAAAAAGCACCTGTCCCTTCCAATATTAATCGTTGTTAAATTAAAGTAGAAAGCTTATCATCTAACAATTAATGGATCCAAACTTTGACGTTGTTCCCGTACGAAGTACAGTCTACCAATTTTAATTTCCTCTTTTAAAATGTCTCAACGACCGAGAAAAATCCAGAAGTTCCGATCGAAAAAAAGAAACAGAGTAACTCGGAAGTGTACATGCGTGCAGCTTGATTAATAGATCCCTACGCGTGATAAATGATAAACACCGACAGACTTTCGTTTAATTTAATTAATCACCTTCTTCTCAGCCAGCACATTTGCCCAAACGTTACTCAACCGCCAACTTATTACCTAATTCCAATATTTTTTAAACAACTTTCGGTACGCGTGATCGTCCACCAATCGAGCCAGCCGTCATTAGCGTAACGCTAGGTTGTTTCGCGAAAGAATTGAAATTACACGCGAATCGGGGCACAGGGACGGGACGATGACTGATCGGGGCACGAACGAAAAACCGTCATGAGATATGGACACGGGTATGAACGAACGATGGGCGATAAATAAGTTTGAACGGAGCGGTCAATGAATAATAGATTGCTCGAGTTTAAAGTACTGTCTAAGTACAAACTTTCACCGGGGCCGAGGTAAACGAGCCTAGATAAGGTATCTGCTTTCGAACTACCGGTCTTTCGAGAGGGTTAACGAGGTTAAGTAACTTTTTTAGGATTAGTTTCCGAAGAATGAGTCGAACCGTCACGGATATTGGACAGAGCGAGGTGTTTTGAAACGATTTGGGTGTAATGGACGTAATGGAAAGGTTTCCATTAGAGTGTTGGGAAATTTTTATCTTAACGTGTACAGTTTGTGGTACACGTGGATCTTTTATTCGGCAGAACGCTTGATATATTTTTGTCGTTATCGGGAGAAAGAGTCTCGCGAGTTTTCACCCACTTAGCGCGCTTTCAACAGTTTCACTATCTTATTTGGTAGTAAATGTAACTGCCGGCTAAACTGTGTTTCGGTGATTTATAAGATGGATCGTTGGAAGTTTATTGTTCACGATATTTGAACGTGTTCTATAACCCAGATTCAATAATAATAAAAAAAAAGTGTAGGAAATAGTAAAACAAAGGTTAACAGGCGTATAGTAAGAATGAGGACTGATAAATTGACTTGATCGAGGTATCGCTGCCTCTAACTCTAAACCAAATCGAACTGTTTCTTATTTTGATCGATCCTATTGGGTCATAACCAGTCGTTTATCTAGAGCTCTAGTTACTAGCTTTCTAACGATTGATGTCTTCGAATTTTGATCGCTGTTCTATTCACTGGCTAACCCAATTGTATCAGGATCGATCCACGTCTAATCGATCGCCCCGTTTTCGACGTTCGAGATTGTATCGGAAAAGGTACATAATGCAATTCATGCGAAATGAAGAAGAAAATGAGGGGATAGGGTTACATTTTGGTTAAATAATATTTAAATGTGAAAGGTCCAGAAGTATGCAAAAAGTAAGCTCAAGGAAACACCTAATGGCTCGCCTAAGGCTCGTTTGGTAACAACCCTTAGACCCAAACGAATCCATCTCTCAGAAAGGCTAAGCTTCACGTAATACTCCAAACTTTGCAATAATGAAAATATTTGAACAATCGAGAAAGGGTCAGTGGTTCCAATGAGCCTCACAGAGGATCCCTCATACTCAAATACACTTCAAATAAAATTTTAAGGCCAACCTATTGAACAAGAAATCCCATTTCTGAGGGAATCCAAACTTTCCAAGCATTACTGAAACGGGGGTCCCAGTGTATCGAGGTATCGGTAGTCCCAATTAGGCCCACTCACGATTCTACACTTCTACCTTCACTCCTGTATCTCCTTATGTATCAGTCCTCCAACGAAAATCAGGAGTATCTCAGGGAATCCAAAGATAGTTATATTTATATTTCATATAATAGATAGTTATTATATTTCCAATGGGATCAAAGTCACATAGCTATCCCAAATTTCGCCCAAATTAAGGAACTAGAATTACCTAGTGGAAAAATTCGCTCTTTTCGAATTTTAACGCAAGTTTCCATGGTATCCCTGATAATCACGAAAACGCGAACACTTTCATTAGCGAGAGACGGTCGTAGAAATGTAGGTGGTTGGTGGATCATCGAAAAAATGTCGAACAGTTCGTAGGAACTGCGAACATCGGGCAAATAGCGACGGAAAGGCAAACGTTTAGTACTTGGAAGTGCTCGTGGCCCTTCACCGCTCCTCGTCGGATAATTCAACTGTATACGCACCTGTACACGCACTCGTGCAGTACAAATAAACGTGTCCGCCGCGGTACCTACACTAAACAGTTGGTAGACGTTTGTATCCCTTGTCGTGGTACGTGAGAAGGAAGCATCATTGAGCCGCGTTTAGGTTTCCAGGTAACGTACACATGCGGTGGAAAGCTGGACAACGGGTAAGGAGGTTTCGCCTATGGTGTCTACGGCTGTTAGATCCTCGTGTGTTTCAAGAAACTTCAAGAAGCGTCGGATCGTGTTCTACACGAGTTACTGTTTCTGTAAATCAAGATACAAAAGGATAGAGTAAGGGATACAGGGATTTTGTTTAATCAAAATGTGCACTATTGGATACCAAAAGCTTTTAGTATTTGTATTTAGGTATGTTTGAATAATCGTAGTTGGTTCTGAAAATATTCAACCATCTTTCGTATCAATTGAATCTTCGTGGAATTATAGGTATGCGGGTAAAAAAATTAAAGTAAACTTTATTTTCGACGAATATAGTAGTTTCTAAATTTTTTATAATTTTTTAATCATTGATCTCGAATAAAAAGTTCACTTAATAATACATCAAGTGGTTAGGTTCTTTTGGGACCAACTGTGTATGGCCTACTTGAAATTTACATAGGAAAAGTATCTTAAACTTCTTCAGGGACACTGTATAACGGTTAACAACTATATTAAGTCTTTTCTTATTGGGCAAACCAAATAGTGTCCCCTCTATATGCATATGTACTTAGGAGTTCGGTACCCTTTTAGATCTATACCTTGTCCCAACACCACCCTTAGCTCCAGCACTTCCAAGGGATGGTAACAAGCATAATTAGCACCAAGTTCCTAGCTCTTCTCAGTTTGTTCGACTAGATACAACTGTGGCTAGAAATCAGCGCATTATGTATATTCGTACACGTATATTCTTGAGAACCAGTCTCGAGCTCTTTTATCCGCAAAAAGTTCCATTCTTCGGCCTTATCTCTGCTAAAAGGATATTATAAGGACCAGTCATCCGACCGTATCTATGCGGCCACTTTTTCTTAAACGCCTTCCTCTGTCTGTGCGTAGAAAAATTGATTACACGCTGAACCGCCGCTGCCATTTCTTGTGCATTGGACCATTTCGCATAGAAACGCCGTTTCGCGTTTGTGTTAGCGTGGACAGAATCAGTGAACCCTATTGTGGTGTACAAGGTGCTACACGTGTAAGAGGAGCGTACCGTGCGTCGTATCTGCGGATTTATCTGCGAGTGACGATGAATGGATGGACTTGTGAAATGGAACGATACAACGGCGATAGTTAGGGACGCATAATTATGAGATTATCGCGGTGGTTTAATGGCATTGGAGGGTAGGGGTTCGCGGAGCAGGTTTCGGAGAGCAACGATGCGTCCAGTTAGAGATTTGATGGTTCAGAGAGCGACAGGTGTGACTGATTGCCTGGCAGTGTTCGTGCCAATTTAGTGTAACTGTGGTTGTGGGACGAATTTCAAGCTGACTTCCATGAATCACAGACCCACCGACCGTGTTACGTTCGGTTAAATTTCAATAATTATACGGCAAATTTAGCGACTACCGTTGTGGAATAAATTTCGAGTAGATTATTAAGAACCGTAGATATATTGACTGTACTAATTATAGTATTGTAATTTTTTGAGATCGAGGGATGATAGAATTTCTAAGGTTCGGCTTTCGAAATAAGCTTGCAAATTTGAAAATTCAAGAAATTAGGCAATTGGAAACTAAAAAATATCAATATTACCAAAACTATAGTTATAGTTATCGAGTAAATTCCAAGCAGTTTACAATGAACCATAGTACTGTAATTTTTGGAGATTAAGGGATGATAGAGTTTTTAAAGTTCATTTTCCGAAATAAGCTTCCAAGTTTGAGAATTTAAGAAGTTAGGAACTTGGAAACTGAAAATTATTAATATTACTAAAACTATGGCTATGGTTATCAAGTAAATTCCAAGTGGATTACTATAAACCATAGATTTACTGACTGTATCAATTATGATATTGCAATTTTCAAAGATTAAGAAATGATAGGATTTCTAAACAGTTTGATTTTCCGAAATAAGCTCGCAAATTCGAGAATTCGAGAATTCAGAAACTTGGAAACGAAAAAATATCAATATTATCAAAACAAAGTGAGCGAGTCGGTAAAAACAGGAAAGCACTCACGCAGAGTAAATATTGAATCCTTAAAACGAATCCCAAGCCGAGCTAAACGATCCAAGCAGAGATCTCCTTCGTGAAAAAAAGAAGTCCTAGGCGCTAACGAACCGCATCAAGTTCAATTAGCACCGAAGTGCGACGAACGCTTTTACACCGTGCCTTGCGTTACCCTATCCGACAGTCGGAATCAGATAACGAGATATCAGCCGATCCGTAGATAATAAACGATCTACGGGGGCCGGTTGTTTCCTGTGCACGAACTTGAGGTCGCGTTTCATACGGGGATTTTGCACGAGGCACGCCCGATGACGCCGTCCGAAAATAAATTTGCAGTCGGTACACTGGACGTGGCTCATTTCGTTGGAATCCCTGTTAATTGCCGGCAAACACGCTCCCCGACATGAGAAATTCCCTGGCGCCGTCCTGTTGGCACTGTCTGGGCAAAAAACCCGAGTGTGTACCGAGGCTGAGGTGCAGACGATCATCGAACACGTTTGCAAAGCTCTAGCGCGCAGGTTAGGCTCGAAACGATGCCATACCTTTCGGGATACGGTAAAAGTTTTGTCAGCCGGGATGAAAGGGCGTTTAGTGAAAAATACGACAAAGCATAGTGAATTTGAAGGATATTCCGGTACAATAGACAGTATAATGTTAAAGTATAGTACAGTGAAACGTTCAGTAGCGGACAAAAGTTGAAGACCAAAATGTCTACGAAATTTATACCAATTAATTTATAAGGAATAGGAGGTTAAACAAAATTTGCACTTTGTGCTAATCAATAAATAGTGCTCTACCATAATAACAATAAAAATGGATGTACAGATAGTATTTGAAGATCATAAAACTATGTTCTACATTGTCCTTTCTTCTTAAACTTTTGTCAGCTACTGTATAGCGATTCATAAAATTGATTAAATGATTTGTTATATGTTTCATTTAACGGAAGGTGTAATTGCTAACTGTAAATTTATTTTCATTATTTATATTCATTTATGGTAATATCGATTAGTTTTCTAGTAATGTTTGCAACGGGTACTTGTAATTAAAAATTGTTGTTAGCTGATTAAATTTAATTGCAACCGATTTTTATGCTTCTGCGATATCTTTGGCGTGGCCATTTCTTCACCTCTTGTACCCATTTTCTTCGGTAGCCATTCTCAAATACTGTAATCACAATTCTTTTTCGTTTTAAATTGAATCGCATTGCCATTTGAACTTCAAACATATTTTAAAGCGCCAAGGATACGCGTTTCAAGGTATAAACGTTGCATTAGCAGCGAGTTGCGGCGGACTGCTCGGACAAATTGTGTTGAAATAATCGTCGTTCTGCTGTATTTTCCCGTGAACGTGTGATTACGCCTGTGTTGGAAACGGGATAGAGATTGTTCAGATTGCAATCTGTCGGGAGATTAATAAGCAGACACATTGTTTCGAATGCGCGGCAAACGAGGAAGTATCCTCTGATGGTTGAGATTGTAGAGAATCTTCGGATACCTGGAAAGCAGGTTCTTTGCACAGGAATTTGAGGATTCTGGGGTACGGTGCGCGGGGGAAATTGCTGGGAACGGATCACACGTACCTACATACGTGACTCTGAAAAATAAGATTGACGATGGAGGCCTTAACCGACTGACCACTGTATACATTACTCAAAATGATGGGTTAAGAAAGAGTACTTTAAGGTGATAAATGAAGCCGCACTTTTCCGTGAAACGCTTAAGGATCCGCAAAACGGGCCTAATGGTAAGGTTACAATAGACATTTCACCCAAAGAACAAAACCTGGGATCCAACACACCCTTCATTCTTTCTGAACCTTCATCGGCCAAGCTAACGAAATTGCAATCACGATTCCTGAAAAAAGCTGCATCGTGTCAAATTTGAAACTGTGAATAAACCAACGAGTCTCTGTTCCAAACTGAAATTGTATCATAATCGATCGCCCAAATTATTATTAACTCATTAACTGCCACGATCCCCATTTTGGGATTTTTGAGTGCATGGAAAAATGGCATACATAATAGCTATCTTTAAGTATATAAAATAATTCATGCAATAAAAAAAATGTTTTCTTATTAGTTTTTATTCGTGCAACCTTCCACAATCCCCGTTTGAAACTTTTTAAAAAATATAAGATATTTTAACAACGAAACATAATTTGCATATAATTATATTGTTGTACAACTTTTTATGCACTTTCCTGCCAAAAATTAAAAAAAAAACAAATTTCACAGTTAATGGGTTAATGCAATTCACAATCACAAATTCCAATTCATTTCGCTAATAAAAATGTTACGCAACTTTTTGTTCGCCTTCCCGTCAAAAATTCAAAGAACAAAAAAGAAATTTGGCAGTTAACGGGTTAATACAAGTCGTAATCACGAATTCCAATTTGCTTCTGGCTAATAAAAATTCGAAGGCGCCCGGACGCGAGGAAATCGAGATCGATGGCCAGATGTCAAAGTAATTAAAGGATCCATCGAGGGAACCCGGTGCCCCTTTAACGAGCACCGAAGCAGTGAATCGTCCGGACGCAGAGAGCAAAACCGGTAGCTCGGTGATCGCCAGCAGGCAGCCGGCCTCGCGTCTTCCTTTATCGATCGACAGACAGCCGTTTTCATCGTCGACGGCTCGGGCATAACCACGCGCCCCGGCAAACAACATTCGGCCATCGTGTGCGTCTCGTTGCGCGCCTTCTTTTCTGTCGCGTGTTATCGCGTTCTCCTTTTTCCCGATTCGCACCGCCCGGGGTCAGGACGAGGTATATAACGGGGACCCGGAGGAGCGTGCACACGCGTGGATCCTCTCGACGGGGATCATTTGACCTCGAGCGAGCGTTATAAGGAGCAGCTCGCGTGCACGCGCGTGCACGTTTGATCGGATCACTCGTGAAACCGACACTCGCGGCCCGGAATCGTCTCTTTCGCGGCCGAGGTGACGCGAACCTGCAATTTCAGCTGCAGATCCGTGCGAGCCGTTATAATTGACCACCGACCACCGCCGGCCCTCGATATACAGGGTGCCGCGAAAAAAGTGTCGGGGACATTTGTATTTATTGTAAGATAAAAGCGCCGACGATTGGGCCTATGATTCGACATAGCTTGACGAATTGCGTTGCGATCGACGACGTGCAGCATTGTTTCTGTCGTCGAGTGACTTTCTGGAGGATTTCTTCAAATTTGTTAGGATTGGTTGCAAGTGAAGGATACCTCATCACCATTGTAAGATAAAAGCGCCGACGATTGGGCCTATGATTCGACATAGCTTGACGAATTGCGTTGCGATCGACGACGTGCAACATTGTTAAATGACGTGTTACATTGTTGAAAATGACGTTCGGCGATACATGTTTCTATCTGGTTGTTAAGTGCACTTTCGTCGGGTAACTTATGGTCCACTCTGTACACGTATTACTGACCCAAATACCTAGTATTATAACACGACACCACACTACAATGTAGTATGAATGCTCTAATTGTGTGAATGTCAACGATACAAACATTAATAGCTAAATCAGCCCCAAAACGTGTCCTCCACCGTACTCCGAAATCATCCCCTCGACAAGTCTCAACTTCACCCCTCCAATTCTCAATTTTATACAGAACCAACCTCCCCCTCCGATTTTTCGAAACACCATAAGATCACGCTGGATACCGCCAGACCGTGCACTTCTCGATATCGACTGCAGGGCTCGCGTTTCCCGCGCTATCGTTCCCGAAGCGGCGAAACGTGTCGCCTTCTGGTTTCGTTGAATAATGGGAATACGCTCGGATAAGCGGCGTGTGGCTTTCTAATGCCGCGGCTAGCGGGCGTACGGAAGGATACAGGTGGCTCGGCGAACAATGCTCACGACGCAGTCGCTACAATGGAGATCATAATCAAGCGGTCGACGTGTAATGACTTATGGGCCGGCCCCGGTCGTCCGCCTGGCGAACAATAGATCGGCGACAGAGATGTTTGCGGCGGGAAACTATGCTCTGTTGGCCGGGCTCGATTCGTTTTTAGAGAAAATCGACCTCCTATTCCTCGTGCACAACATCTCGATCCTCGAACGAATGGAAACTGGGTCGAGTCTGTGATGCCAGACTGAGGACGGGAGTTCTCGAGAACACCCCCTTCCATTACGTACAGTACCGCAGTAAACGAGTGTACTTCGGGAAATCGAGATAAAAAACAAATGAAAGTCTTTCTTTCTCGTTTTGGAAGTGCTGAAATCCAACCAATGTGGAAAGCAAGCCTACAACACAGGCCGCGCGGGATCATAGGATGCCATGCGTTACGCATTTTCTAGACTGCTGTCAGTGAAGCAAAATTTGAATAAAGGCGGCAAAGTTCATCCAGGGGTGGTAACGAGAAGACGATTTTTTTTTTTTAAAAAAAAACAGAAATAAATGTAACCTTGAAGGGGTCGGACGTGGTGTTTTATTCTTCCCTTTTTATCATAATTTTAATAAATGCCGACGCGGTCGATGATGGTATTCAAACTAGCGCAGGATTGAAGGTTATGGGAGGAATTAGAGTGAAACAGTGAGAAAGCAAGGGATTTACAAGGATACCTTTGGCAATTGCGAATTGATTTGGGCTAGTTAGAAATTAGATTTCTGGGTACTAATGTGCTCTGTGCTACAGATTGTAGCTCACATCAAGTGAAACTTAATATTAGATTTACAGGACCCGTATCGAACTTCATGAATGAAGTTTACAAAAACAATTACTATTATCCCTAGCAATTTTTGCTAACTTTTACTAATGGAGCGATACAAATATAGCCAAATCTATTTCCCTCTCAGTTCTGCAATTTCAAATTCTATTTGATGTATATCTTATTTCTTAGAATACGTATATTGGGAATAGACGAAATGAAGAAATGTCTGTGAATCTAGCGTTAAAGTTTCTGGGGGAGATAAGTTTAGTAATTAAATTAGCGATTGAGAAATTCGAAAGATCTGCTAATTGCAGTTCCTCGAATAGAAGGCTTTAGATTAGAAGAGCGATGTTACCGAAATAATATCTCAGCGAAAGCTTTGGAAGACAATTCATTTAATCGTAAATTGACACATTTTTGGTAGATACATTTTTTGCCATCGAACGATCTTTGGAAGTAGCCAGAAACGCAAGGAACATTCACACCAGACCGCAAATAGAACCGATTACAGTTTCTGGAAGCGTCGAGACGATAACCCGCAGGAACGTTGGTCACTTTTTTCTCACACGTTGCCCTGGTTTATTTTTGCTTCCTCTTACAAAGTAACGAATCGAGCGATCGATCAACAAACAACGTGGATCCGTGGGGTCGATGTTTATTCACGGGATCGTCGAAACCCGTAAATTTTCCGAACCTGGTGAAATTCGAAAACAATCGCGATACAGAACGGGCCATTTTGTCCTATTATTCTGCGGATCGAATGGAGTCGGCCGGAAACCGGCAGATTCGCGTGTTTATTGACACCTTGGATGTGTTTGGAAGTTCCGAAGGTGGCTGAGGCCCCGTGTTCGAAAACTAGTGCTGCTTTTCGAAGACTTTACCGATTAATTCGTTTCCAAGTGGTTTGTTTGTCCAAGCGAGAGAGAGCAAAATGAAGTTGAGGGGAAATGTTGTCGAATACTCGATGAAAGGAAAAGATTCTGTAATTTCAAGGAATGAAAGCAGTGTAGAAAAAACTGACGATGTGTATAGATTTCAGAGATCGAAGTGTTTTTTCCTAACTATAGGAATTGAAAGCTTCAGAAATTTGGATAGATAGGTATAGAGAAAATCTAGAAATACGGATGGATATTCACAGATAAAAGTAATTTCTAAGTTATAAAATTAATAGTTTCCAAAGTTCAAAGAAACATACTTTAAAAAACCTTTAACGTCAGAGATTAAGGTAATGTGTCTTTGTAAGCACAGAATCCGAAATTCTTCAAACTTAACTGAAAGAAAAGTTGCATAGCTGGTTGTAACGATGGAACAGTCTTGCATAAATATAGAGACGTGAAACACATCTACGAAACATAGTAAACGATGATAGAGAGTAAGTAATAATGATAACATCCAAGTGCACGTATTAACACGTAACGGAACAAGGATGACTTGAACCCGTAGAGGTACCACGCGAGTTCAGCCGGCGAAGTAGAAAGCGAACACAATGATGAATACCTTGGAAAGTAACTAGCAGAGAACAATCAGATCAACTTAACTAAACGTCTCAATGATTCATGACTCCCGTTGAGCTAGTTATCACACGTGTACTTCGGTACTTTCGTTTCTCCCGCTTTCGATAATTCGTGAAATTAGAGCCACGCGCGTTCTGTGGTCGCCGATAAAAATTCGATTTCACGTTTAATTTATTACTTCCTCTCATCAGGGTGTCTTTTGCACCTACGAATCGTAACGTTAAGCAATTCACCTTTTCATTGCTGAGATAAATCATGTTTCTGTCCACGAGTAGCTATAGACATCGCACATTTTATTGCTCAAAGATACTATGCTTATTAACGGTTACGTGTGATAATCAGCCATAAAATTTTAAGACTATCGGCAAGACGTTTTTCTTTTCTCTAATTTCTCTGTTGTGTTTAGAAATTCTAGTACAAAATTAAATCTACAAGCATCTCGTATATCTTACTATTCAAACATACTATTTCTATCAACGATTACGTATGAATTAATCAGCCATAAAATTTCAAGACTATCGGCAAGACGCTCTTTTTCTCTCTAATTTCTCTGCTATTTTTAGAAATTCTAATACAAAACTAAATCTACAAGCACCTCGTATATCTTATTACTCAAACATAGTATATCTATCAACGATTACGTTATAAATTATTTCAAGCTAACAGTAGGATCCTCTTCTTCTAATTTCCCTGTTGTTTCTGGAAATTCTGATATAAAACCGAGTTCATTAAAATATCATGTTTGCGAAAGAACAAACGGTACAAGAGCTTCTTATCTTCTGCCAATTATCTCGTGAATAATTGAAAGCAAGCTTCCAAAAGCAAGATTGATGATCGAAATCGAAACGAACGGGGCTGCAGCGCGGTGTTTCATCACCGTCGCCCGAACGAACCTTCTGAATTAGAAGATGCGCGATTAGCCGGCAGAGCGTGTCTGTGGTTGGCATAAAGGCAGCTGCTGCGAATGCAGATGAGAATTGGCTGCTCCTTTCTATTCTCCTTGCCTAGCCGGACGCAATATTCCTTCCATAATTTATAATTCGCCGTGGACAGATACGGAGGCTCATCACGATCCTCTTAATTAAATCTCGCCTTCTTGGCCATCACGGGATCTCCCCCCTGTCTCGTTGATAGCACGCGTTCTGTATCATTTTCAGCCACTCTTCTAATTTCTTTCTAGGAACACGCGCGTTCTCCATCTCTGAGCGCAGAAGGTTAAACGCGAACGTCTTTTGTCGTTGGCTTCCTGTCCCTGGCCTTTCGTTTTTTTCTTTTTTATTGTTTTTATCAAACAAGCTATCATCTTGAGAGTCTTTTCCATTCTATTGTCTGCTGGTGCTGTTGGGACTATAATGCTGAGTGGTTGGTTATCCTATTGCAGAAGGGGTTTTGAGTACTTTGCGGAATTGATTGATGGCGTGTATTTGTTTGAGACCAGTGTGAAACCAGTGAAATCATTAGAAGATATTTAATGTTAATGTTGAATATTGTCAGGATTAAAGAAACTGCTGATAATTTTGGGTTAAAATAATTCACTTCCTCGTCACAATTTCTCCTTTTTCCTATGTAAGAGGAACCAGACAATCAGGGGTGACGATGGCCAGAGTGGTCATTAGGGCCCCCATAAATCAGAGGTCCTCAATAAGGGTTGGGACCGAGTACGTGCGAGATTCGGTCACGGTCGCTAACACTTTCCAGGCCCGCACAAACGGCGAGTTTATTTTTCGGGAAAGTGCAAAGTGGGGATGCGCCCATAAAAGCATGAGAAAAAGGACATAGTTAGTTAGTAAGACAGCAACCGTATTTTAGGAACGAAAGGCTATTTTGTAAAGAAATGAAGTAACCCTCACACCTGTAAGTTCCTCTAGATCGACATACTATCCTCCGCGAGATACGTACTACCTACCATCATTATTAGAAATCAATGTTAATAATCCGTGTGTATCTTTATTCATTCCATACAGTTATTCCTTTCATCTCTAAATTTATTTATCACTAACAAAAATCTATAATCTAAGCTTAACGAGCAAGCGTAACTACGTTAAACTCAATATGAGATACCATTCGCACCAACACCATCAATTACTCCAACCTATTTCATTCCCTGTAACTAACGCTTCATCATCCACAACTTATCCGCTTTTTCACTCGAATTCGCCCGCTATTCCAAAAAAAAGGCAACATCCACCTCGACGGCAGTAAAAATCGACGATTACGGGCCCAATAAAATTAATAAGCGCGCGTTACTGCCACCAAAACGCAAATATTCCAGGCGCGCGGCATTAATAAGCAACAGCAACAGACCCCGCGTCCCGTGCGCCTTAAACAAGTCAAGGCTCTAACGAATCGACCCTCCAGCGTCTTAATGTCCCTCGTAACGATCGTTAGAGGGCCCGTTAAACGTCCTGGAATTAAGGTCCCTCTCGCGTAGCGGAAACCACCCCTCCCTGTTCACGAATCTCACGCGTGGCCGTGACACGAGATAATAAGATTTCTTTTCTTTAGATTTTATAGAATATTAAGGGTAGAAAGACAAAGTATGATGGTTAACTTCTGATAGCAAACTGATTAGGTACACATGGATTTTTATACACAGAAAAAGGAGGTCCTATGTGGTCTTGGTCACAAAGTTATTATTAGCATTATTAGTGATGGGGAATCATTCAGTAGATAACGGATATCGATTCGGCTGTGTCACAAGGGATGAATCAGTGGGTGAAGACTATCGCCTAGAGATTAGGCTGCTTCACAGCCGTGTCGACGTTGAAATGTCGTTACCAGGCGAGAGGAAGTCGCGTCGTCTGAATAAATTCGGTGACGTACACGCGAATCATGGACTTGCTCGGGCTAACGCTCCCACGAAAGATCTTCAGACAGCAGGATGCTTTTAAAGAGACGAACAAAGCAGCCGGTTTCTGTGAAACACGCTCCCTCGTATCTCTCTCGGTGTTCGAGGATGTTTGGGCCATTTCTGTGTACAACTGCAGAGGATGGCTGGGTAGATTCGCGTTGGAGATTCTTTTGTCACTACGATGTCCTTTGTGTGTAAAAATTTTTCCTTTTTAGAGGGAGGGGTTCGATGTTTAGGGGTGTCGGTTTTATGCGCTGTATGGGGTGAGTAATCTTTGGGGGTAAGATATATTTGAAGAGTAAGAAACAAGGTAGAAAATATGGACTTGGCTCGAGATCCTTTTTTCTAACTTCGATATTGAATAAACTACATAAAAATTAATCAGCTTTGATAAAATTTTGCTTGAATACATGCTAGTGTAAAAGTTGTCGCAAGGCAGTTTGAAAAATGCTGTTTCAAACAAAGTTGAAGATAACTAGTAACTATTAGAGTTGTAATGGAAAAAATTGAACGAACTCTGTTGGCCAACCAAATATTTCAGTATACCTCGAGGATGGAGCTGAAAAATATTTTAATTAATTTCTATATAGTACTTTAATGCTTCGCAGTCTTTAATTATGAAAGTGCATTCAAGTTGTAAAGTCAGTTTAACCTTTGTTCCGTGTGCATAATTAACCGTACAGCCTACTGACTGTTAACGAAATATCCATAAGCAGAAGAAGAAAGAATTTGCACGGGCCAATGTTTAATGAATAATTCATGCAGTGAATCGATGAACGTTACTTCAAGTCTCCGGCAATTACAGACACTTCTGTTCCTCGTAATTGCATCGTAAAACACCGCGACGCATGGACCAAGTTTTAGGATTAGATTAACAAGGAGTTCGGCTTCTGGAAAACAACTGTATTTTTCATTTGAGATATGGCCTCTAAAATTTTCTAGACACACGGCGCATATAAACACAAAGGGCGGGAAAAAATGATGCGTCTGTCAAATCCCCTGCTTTCACTGAGTCCACGCGGTGACCCACAAACTGATCCTGTTCGCGTCCCATCCGTATGGGTCAAGCATGATTTACCGTCGAGAGGTTAAATTGCTTACTATAAAAAAGAATACGTTTCGCTATCGTTTTGACGATTACGGGTTTTTATAAAAATTATGTCCGTCTGCATTGATACATTCAGCGTTAAAGCATATATATCACTGTTTCTTTCATTCGTTCGTCATTTAACGTTATATTACAGATAAATTGTTAATATGCGTTAATATATTGTATCACTGTAAGTGTTTTGTGATTTGGTAGAAAATACTTTAATAAGTATTATTAAGCATTAAATATAATAATTATTATTTGCTGTATATTAAGTTATAAGTGTAACAGAAGTCCTTGGTCTTCTTCCAATCTCCTTTCATTCATAGTATAACAAAAGTATTCCAAATCAATCTTAAAAATACTCCTCTCATATCGGTACCCCGTTCAATTCGACGTCGACTTTACCAAAAAGTGTTCCAAAAGGCGAGAAATCATTCGAATCTAGAATAACTAAACGCCGGGAAGCAAAGACTAAAACTGTGCACACATCTGTACCGCACACCGTTCTACACACAACATACGAACATCATCGCGATAAAACATTCGCAGCATCCTCCCCCCCAAACAGTAACTTGTCCCGCAGCGCGTAGGCACCCAAAAGGAATTAGGGAAGGAAGCAAAAGAAGAAGAAACGGCGAGGAGATGGAGAAGAAGGGGCGCTACCACCGTTTCTTGCATTATTCTTAGCGTGTTCGCCGCCAACGAAGAATCAACAATAAGAAGCGTGATGAACGGCGTGGCCCCCTCGCGGCCGCGGCGCGCGAAATATATTTTATTATCGGGGGCCCCTCCGCGAGAAATGATAGCACTGTCAAATCTCTGCTTTCACTGGGTTTGTATATGACCCAGAAAGAATTTGCATACGGCACCGGGCACACCGGCCACAAAGCCACCACCACACACGGCCGTGAATTATCGGCGCTGAACGGGAACCGGGGAAAGAGGCACGCGCAAGCATTGGCTACCGTACGGGCCACGCTCATTACCGAGGCGACGCCACGGAATATCGCCTCTCGTGACTCATGCCACGTGAGTAAAAAGCCGAAGTAATGAAGCCTCGCGAGACGAACGGAGAAAAGATTCGGCGCGCACGGTGACCGACCACCAACCTCGAGGAGGGATCGAGCACCTCGAGTTTTTGGCGGGGTCGTTGAGACCGAACTCTGACGCTTGTTCTGTGGTGGTATCATAGAGTGTGTATGGTTATCATAGAGAGTGGAATGTGAGAAAGAATGTTTGTATGAGTGTGAAGTGTGTATGAATATGAATGTTTGTATGAAAGGGTGAGTATGGAGAGTGTGTATGATAAACGTATGAATAAACATTAAGGTTCGTGTTGTGGAATGAGTGTAACGAAGTATGATGTCTGTGTGATTTGTATATGCATCGTATTGATAGAGTGAACGGTGATAAAAAAAAAGACAGTCTATGTGTGGTGATGACAGTAATCCTAGTAACGTGCGAAAGAACTGTTTGGCATTTTGCTAAGATCGTCTAATAAGCGTCTGTGAAAGAATTTATTCGAATTTGGAAACAGACTGGAAAACGTTCAATTTAAATTTTGTAAGCCATCCTCTTCTAACATTCTCTATAATTACCGATATTTATTGGTAATCTGTTTTTCAAATCGAATCCCTAAGCTTAAGGATCCCTGTACGTAAAAATTAAATTTCCACCAAGCCTGTAGAAAAACGCAAACACGAGCTCGATCCAAACAGAAATCCATCGTTCCGCGACAAGAATCGTTTCCACGACGCACAATGGGAGTGTACTGCAAAACGATACAACCTGTTACTCGTTACTACCCGAGATAGGTATCGGCTGAGCGCTCAATTTATCGTTCCCGTTCGATTATTTCCGTATTCCGTGCGCGCTGTTCGCACGATGATTAGCGTTAGATTGGCACTAAAGCGCGCGCGGTGCGTCGCGTTGAATACCAAATGAGGGGGGAATTCGTTTCCCCAGCAGGCGGTGACTGGAAATTTATTCGATTGATCGCGCTTACCGCTGTTTGTTCTCGTTGATTCACTTCGCCGCGAAACGCAACGCGCGCCGTTTCACCGGTTTCCGTCGATCGTCCCGTGGAATTAATTTCGATCGCTCGCGATGATAAATGCACTCGCCGAGATTAGTTCCTGGTTATGTTTATGGAATTCAATCGGGGAACGAATTCTGTTTCATCTCGATCCTAGGATGTTACGTAACGTCTGCTGTCGAAACACCTTTTAGGCTGTCGAATAAGCAATCGAGGATCGATCAATGGTTTCCGTCTTTTTCGAGGTGGTGAAAGGTTTACGAATATTTTTTTTTTTTTCGATAAAAAGAAATTAGAGGAAATTCAGGAGCGACGGAAAATGACGGAAATTATTTGAAATTGAGCTCATCAAATTTGTTTTCACGTTACAAGTGTTACTTGGCTAAATCGAATTAGAATTCTATTGTTAAGAACACCATTTGAGGGATGAATAAATAGAGAAAAATTGTATTAGAATTCTATTGTTAAGAACACCATTTGAGGGATGAAAAAATACAGAAAAATTGTATTAGAATTCTATTGTTAAAAGCACCATTTGAGAAATGAACGAATACAGAAAAATTGAATCAGAATTCTACCGTTAAAAGCGCCATTTGAGGGATGAAAGAATACAGAAAAATTATATTAGAATTCTATTGTTAAAAGCAACATTTGAGGGACGAACAAATAAAGAAAAATTGAATTAGAATTCTACCGTTAAAAGCCCCGTTTGAGGAATGAACGAATACAGAAGCAACGTGACTTCGCGTCTTGCGATAAAGAAATCTGAAACGCAGCGAATGAAATAACCTCTCCTCAAAATATCCCTCCGACATTTTGCACAACAGAAAGAGTATATTCGGTACCCCTTAAGCCGTACTTCACCCTTTTTGAAGTATAAAAGAAACAAGTAGATGACGTGGTCACGAAGGGTTAATTAAACCGATCCATTCATAATGTAGGCGCAGCAAGACTCGCAGTCAAGAGGTGAGCGAATCGCACACCGACAGCCGCGTGATTTTATTCGCTGATACATAGCGCCTCCTGGGGGAATGACGATGGGGACGGGAAGCATACGGAAGTAGTCTGAGGAGAACGATGAGGCGAATTCCTGAAGCCGCCATGGGTCCCTTGCTCCTCACGTCTCATCATTTCCATTCGCGCCGTTTTCGATCCGTCTGCGTGGACTTCTTAACTCTTTGCGCTCGAGAGATGACTGTTGGTCACCAAATGATACATAGTTTCGCAAATTTTCAGACTTTAGGTAGTTTGTTTATTAGTCAGACTCAGAAAATAGTTGTAAATAGTCATATATGTAAATTTTAGTGTATCACTTAACTAAACTAAATGAATTGGTTTACTACAGGCGAATCTTAGTAAACATTTCGAATTCGAAAATTTTTGAAGTTGGTATTACTAGACGACTAACAGTCACCTTTCGAGTGCAAAGGGTTAATTAACACTATTCCTACCGACACCTCATGTATACCTATTCCTACCGCGACATTCCCACGTAAGACAGACTACAAATTTTTCTCAGAAAATAAACAATGAAAAAAGAAGTGAACATTGAAAAATGTATCATACGTATATTTGAGGAAAAGTCGTAAAGTTTAAAGGCGATTCAATTACGTTGTATGTATGAAATTCTAATCGAGATTTTAAAAACGATCATTTGACCGGTCGTGGTAGGAATAGTGTTAATTGCACGCTGTTGAAACACAGAAATTTGGCGTACTAATCGCGATATCTGTTGTGTTTTAGCGAGTAATATGTATTGTGCTACTGACATCTATCGCTATGTTTCAAATCTATTTTTGAGAAAGATCTTATTATGTATCCACATTTTCTTCTCACTCTTGCGCCAGCAATAATAGCAAACACACGTCTTTCTTATATTCTGTACAACTATTATAAAAGTATCTCGAATATACTACTGTGAAACAGCGTATCACCGCCTACAAATTATTCGTAAAACCAACACACACACACACACACACACACACGATCGGATAAGCGACGAACACTGGCCGGATCATCGAAACGCGCGCCGTAAACGGTTGGACTCGGCTCCGTACGGTTGTTATTGAATTAAGGACTCGGAAATACAGGCGACGTGTTTGGTAGATGATTAAGCCCGGACTCGCTTCTCGATCCCTGTTTTAATTAATGGGAATGCAAATCGTTCGGGTGTAATTGGGTAGGTGCGTGTCCGTCGAAGGACGGCTGTACGTTCGGTTTGATCGGTTTCGCGAGATAGCGTAATGGAAATTGGTGGTTTTATGCTGAACGCTTAATTGGAATAATTGCAGGGAGTCATTTGCGCGGGAGCAAAATTGACATCGCTATGGGATACTGGTATCTTTTCGTTGCACAGGGAGGACGTATAAAAGATGTTTATAGCTATTTCGAAGCAATTAGGGTAGTTACTAATTTTCATGACGATTAGAAGTAAATTTAGAATTGAACCGTGGCCGTTCGTACAGATGTAGGCGTGTCTATGAAAAGATGAGGATCTCATCGAATACAGTCTCTATAAATCAACATCTTGTAACACAGTTAAAAAAAAATAGAATATACGCACGATGTTCGAATAATTGATGTTTTGCCTTATCTATGAATGAAATCAATGCGTCAAGGTGTGACAAAGAATTTTCTTCGCTGCTAGTTTTAGTGTAACATCCACTACTTCCGTGCAGTTCTGGCTGCCATCTTATCGGAGACACACGGTATTCGTTACAGATCCATTGATCTATTTATCATGAATTACACGTCTAAAAGTGTAACGTTCCTTCATAAAGGATTGTCGTTCGTTCAAACACGACAAATCGAATCGCTCTATACCAGTCCCGCGAGCCGAGCCGTAAGCAGTTTATAAATCAATACCTTAAGACCAACCATAAAATCGTACCGAATAATCGTGTTCTCCTTATGCAGCGTTTCCAATAAACGTTTCGCCGCGTAAGCTCCGCTTCGGTACCGGGCCCCGTCAAACGAAACGAGCGGACAAAAACGAGAAATCGACGGAAAGAGGGGGCGGAGGGAGGGTGAAAAAAAGGAACCGAGGCGCGATCGCAATTTATGATCCATCAGTACGGCTTCAGCACGATAACGGGGGCACAAAAGCTCTCATTCGCGAAGGACATCCGAAAAGGATACCGTTGGTCGCCTCGATAAATTTCTCGGTGGCTGGCGCCATCGTAAGGATCCCAGAACAAGGCTGTCCGGCTGCCATAAGCGCCGAGAAAAATTCGTAACGCCATCAGAGGATGCTCTCCTTCCTCCTCCTCTTTCTTCTCATTCTCCTTCTTTTCCTCCTCCTCCTCCTCCTGACAAGGATCGACCAAGGCGAGATCCGCGAGGCGATGTCCGATTTTATGCCGTTTCGTTTCTCGCGACAATTAAAACGCGTTCGTCGAGGACACCGGACAAAAACTGAGACGAACAAAGTGGGAGCACAGTGGTTCTGAGATTCTATTTTCGGAATCATGCTTGGAAGCATCCGGCTTCGTTGGTTCGGCTCTCGTCTATGGTTTCTTTAATTTTTCTCATTTTGTGCGGATTTTGATGTCTTCCGTCGCGAATGAATATTAAGTACGATCTGTATCTAATGTTTTGCATTTGTAATATTTAACATCAACAGTTATGTTATGAAGAAATTGAAAGATATGAAAGTGGCGAGAGAGAAATGGATTGGTAAGAATATATCATCGATAGCATCGATTATAAATATTGAAAAGCAAACCGAAAGTATATATTCCTCGATTCCTTGTACACATAGAAAAATCTTAAGGGAATCGAAACATAAGCATAATCGAAATTAAATTTAATCTATATTAAAAGATAAAAAAATTGTTCGTTATTTAAAAATGTATGGGGTCATTTAATGTAACTATCCTTTTTCTTCAATTCAGTTTGCTTGACTCTTTCATTTTCCAGAATCCCCTGAATCCCTCGTTAAAAAGGTTCTCATAGCCCTCCCACAAAGCTACCCACGCACCTCGAAACCTCGAATCGATACGAACATTCTGACGCCACGGTTCAACGTAGGATCAACCGATCGGATAAAACAATATCAAAATTATTGGCACACGATTTGTTCAAACGTGTTTCGTGCCACTGAAGAATCAGCCATCGGAACTGTTCCGTGCAGCTTGCGTGCTTTAATACCGCGTTACTTGGCTGGTTATTTTTAACTATTCGTTAAACACTAGTAATCACAGTAGATGGAAGACGAATCAATAATAAACCCTGTTAACGAAAAAGTATCGTTTAACTTTTGATTTTTGAATCTCCGCTACAATGCCATTTTCTTACCCCTTTCACAGTCAGAAAAACTGAAAACATACCAACCCTATACAAAAACCGTACAGAAAAAATATGATATACATTACGTACAAAAATATGAAAAATCGCCCACCTGACATTAAAAATACAATAAGTTTCGATAGCAAAAGAAATCCTTATCTTCTAATACATTATCCTCTTTAATTTAAAATGTAAACTTATACTTTAAGAAGTTAAACGTCTTCAAGTAATTTAGCTAGATAGGACAGTCTACAATCCGTCATTCAAGAATAGAATTTTTTGGCGTTTACAACGAAAGGGTTAATCCTTTTCTCCGTATAAAATCTAAAGGTCGTCTCTGTCTCGTGGAAAGCTGGCTCAACAGGCGGCCAGTGTCGGCATCGATCTCGTCTGGATCAATGAATAGGATGATTAACGTCTCCGTTCCACGGACTTTCCACCCACGTTTCCGTGTCCGCGGCCAACGTTTAGAGGCATCGGATAATTATTAATTAACGAACGGGCTGGTGGGGGTCCGACAGGTTGTGTCGGAGATCAGCGGAGAAGCTGCGCGATAGCGGAACACGATAAAAGCCGATTCGCATGAGAAGGTCCGAGAATCGAGTCGTTTCCTCAACTAGGATCCCAGTGAAAAGTGAAAACGATGATGTATTGGACTCGTGAAACGACTTGCACTCGGACGATCCGCGTGATTTTTCGCTGCCCTAATCGAAATCAGATATCGAAAGATTGATTGTTAATCGATACGTGACCCGTTAGCCTTAGCATGCTCTGGTGTAACGAATAATTTGCATACTCAGTGACGGAGTGCAGAGAATTGATTGTTTGAGGATACCTCGTGAGTTTCGAGTTAGTGGGAGGCTACAGAGTGAACCGGTGCAGTCGAGCTTCAATTATCTGAATGAAATTTTGATTGATATCTCGTTAAGTAAAGTCTAAACTTTATTAGATAAACGAAAAATCATGGATAGAAGGATTTCTGTTGTACTTACTTCTTATCCTTCAATAAGTGATCGAATTGATAATAACTGATTTCATATGTTTCCACCTTTTTTTTCAGTAAACTGATTAATTACAGTTAATCGTATACATGCGTGTATAATACAGCCACAAAATTTTAAAACGTCCGTTCTTTTTGACGAATGATATCGGTTATAAATACTGGAGCTTACTTTTCAATCAAATTATTAAAAATAATGATAAGAAACAGATACTTTCCAACGATCATCTATTCTTTTCTAAATATAGAGTAAAGTTCTATATTTAAATGAGAGTGTTCCACACACACCAAATTGCTATCGATATCCAACAGATTACTTACCACGGTCATATATGCGATACACATCCTACATAACACGTGAAAGCAAATATGTACACGGCGAAAACAAAAAAGGTGCAACTCTCGAGGACCTCGAGCACTTTCTTCGTCCTTTTCGCAAAGCGATTACAGGCCCGGCTTTGAGGAGCCCGAAAAATCTCAGGCATCTCGAAGATGAAATAAAAAATCCATCTTTGGACGGTGCCACGTCGAACCCGCGAAATTTCTCGGAGTCATAATCGCGAGTCGTAAAGTTTCACGACCATCGGGATGTTTATGAAGCCGGAAGTTTGGTATGCGCGCGCGCGCGTTTCGAGCTATCGATACTTGGGCAATAGGGGGATCAGCGACACGTTTCGTCGAAGACTGAGACTGTAAAGTATCAACCGTCGACCATTTTCATTTACACGCTTGGTTTTTCGCAATTAAATAATTTCCTCGACACTTTTCTTTCGATCGTGACTAATTATTTATTAGGATTGTTACTGTTCGTTATGTTAAATAGTAATTACGTTCAGAAAGAGATGGCGTATGCCTACTGTCGATGAGACAGCTTGCGAAAGAGTGAGGGGGGGAGGAACCAACAAAGAGAATAGGAATAAAATAATTTTCTCGACACGTTTTTCTCGATTTTGCCTAAGGATTTATTAGGATTGTTTTGCGGCATTTATAATAGTCCTGTTATATTAGGACTATCGTGTTATATTTCATAAATTGTATGTAATTTGCTCGTGTTCCTTTTTTTTATTATTATTGTCTTTGGTTACCGTTTCTTGTAAATTCATGCCTAAGTTTATGTATTAAATATATTTGTGTTTCGTATTTATTATTGGAATTACCACTGCCCTATTACCTTAACCCTTTGCGCTCCAGAGACGACTCGTAGTCATCCAAGAATACTAGCTTCAAAGATCTCCAAGCGTAACATATTTAATAATATTCACTCATATTGAATTTCATTACGTTTACTTTAGCAATATACTAAAATTTACTTATACGACTATTTAACCCTTTGAGTTTGAAGATTTGCAAAATTACCACTTGGTGACTGATAGTCACTTTTCGAGTGCAAAGGGTTAATATTCAAATCAATTATTACTCTATATTGTATCCGATTGATAATTTTTATTATAACTAGTTGAAAGAGAAGTTTGTTTGACTTTTCATCGAAGATTCGATTGTTTTGTTGCTGGTTCTATCAAAATATTGAAAATTTATTTATCACTTCGATTAACGTATTAATACTCGTTTTAATATTTTTACTGCGACCTCTATTATCTCATCGGAACAAAGTTGAGATATTATTAGAAAAGAATGCATGGTTGATCATAATAAAATCGCACAGTATTGACTATTTTTTTATTTCTTATTCTATTACCGTGAAACGGATTTCAATCGAATGTCACAACGTGAAGTTTAAACAAACTAGGAAAGAAAGCAGCTTAACGAGCGGCTCGACGCAACAAATTTGAATAATGCCACTGAGGAACGCTTCGGTTTCACCTGCGTGTTGAACCACATTACATTTTATATCCGCTTTTAAATTGTACACCGTTTTGCAACCGACATTCTTTCGGTTCATTTTCTATTTTCCGTCTATTTTCTCACAGCCATCTTTTTCCTGCATTTTGCAAATTTTATAACCGCTGCGCTAGCTGTAAGTTTATTATGCACGGGTAGCACAGCATCTCGCCTACCTGCAGACACCAAATACATTTTTAACACCGATTATGCGAGCCAGCTTTCAAGCCTTACACGTATTTATGTTGATAAAATATTCAGCTGATTTGCATAAGCAGAACACTCCTTGTTGTGCTTCTTTAGACATTTTTGAGCGAACGATTCTGAACTAAAGCGTCTGTTCGCTTTATCTTGGCTGTTTTATTTTTTTTAAACAACGCCTTATCCTTGATATGTGTGTTTCAATGGTACGTTTTTGTAATTGTCTGTAATAAACGTTTCTCAATTGTTTCCCGTGATAAGGTTCAGATGATTTAAGACAATTGAATATAAATAGAGAATACATGAAATCAGGAATGAATAGAAATCGTTTCAGATGAATGGAAATTTTCCATAGAAGGTGGCTAAAGTAAGATAATACAAATTTACAAGCATGTGGGTGTTTCAGATATCAAACCTTTTAAATGTCTTCATTTACCGTTACTTTTTGATTCACTTGAACTAACTAGATAGCTCGCGATGCGGAGCAATTTTCAGAGGACAATCGAAGAGAAATTATTTTTAAATCGTCCCGTATATTTCACTTTCTTACGCTTGATGCTATCAGATTTACTGTTACGACAGACAACGAATTGAACGCTTGTTTAAATCGATGGAAGCTATTAAATCATCGTTTCTTGCTTTCCAAACTTTTGATAAGATCACGCGCGCTATTTTCCTCGATATTAGTGGATAAAGTATCCGATTAAGCTAAAAAATTATCGAGTCATCGTCTTATTTCTCAATTTTCACAGCTGCAAAAACTTCACCCGATTGCTTTCGTAATAAATAAAGTTAAGTTGGTGAATTATTAAATCTTGAACGATAAAAAATGATCGTACAATATCTCTACAGTTATGACAACATCTCTCATCAATTTTTCTGCAACATGCTTCACGAAACAGTTTTTTAATCCTGTAAATGAAAAATGGTACTTAAACGTGCTTTATTTCTCGATTTCGGTAACACGCCACAATACTTCCTCTATTGCAAAAATATACCTCTAAATTTATTTGATTAAACCATCTATCTAAACTTGTAATTAATAATGCAAAAGCTAAAAATTAAAATTGTCTTCTATATTTTATAAACCTATACCATGAAATGGTTAAATTCTATTAAATGTAACATTTTCTATTTTTGTCGACGGAAAAAGAATTATTTTGAAATAAAAATTACAGTCAAATAAAAAGTAATCCATTTAACACTTCGTTGCCTGAAACTCCAGCTAAGAGTATTATTTGAATTTCTAAATTGCGTGACGTTAGCGCCGTGCCATTTTATTCGCGGCGCGATGATCGTTCTGGATGGAAATCGTTTGACTTTCCAAGTGAAACCCGTGCAAGGAACGCATGCATCTGTAACTGTGTGTGTGTGTGTCATTGCGTGCGGTGAAAACGCGAACAAAATGGATTTACATAATTTAACGAAGAAGACGCTGCGGCCAGGTGCTATTGTGCAAACATGTCGGCCAATTTCCTGGTGTAATCTTCGCCGCCATCTGGTTTCGCCGCCAATTCTAATCCTTTCCCGCCTCGATTTGTCAATCGTGAACAATGAAACGTTAAACATACTTCGTTTCTTAGAAATACTTAACTATCAATAGGATTAAGGTTTGGTGCCGTCGGTTTAAAATGGTACCTTGTACTCTTTTTAATGTTTTCAGAAATTATCTAGCAATAATTATGAAATATTTAAGTATTTTCTAGCTTTCATTAACTAATTTCTATTATATACATAATAATTTGTTTTTAAAGATATTGAAAAATAAGTAATTTCATCCGTTTATTTTGTTCCATTTAAAAAATCTAATTTGCTAAGAACCACAGAATAAATTCATTTCTTAAGTTAGCATGATTAATTTTTTTTTTTTTTTTTTTAATAAAGGTTACGTGTACACCTATAAACCACACTTGAGCGAATAATAAAACGAAGTGTTGTGAACTTATTGAAAGAAGCGATCGCAATGCAATTACGCTAATTTGTTCAACTAATCACGGCTTGTTATTAATGTTAACGTTAACACACTTCATTGCACATTAAAACCCACCAATATTCGCTTCCCCATTCCTTAAGTTATCCGTCGAGCCGCAATAATCGCCGCGCCAATTAATAATCACGGCGGTTATCGCCTCGTTAAAAGGGGGCAGTAACGATCTCTCTGAACGTATCGATTAAGTATATACCGATCGCTTGGTTGTTTCTCTCATTTCCTGTTTTTCTTCCACGGTTCACGCGCCGATTTCCAACGAAACCGATCGAGCCCGGTTGAATTTTTCAATCACGCAGCCGACCCCACCGCTGCAACGTGTATTTCTGCATTTAACGGTGCTTCCACATAACTGGCTGCCGGCCGACAGATTTTAAAATATGGTCCAGATATCGGTGATTAACCGTACTAAATCGCTTAACAAATTAACGGCCGCTAAGTGATATATAACTAACAAACAACGAATCCGACGTGTGGCATTTATCTTTGCAGAAGGAATGGGTTACGTAAAACGCTAATTATTTGAACGAATTTTAGAATTGTTAGAGATTTAGCTATTTGGATAGTAAGAACCAGTCTAGACTTAATTCTACTTGTAATCGTTCTTCGATCAATTTACACTGTGAATTGTACGAAATATATAAAATTTTTTTAATAATAATAAATAATAATAATAACGTTTAACACCGAAGAAAGTTCCATAGGTTCGGTTAATCATTTTGCATGTCCATAACGTTAAGAAAAAGATACAAAATATAACAAAGTGAACTGATGAGTGTGAAAAAATTATGCGAATGAAATACTGTATTAACGTAACATTTATCACTGACAGGTTTACATCTCAAATTAACAATAATTATTTAATCATGAATACTATAATAATACCGACAATCCGATACCCTTAATCAGTTCAATCGAAAAAGAAAATCAAGAAATAAGAACGTAGAGAAGACAGTAATTGACACGGAAGAACCCTTTAATCCTTTCGAGAAGCGAAATTCGTGAATTATCCGCTCGAAACACGCGAGAACGAGCGAGATACGGGGGGGAGGAATTATTTTTTCGGAAAAAAAGAAAGAGCTTGAAGGTGTCAGGCACGCATTTTCGATAAATCCAGCGGCTAAGAGGAAGCGTTGCCGGGATAACGCAAACGCGAGGGGATGAGCGAGATAATTAGCTAATAAATTCATGTGAGAGCTTATTTTATTATTACCATAACGCACGGGATACGTCAAAGGTTACGATTCGTTCGAACTATCGCACGACTACTTACAGCTGATATACAAGCATGATTATATCCTCGGCTGATTCACTGCATCGATTCTAGCGTCCCTGTAGTAACTCATCGCTCTGGCGAGACTCAGAACAGTATCAAAGCGGTTCGATAACCCTTTCTTCCTAAATATCTGCTTTTTAGTAATAGGTGATTTTTAATGACACACAAACTAGGTAGTTTCTTTTTTAATAATTATACTTTTATTCATGTAAATCTTTTTAAGGTTCTCAAATTTTTTGAAACTAACATGTTTCATTCTCATGCAAAGTGTTTGAATGTTAATTGAAAGTAGGTAGTTACTGGAATAATTTTTATCAATGGCCCACACTTTTGTAAGAAATAAAAATAAAATTAAGTTAAACTGTGAATGTATCTCTCACAAATAAATTACCGTATTTTTTGCAAATTCATAATTTTATGCGTGTAATCAAAAACATGGAATCTAAACAAAGATTTGCTTCATAAATACTACATTTGTGATATTTTCCATAGTTTTGAATATTATGTGAGTTTGCAGAATTTATCAAACATTGCATTTCAAAACTTCTCGCATTTTTTTAAACCACAGAAATAAACGTTTAACATCAACAGTACTGGGCATCAACCAATTGCAAGGTGTTAAGCAAAAAAATCTTTTCCCTGTATCGAGGTACCAAAATGGCGGGTCCTCTATCTGTTACGGTTGGCGACTCGGTGGCAGTCGTCCATTCGCGAGCGTGTCGCGAACATGCGAGCGCGGTAGCAATCTCTGTTCATTTGTCGGGACTCGAAATAAATCTCTGTTTAATCTCGTCGCTCGAGAGAGGGATGGGAGGGGGGAGGAAGGCAGCCGTGCGTATCGGCTCGGTACACTTTTAATAAATCCGCTCGCGCAATTATCCGCGAGCCTGATTTATCCGCGTTAACTCGCGGAGATCCCTTAATGTCCCAAGCACTTTGGACCCTTTTCTCGAAACACGCGAAACACGTCCCGCGTTGCCGAGGGATTAAACGAAGGGAGGAGAAAAAGCGGCGGTTGATGTCTTTGCTACGTGGCAAGCTTTCGTGCATTAAGCAGCCGGTCGCCGCGAGTAAATTGAGGCAAAAAGCGCGCGATTATTTCCACGATGCCCGCCACTGGCCTTCCAAGAAAATTCTTAATCGTCCTTGGAAGAGAAGCCTGTGGATCCGTCGTGACTCTCGGGCAGTCGCGCGTTGTTACAGGATCGGCGACGAGGCTGGGTTTCTAGGAACCGCTTTATTGAAGTTTCGTGGGGTATTACTGAGAGGGTGAGCGAAAGGGGTGGATGAAAGAGGTGCAGAGGTGCGATTGGATGATAGGTTTGTGCAAGGTTAGCCCGTTAATCGGGTCATTTCTTAGTTGTGACGTTCTGCAGGTGGGGAATTGAGAAGTGGGTGCGATTTTAACATAAAATACGCATACTACTGTATAATTAGAATAATTTTATAACTTAGCATATAGGTATTGATGTTAGTATTTAATAACTAATTTAAATTACTTATTTAATAAATACTTATTTAATTTACTTATTTAATTTACTTATTTAATAAATACTTATTTAATTTACTTATTTAATAACTAATTTAAATTACTTATTTAATAAATACTTATTTAATTTACTTATTTAATAAATAATTTAAATTAGTTAGTTGTAATAAAAATAACAGCAATTAAGTGTAACAATTATAATTAAAATAATGAAGGTGGAATACCTATTCGTAAAATTCAAATATTAAAAAAAAACAGTTGTTTTTAATTTATTAGAATTTTTAAAAGCTTTCAAAGAATGCATAGTCCCACTTAAAATTCATCTTAGAAACCACTCAACTCTGTAGATCGATTCAAACGGGACATCGTATGCCTGTTCAATTATTTTAAGCAACGCGGATCTTTAGAATACCAGCTGACTCTCGCAAGAAAATTGATCCCCGTGCCGGCTAGAATCACATTTGCATCCACCGTTGCTGGCCTGTCAGGAATTTCATTTTTCAATTATCGGCGGCGCAATTGTGCAACGCCTAATTGCGGCTGCGCCCTGAACATCCCCGCGCTCTATTCGAGGAACGCGTGTAATTATCTTCCCGTAGGAACGTATGCGTGTCTCGAGGGATCGAGGGATCACGTGTTTCATTACGACGAGGAATCCGCAAGCGCGTCGCGGCGAGGAACGAAAAACCGCCTGATTTCGATTAATCGTATTAATTAGGGGTATTAAATAATTACACGCTATGGAAATAAATGCTATTTATTGTGATATGCAAAGTTAAATGACAATTCAGGAGGTGGACGTAGCTGATCGTTCCAATTATCCGCAAACTACTGACTTCGATCGTCGAAAAAGGCAACTCCTTCCAGCTACAGCACTTTAGACAAGAAGTCCCAAACTACTTAAACTGTTTGACTGTGGGTGGGGGCAACGCAGGCCTAAATCCTTAACTTTAGGAAAAACATCGCGCAGGATACATTGTTACACCGATTCACCAGCAGGGTCGCAGACCACCATACATAGAAAATAGGGCCCAGGCCAACAAACGTACCTTCTATATTTAAAATACCACGACCTTTGCAGGGACTTCAACAAGAGGAAATCGTGCTCCATTGATGGAATTTTCGAGCAGTGACCATAACTCCTTAATCCTTTGTACTTCTTTGTCAATCGTAACTCGACGTTAAATTTTATAACAGTAACTTCTATGTCGAGTCACACTGGGCATTTTTAAAGTGCCATTTTAAATACAGTAGAAGACGAAAGTTTAAGACCAAAGAGTCGATGAAATTAAACGAATATAAGTTGCAACAAAGTTTGAGAGTTATGTTTAATATAATTAATAAGAAAAATAAATACTACTCCAGGAATTGTCGTTTGAAGTAAATTTCAAATGGAGCACCTAAAATACTAGGGAGTTATTGGAAACGAAATTGAAAAATAATTTGGAGTACAAAGGGTTAACGGGGGTTTAATCTAGGAAGGAAAAAAAGCATTTGTTCGATGATTTGAATACTATTTTATTAGATTTTGAGGAAAGTTAAGGTTACTTTCTTACAAGCAACAGTTTTTTAAAATTGTCACTTTTTAGAGAAATGAAATTTTTAAAAATTACCTTAAAGAAGATCAAAGAGATCGTGCAAGAGATATTGTACACCTTGTTGAATAGAAAAATAATTAGGATAAAATATAAAGCTTTCATATGTGTTTAAAATTTTAACGTATATACTTTCTGAACAGCTTTTAGCTTCACATAATCGTGAAATTTATTTTTGTCGCGTGCAATACTTAACTCGTTTACTTTTAATTTCTAATTCCACTGTAAATTAATTTTACGCGCTTCGGTACAATATCTTAATTGAGGTCGACCTCAAGCGGGTTAAACGTTCGATGCTGAAGCTATTTCTCGAAATTAGGGCGGACTCGTTCACCTAATGAGAACAAGGCTGCAAAACGACCGAAAGATTCGCCATGTGGCGGATCAGAGGGCCATCAAACCTCTGAGACGAGAATCTGATCCAAAAAGTTCAAGGATAACGATAGCTCTAATTTCGACGTAGCAGCAGCTACGGACAATCGCTCCGTTTTACTATGACTCAACGCTAATTTACGATAGCGCCCGACTGAATCATTTGTTGGACTATGAAAATCCACGAAAACACCTATTTTTACCGAGAAAAATTTAAACAAATCGTATATCTTTCTTTTTAAACTAAAATAACTCTAATCTTAAACAAAACTTGCCGCTCAAATTTACAGATTAATAAATAAAAATTTCATCAAAAGTTGTAATAGACGAGTAAAAAATCAATTATTTACTTAAAATAATATAACTATAAATGAAAACCATGGCTAAACCAAAAGGAATGACACAAATAAAAATCCTGAAAGCACTCTGCTACTGATAAACTAAATAATATTACAGGACGATAATAATAAACTAATAACGAACTCTATACTAAATTCTCATCAAATAATATTCTAAGTGCATCGTCACACTATATCCACTTCTTCAAGAACTCCTATAACCATATGCGAAACTACAACAAAGGTCTCTGTGACCGTCACACGTTCTCCTATTCCAAGTCATGAAGACACTGTCCAAGAAGAGATAACACATCTGGACGCGATTTCAAAACAGTCCATGCATCATAACGTAGGAAAGGTGCCCCGGGGACGTTCCTAGAACGCGACGGATTCGTAGTTCCCCGCAGGCGTCACTCGATCGTCGTACCCGGAAGTTCGATTACGATAAGGCGGCGCCATGTCCCGCGACGAAACTCAAGGAAGAAATTCTCTCTTTCTTTCTCCCTCTCTTTCTGTCCGGACGTCGATTGTTGTCCCGGTTAAAATTTACAATCAGCCAGCAAACCGGTTCCCTCTATGAACTCTCCTTGTGGTAGCGCATTAAATTTTTCGGTCAAATTACACTTAACTTTTAACTGCTCATCAGTTTAACATGTTTAAGTACCAAGTGTATTTCAAGGATTGCTTCTATAAATACCAAAATGAATTCTCGATAATATTCCTTTTTCTTATATAAGGTTTAAAATCGCATCGACTTCGAGGTCTTTAGCTTCTTAATGGATTTTCTTTTTTATATTTTGTCAAATACTTGGATTTCTTTTAGGTAGCTAATAACGTTCTTTTGGTCTTCCTGAACATTTTCTTCTTTGGTTTTATTTCAATACTTTAACTGCAAAACACATTTCGAGCGTAATTTCAAAGGGATCCAAAAATTTCCACAAATACCAGAATAAATTTTTGACAACATCATTTTAATACTTTAACTGTAAAATACATTTCAAGCGTAATTTCTACGGAATTTAAACCTTTTTTGAATTTTTGATCATTTTAATTTGTCATGGATAGGTTTGGTGTATTAAAAAAACATTTTACTGTTTCCGTTCGGTGTACGTACAAGTGACTAAATAAAGATTTCCTTTTGGTCATGGAAACAAGTTTAACACTGTTCTCATTTAAAAAACCGAGATTGAAAATAAAGTGATATGTGAAAGTAATTGAAATGTCTTATTGCAGCTTTCAAAAGTGTCTCGGTAAACGTTCATTATCGCCGAAACGCAAAATCGCATTGAATATCATCGAGATTGCTGCACAATCGCGTCGTCCTTAACGTTTCGAATTTCCATGCATCGAGTCCCTATACGATGTTCAAAAATCTGTGGCCCAGACTTTAAAACTGCGTTGCTCTACAAATTTATGGTCCAAAATGCAAAAATGCACAAAATATCCAAATTCCATTTCTACACATTAATTTCTCCATTCAAACTGACATAAACTGTCGATTACCTAAAGAATAACGAAAGATAATCGAAAACAGAAAAACATACTACTGCATTATGAATATAATGGGACATAAATGTCCATCCTCCGCAAAAGGGAAGTTAACAATTTTAAGTTATTACAAGTACACAGGTAAAATAAGATTGTTACTAATGTAAGCGTCTGTATATGTGGTCAATATGTTATATAGTAAAGTTATGTTTGTTATTTAATGTGTAAGATAATGTTGTTGTTATTTAATTTTTCATTTATACTTCGTTCATATAATATTTAGTGTATAAGGGGATTCAAAATCCCAATTATTAATTGATTAATTAACACTTTACCGACCGCTCGTGAATCAATTTATTCCTGACCAGTTCATTCATTTCGCAGGGGATACATCATTAATGAATCGAACACAATGATTTCCATTAAATAATTAATAGTTTAACATCCCTTTACAGTATATATATATATACGATTTTGCTCAAAATAGTAATCTTCGTGTAAGGGAACATTACAAAACTTACAAACTGAAGCATATAAAAAGCCGATTAATAGGCTTCCGGTCGGTAAAGTGTTAATAATACAGAAATGTTTGCATAAATTTAATATTTAAATTTTTCGAACACTCCACTCGTTCATTTTTATTAGCAAACTTCTCAATTTCACCAGCCCTGTACATCTTAAAAGAGTTCAAGCTCTCGTTTCATGAATTCGATCAGCCTGTCTTTCGAGCGACTCGTCAAGAATGATCCATCAAGAACGAAGTACGTTGTCCCCGGCAACAATACCAGCTTCTTCTTGTTGAAACGGCCTGTATTTTCGACGCGAGCGCGATACGATCGATCGTGGTACTTTTAACCGGACACGTCGTCGATCATCGGCGTTCTTATATGGCGCGTTATGATCCCTCGAGTGCGAGGCGTAAGAAACTAATAAGACGAGGTCGAAGGTGCGTAAAGTGTGACAAGGTTAACAGCCACAACCGCGCTTCCTTCTTCGTCTGCTTCCTCTTCCTCTTCTTCTTCTTCTTCTTCTTCTTTTTCTACTTCTTAGGCAACGACGATGACGATGATCCGCGTCCTGAAAGGGTTCAAAGATGAGCCTTCCAACGTGAGATCGGGCTGTCGAGCTTTTGAACAGGTTCCACTGTCTTCCCATTGAACGCTTGACGTTCGAATAAATTATTCACGCTACTTACTTCACGGAAGCGGATAAAAGCGGATAAAAAACAGAGGGCTAACGATTTAATTGCTTCGCTAATTTCTTTTAAATGACAGAACAGTATTGTTGCTAAAGCTCGATCTTCTTTATGCACGCTTCATTCGTTTTTTTTTTTCAGTCTACTTGTTCCTTTCACTCGTGAAACATTTTTCTTCAAGCATCAACGTTGCGCGAATTGGACGTGCACAGATTATTAGAGACGATGATTCGAGATAAATATCGTATGGGAGATTAAATACAGGGGGTTAGATATTAATTTTTAATTCTCATTTTCAATCTCTGGAAATCACCAATTAATAATATCTTGTTCACTACACCCGTTCATCGCGTTGCAATAAAATTTGATTACAAAGAGCTTCAACGATTCTGTTAGAATTTGAATAGAAAAATATTACGAAGCACAAATTAATCGAAAAACCAACTTTCTTTTAACGTACCTTCTGAAAGGTTTCTTCCAAGAACCCAAGCCACATCTGGCAATTTAGAAAGTAAGAAAACATTAAGATACAGAACAAAAGAGTTAAAGGACCCGGATGGGGTAATAGAAATTTTGACCACTGCATTTGCCAGTCTCATAACAATGCTGGTGAAGTTCCGCTAGAGTTGCGCCTTCCTCGTATCACATAATAACAAATTAAACTATTTTAAATAACAGTTTATTTTATTTAGTCATTTTGAACCACATTTACAGTAGATTTATTTTATGAATCATCTTCCGAACAAAAATTATGAATTTCTATCTTCTCATCTTTTTCGTAACGCTTCACAAAACAAACTTCAGACTTCCTTTCGAAATTTTCAGAGCACGTTTCTAACAAAAGTTCAACCTACGCCCGATAAACGGCGTGCAGTCGATTTTCATCCGTTTATTTATTTCGAACAGAGGCGCGTACGCGTTTTATTGCCGCGTTACCGCCGATAAAATGGCCGGGACGCGTAAATATTAGCGCGTTCTTAGCGCAATTTCAATTTCACCACGTCGGATGTCCCCGTTACATTTCGCACCGTATGGGCCTTCGCGAAGATAAGCCGGCGCTCGCTCGATCGTTCGAGCTCACGGGTGAAAGTTATTAAAAACTGGCCGGCCCGAGAAACTGGCCGTTAGACAGCCAACTGTATCAGCCGATCCCTTTAATTTTGAATATTTTTCGTCACGTTTCGAGCTTTGGGAATTCATCGAACCTTCGCGTGTTCTTTGTGAATTTTTAATTTAACGATAGGATTAACAGTGTGACGGTGGATATGAATTAGACAGTAATTGAAGTATATAATTAAATATAAATCCATTGTTTTTAATTTTTGAATTTAGTTTTACACTTTTATCTCTCTATTGCTCGAACTCGCTTGTTGCTTCTCTCCGTCTTTCTCGCTCTCAATGTTCGTTTCGCAATTTATCGCTATCTCTCACACCCGTCAACCATACACAAAAGCACCTACACTACTTTATACTCATTTTCATAATACAAACTTAAACTTGAAACCCCTCAGACAATAAATTCATAAACACTCGCTACACTCATCCTTTCATACAAACATCACTCACTTTCATACCTCATTATACTATACTCTATGACAAAAATCAATATCACAAACAAAGCTTGTTCAAAACGTACAACTGAAAATAAACGTTTTTTCTATCATCAATTTCGAGTTTTGTAAAATTTCTAGATCTTCGCGTGTTCTTCCTGTACTCTGAATTGAACACAATTGATTTCAAACCGGAACGGAAAACAAAATTCTTAAGAATGCAAACAATACCTAATTTGATATTCATCTCATTCGCTTTTCCCCATCAAAGCGAACGGCTCGCATATTTTTCCCTCCCCTCTTTAAATAGACACACACGAGTTACGTCAACGTCGGCCAGCTAAATTATATCGTGCAGCCGACAATAGAGCGTGCATTGCGTTGTTTTATTACCGATAATTTCATGCAATTTCGCATTGACGATCTTTTACGCGGAAACCCTAGCTGATTTCGTTGCCTGGGCCCGCTTTCCATCTGCGTTCTCGTCTACGACACGAGGCGTCATTATTATTAACGTCATTACCGACTCGGTTAATGCGCGTTCGCGATTATGGAAGAGGTTCGTAACGCGATTTTTCCCTTCGAAAAAGAAAATCGTCGACGGGTCCGCGAAACGAGAGATTTCACTCGCATTGCGTTCCTGTTTTGCGAAACTCGCCTTCCTTCCCGTTAACTTTTTACACTTTTCTTTTAAACAGATGTTTTGTTTATAATTCGGACGCTGAAATTAGCAATTACTCGAGAAATTACTTAAAAGATGTTGTACTTCTCAATATATGTGCAGTAAATTAAAAGAATTGTAAAGATCAGAGGATTTAAAAAAACGGCGAATCGATCAATGAAACGAGCTGCAATGCTCTAATTATTTCAGGTAATTTGAAGTGAATCTCAGAATTCTCTTCTGCTGTAATTACTTCTATGTTATCCTTTTCACAAACTTTCACCGCTTCCCCCTTTGAAGTGATTTCGAAATTCAATTCCACCGAAAGGTATTAGATTTCTTTTCAGATCTTATTGGAAATGGGGTTTGAAATTACGAAATAAAATAAACTCTTATTTAAAATATTTTAATTCTTTATTATATCACATGCGGAGGGTGCAACTCTAGCCGAATTTCACGAGCTTCGTCATGAAACTAACAACCCCGTTCGAGTCCTTTAGCTCTTTTGTTCTGTATCTTAACGTTTTCTTACTTTTTAAATTATCAGATGTGGTTTGGGATTTTAGAAAAAACCTTTTGTAAAGTACATCAAAAGAAAGTTTGTTTCTTGGTTAATTTTTGCTTCGTAATATTTCTGTATTCAAATTCCAACAGATCTGTTTCCAGTTTTCAATTACAAAAAGTCACCTAAATTTTCAAGACAACCCAATAATAACCCTTTGCACTCGAGAGGTGACTGTTAGTCGTCTAATGATACTAACTTCAAAAATTTTCGAATTCCATATATTCGCCTACATTAAACGTCATTTAGGTTAGTTAAGTGATATACTAAAATTTACGATATATGACTATTTAACCTTTGAGTCTAACTGATAAGCAAACTGACTAAAGTTTGAAAATTTGGGAAGCTATCATTTGGTGACTAACAGTCACCTCTCGAGCGCAAAGGGTTAAAAGCTCCATTCTAAGTACCAACGAAAAATTCGTTAACTCCTTCGGTATTTAAAAACTCGTTAAACATACAAAACTCAACAACATAACAGCAATTAATCGCAAACTATCGAGGTCTTCCGCGACATTCTTCGTTTTTAAGCTCCACGAAGCTTCCGACGATCGAAGAGAAGGAAGGAAGCTCGCGAGACGCATCGCGGAGGAACGCAGGCTGAGTCGAGAGCGAAATTAATAGCCGCCTTGTCATAACAGGCAACGATAGAAGGCTTGGCGGAGTCCAGGGAACCGGACTTCTCTCTTAGCCACGGATACGCAGCGAGCTGTAAACGATTCCCCATGACGAATTCGCGACGTCAACTCGCCTCCCTGGAGACGTGGTATCCTTTGACCGAATGACGTATGCAAATCAGCTCGGCGCACCGTCAGTCCAGGAAGCCAACACCTTCGAACCCCTTTGCCACCTTTGTGCCTGTTCTCCATCATTTTATTACCTTTCCTTTGCGCATGACCTCGCAACGTCTTCTTTTCTGACGGCATTTTCTTCATTTTTCTCTTCCTTTTCGCTATCGATTCTTTTTTTAGTTCAACTTGGAACACCATTTGTGACGCAAGTTGAACTTTTGTGATTGCTTTGACTTGTTTTAAGAATTTACAGGTTTTAGCTTGTAAGGAGAGTTTTGTTCTTAGGACTATGATATGAATTATTTAACGTATAACTTATAATATGATTGAGTTTACTCGTCCTTTAATCTTTTTACCTCGTCTCTATTTACTGGGCAATCCAATTTTTCGCTATCTTTAGCTTCCCACTGAATCTTCAACCGTTCCAATCTCTCTATTTCTTATCTGCTGAATGAATTCAGTAGCTCGTCTTCCAATGTTTCTATTTCCCGACTTTTATTACTTTTGCTTCCTCCAGAAGAACTTTTCCTCTTTCATCCCCTACTTCTGCTTTTATTTACTCAACGACATCGTCTTCATTTTCTATCATATTCCCCATCATTGATTTCCTTCTCCATTTCTTCTTTCTCCCACACCAACTTCCGTTTTCATTCGACCATACCAGCCACAATCGACGTCGTAAAAATTATCCAAAGAAACCGAAAGAAAGAGGGGAAAGGAATAGGTGAATTATTCCCCCGCTATCGATACCGATCGGACGATATCGCTAAGTCCCATGCGATTCGACACGCGAATAATGCGCGTATTTGCCGGAGCTGATTTAAATCCTTCCCGCGCGGCCAACGTGACGCGCGATCGAGGCGAAAATCGAATGGAAAGGCGGCCGCGATCTCGCGTGTAAATCGCGCTCTCGAACCGAGCCGGTGTAATTGATTCTGACAAATGGGGGCGAGCTTGACGCGAGATTACGCGCGGAGTTTCAGTTTCGATCGCGGCCGCGTCCGAACGTGAAAAATGGCGCCTCGGACACGATAAAAGCGTTCGAGGTGCCGCACGTATCGTGTAGGTGTGATCGATCTAATGTAATTGGAGCGATTCGTTGGAAAAACGAGCCAGGCGAAATTTACGGGGCTCGTAGGACTCGTACATAGGGTAAGGTTGCTCAAGTCGTACCGCTTGAATTTTGAACGAACTACAGCAACAACAGCGCATGCAACCGCAAACAAATATACGTTTGAGTCAATCAGATGTTCTACAAATTTCATTGTAATAAATAACAACAATATTAACACAAGTTTTGAATAACACGTTTAATTTCTATTTTTATTTGATAAATCCTAAGTTTTATACGGATTTTTCCTTAAGGGGTACGACTTAAGCAACCTTACCCTACTTGAGTTTCAATTCACAGTGTTCGGGAACCGACGGGATTGGATGAAAAAATATAGAAAAATATAAGTTCAAAGAATGCAGTTCAACCGTCGTTTCCCAAATGATCCAAGAAATCTTTTCGGTGTAAATACTTTTAAACCTTTTACGTTACTTAATATGCTAAAAGAATATTAAATCTATCCTCGGCAATTCTAACGTTTGTCTTCAATCGTGGTAGAATTTGAATGCAGAAATATTAGGAAGGAAAAATTAACCGAAAACTAGCTTTCTCTTAAGGTACTTTCTGAAAAGTTTCGTTCAAGTCATTCATCTTTTTCTTTTATTAGTAACAATCTTCTTCATAATGAAAATATCATGTAAAAATGTAACTATTAACCCTTTGCGGACGAGTGTCGGATATATCCGGCTGGCGTTTGTCTGTCGTAAACGACATGTATAAGATACGCATGGGTATACTAGCCTAAGAAGTCAAGTTGGCCTAAATTTGTTTGTCAGTGATTTTGTTAGATTTAATGAAAAACTTATTTAAATACAACTTCAGTTTTTATAACACAAATGCGCGGCGTAACTATTTTCTTTACTGCTCCGTCCGCAAAGGGTTAAGGTAGCTAACTCGATTTTTTTGAAAAATGGACTTAGGGCACTTTCAAAATGAACGGCTCATATGTGTCGTAACGAGCGGAACGGTATTAGGCCGCTTTTTCAGCGAGCGGCGCACGGTTTCCTGGACGCTGCTAAACCGGTGCTGCTTGTCCCGATTCGAATCGATATATATATTTCTGTCGACCGCCAACGTAACCGCCCGCGTGTATGACTTACAGCCGCCCTGTTAATTTGTACATAATGCCCTGGCGATACCGTCTCGTCGGCTCTCGAGCGTAATCGCGTCGGCAAGCCCAGATACCGAGCGGGATGATTAATACCGTGGTCGGCATAGTTTCCGTGGAAACCGGGAAAACCGTGGATCGACCGTTTAATTGCGACTGATCGTCGATTAATCATCGTTGCTCGGTTCGCTGACTCTCGAGCGATCGGAAATCGGCGCGGTTTCCGGTGCCGCTGACGTTATTGATTATGGTCCTACGTTTACGAATGCGTAACAGAGTTGCAGGGACGGAATTACAGCGTTTCCATTTGTTTTATTTGCGATGGAAACGATCGTAGCTTCCTGGCCATGTAATAGTGGTGAACAAAATATCGAACACATAGTCTGGCAATGTCCTGTTTATGAATCTCAAAGGACTAAACTATATCAACAACTAAAACTGTTTCTCCCAACCACTATGACTGTCTTGCTTGCCGAAGTCAACATTGAAGCGTGTTCATGTATTCTCTCGCTTTTAAAAATATGTAACATTAATGTGTAAATATTTATTATATCACTGTATAGCGAATAAATTTCATTAGAAATTTGAAAGCTTAATAATAAAAAAAAAGCTTCCAAGAGTAATGAAATACTCGAGCTGTTGCGAAATGTGTGTAGAATTTGTTGAATTTGTTACTTTTAATTGAAGTGGTATTGTCGAGTGCTTGTTAATATAAATTTAAGAATTAAATTTCAGGCAGATTTTTGAAGGCAATATTGATATGAGATATCGAAGAATCTTTGAAGATTCTTATATTTTTATACTATGTTTTGCCCCCTCCGCCTTATTATTTTATATTTCAAATTGGCGTTTATGAGGACATTGATCTATCGAACGAAAGACCAAACGTTAAATAACAAATATCCAGTTAATTTACACCGCCCAGTCGTCCGAAACAAATATAACCATGTCTTCCATTAACTTCTTCTATGTAATGTACGGTAATAGAATCGTAGGCGAGGAAGAAATTTAGAGGCCATAATCAACCGGAAAAGGATACCTTATCCCACTTCTGTATTCCGTTGCTCTCCGACTTCCTAACCGCAAATCCACCAAACGCGATAAATTAAATCGCACGCTTTCATATCGCTCCACCCTGCATAATCCTTATCCCATTCATTCGTGCAACAGATTCATTTAGATATCAGCGAAAGACAATTTGTCTGTCAGACAGAACGATCGCGTCGCGAAGAGAAAAAGAAAAAAGACGTCCGATCTAATCGTTGCATATGTAATGCGCTTCGATCGAAAGTTCCCGAAGGTGTTTGCAGGAAACTCTCGAGTCGCCGTTCAACGTTGGAACGGCGCTGTAAATCAAAGGATTTCAATTTGGCCTACGTTCTGGTTTCTGGCCACGAGCTGAAAGCATCCCGCCGCAAAAGATCGCCGATCCTATTTTATTAACGCGGACGCGATTCTCTTTTATTGTCCCTGATGTGTCCTGGAGAAAGTAAGGATATTTCCAGGCACGCAGCCTGCGTGTTAAACCGCCAGGAGGACGAGGAAACGGAGGGGGGAACAGGCGAGAGATAACCCGAAGGTGAGACAACAGCGATTGCACGAAAAGAGGAAACGAGAGGGAGTATCGGCGGACATAAATTAACGCGTTAGAGACTTTTAGAGGAGAAAGAAAAGTTCTAAAGCCAACGTATCCTGAATGAATACTTTGGTTCGCGCCTCTATTGATTTCCTTCATCCTGGTCGTAGGATATCCAGGATTTTTAATTAATAAACGAACGAGCGAACGGTGGAGCCGTAAGTGCCATTTTATTATCAAGGGGTAATAATTCAGGCGCCGCGTATGTTTCGCTTTTGGAGCTTTTTCATATTCAGATTAACTGAAAGTTATGGTCGGAAATTATCCAGAGAACACGAGAAATCTCTTATAATCTAATCGTAACTTCTGCAGATTTCTCAAGAAGTTCTCAAATTTTGCAAAACAACTCTGCGAAATCTTAGAAGATTTTAATTTTTGAGAATACCCTCTTGGATACAAGGAGCGACCACAAAAATAAAATTATAATTATCTAGTTATTAACAATATCAAACTAACACTAAAGAACTTTCATTAGTAACGTAAAAATTTGAAAACTTAATAACTTCCACTAACATTATTTCGATTCCTTCCACCGTCACCAACAACTCTAACGAATCGAGCAAAGATCATTAACTAGCCCCCATGATAGTCGAGGCTATTAACACTTAACCAACCAAATGTGGAGATCTCCCATTCCTTCCTCTGCCACTGATTCTATTTACTTTTGTTATTAGTCAGTCTTGAACTGGAATTGAATTGATTAAAAATTGTACTTTAGAAGAATAGAAAATGCATCTGATGAACTGTAAACAACACTAGTTGAAGACTAACTGATAACAAAAGTAAATAGAATCACTGGCAGAGAAAAGAAGCTAGTCTTGAACTAGTATAGAATTAATTAATAATTGAACTTCGGAAGAGTAGCAAATGCATCTGATGAACTGTGAACAACACTAGTTCAAGACTAACTGATAAAAGTAAATAGAATCAATGGCAGAGGAAAGAATGGGAGATCTCCCCATTCGGTTGGCTAAGCGTTAAAAGCAATCGTATGCGTTTCGAGTAATACAGGAAAAGTATTATACGTTCTATAGAAAGCTAAGCCATAAAGGCGGATAGAAGTCGGAAATCGATAACTCGCGCGATTTTTCTGTCTGCCATGTGCGACCTTCTGTCTCGTTCACGTAGGAGTTAAGGTGTTCCATGGAGTTATTCGTCGAATGGACTCCTGTCGTGCGATGTCCCTCGACCTGTGCGACCGACGACGAAACCTAGCAGCTTCTGTGAACGGTCAGAAACCATGGAAAACTGTCTATGACGGAAGATTTAGTCCCTTGTCTCTCGTGACTCTTGTTCGGTTGTTGCGAGTGGCAAAGTCGGCTAGGTGTTAGTGGCCACGGGGTACAGTTATAGGTGAAGGAGGTTGAAATATTATTAAGTAACCTGTGCTTCGCAGTTCTCGGTTTTGTAAGTTAGAATTGAAGTTCGAGACAGATACGATTTGTACTTGTCGAGTGAACCGTGTTTAGAAGCGTGAAACAGGGTTGCGAGGTTAACCAAAAGGTTAACCTTCTGTAATAGGAATCTTGATATAATTGATTAGAGTAGTTCCTCGATTCGATTCGAAAACTAGGAATCGGTAATTGCTGTTAATAAATTTCGGTCAGGGTAAGTGCAATCAGGGCGCGATGGTAAATAAATTAAATTAAATTAAAAATCAATTTGTTTTAAAACAGTGGATCAAATTATTTCCTTTTACTCTTAAAAGATTGTCTTTATCATTTGAAATCGGTATTATTTGTGTAATAATTATGGAATATAGTACAAATAATCCCATTGTATTTCGCTAAAAAGCTAATTTCACTAATTACACGTTTTATCAAAATTTTATCAAAATTTATTCATTTTAATTTTTTCAAGATCCACTCTCCTGTCTATCATTTTACTATCAAAAAATAATTTTATAGTCGTAATCTTAAAATTGTTCTAACCAGAATTACAAAAATTGGAATGGAATGGCGCGGTGGCGCACCGGAAATGGGAGTCGCTGTTGCACGATTACATAAATTCGTCCGCGTTGCGTACTCACGCGGGCGAGAATGTGTCGTTGAACACGCGATCCCGTGTGGGTGAACCTGTTGAACATAATTGGCCTCCCCGTTATTATTAGCTAATATATTTTTCATGGCAAATTATTTATACCTCCGGCTCGCGAAGTCGCGCCACGGGCCGTGGCAACTGTTTAAACCGTTAATATTTCCTTTTCCTCGAAAATAGCTTCGCGTCGCGCGTTCCGTTTTCACTTTTACATCCGGTTGTCGCTCGATGTCTGTGCAACGAATTTCAGCGACCACTTTTTACTGTTACACGTACACCTATTTATTTATTTCCACCTTGTCGACGAGAGTGAAACTTTGTTTCTATTCCAACAGATTTCCTTATGAGGTATGCAGGCTGATTTAGCTAATTCGTCACGTGATCTGTTTTATTCCTATGATTGAATTTGTATGCAACTGTATTTTCAATTGACACAATTAACACAACTTTGTGGAACATCGTTATTAATGAGTTATAATAGATACTTTTAAGTCTATTTTAACACTTAGCTAACCGAATGAGGAGATCTCCCATTTTTTCCGTAACAAGGGTGCTGAGATTGATTCTATTTATTTTTTTTTTTATTAGTTAGTCTTGAACTAGTGTTGTACACAGTTCGTCAAATGCATTTTCTGCTTTTCCAAAATACAATTTTTAATAAATTCTTAATACGCGATGGAGAGTGTTTGGTTAGGTGTGGCATCGTGCGGTTAGCTAAATGTTAATAGGCTCCTGGTTGGTGAAGTGTAAATGAAGTAAACTTTAGACTTACTTTAATTCTATAAAATTAGGGAATGTTAATATAATAGTAAAATAAATAGAAAAGTATCATTCATTGTAATACCTAAAATTGTCTTCTTTTCTGGCGGATATATGAAATCATTCAATTATAATTATCCTTGATTGCCATTATATGCAATGCTAAATAAATTGAAAATTAAAAATGACAGAAACAATTAGAAATATTGAAAGGAGTTAAATGTTAGAGCACAAATTTATTTAAAAAAGCTTTCTGTACCGATGTTGATTAAAAGGAATCCTGTTATCCTAATAAATTGCTACATTCGGAATTTAATTTCATAAATTTATCTCACTGCATCGCTGCTACATTGTCAGGGGGGAAATTATTTCTCAAAAATAACTTAAGTCCTTAATTGGAATGTGTTTGTTGCAATGTAACTGGGACGCATTGATCAGCCCCGACCCGGTACCGATATTATTTAGCATCGTCCTCTCTCAACACGTGCGACTATAACTTTGAGCCATTGCTTTTTTATTGCGCGTTGCAAATTACCGGTACACGATATCTGATTTCGGGCTTATGACCGCAAGAGGAACACCTTCCCGAGGAAATGAGACCCCGATGGTCATAAATTATTAACCGCAGAATTATTAATTTATCTCATCCTCTCTTCAAGATAATTATAAAATACGAGTTGAATATATATCATGTCCCTCATCTTGGAATAAATGGCGATGATAGCAAAAGCCTTAGGAAAATATAAGCTACACGAAACTATAATAATACCATTTTTGTACAACGTTATTTCACGCTAACGTATCAAATAAAAAGTACAAAAGATTCTATTTTCTTCACGAATTTCGCTTCTCGCTGCAATTCTAATATTTCGCGCTTAAGAGTTATTCTAAATAAAATTGCCAAAAGCTCGACTGTATTCTGTCAGACCATTAATTTTCCTTCGCTCTGCAATTCCAATACTTCACGCTTAAAAGTTATTCCAAAAATTGCCAAAAGCTCGACTCTATTCTGTCAGACCACTAATTTTCCTTCGCACTGCAATTCCAATACTTCACGCTTAAAAGTTATTCCAAAAATTGCCAAAAACTCGAGACTACTCTGTCAGGCCACTAATTTTCCTTCGCACTGCAATTCCAATATTTCGCGCTTAAAAGTTATTCCAAAAATTGCCAAAAGCTCGACTCTACTCTGTTAGACCATTAATTTTCCTTCGCTCTGCAATTCCAATACTTCACGCTTAAAAGTTATTCCAAAAATTGCCAAAAGCTCGAATCTATTCTGTCAGGCCACTAATTTTCCTTCGCGCTGCAATTCCAATATTTCGCGCTTAAAAGTTATTCCAAAAATTGCCAAAAGCTCGACTCTATTCTGTCAGACCATTAATTTTCCTTCGCGAGATTAACGAAACCGAGGAATCGCCAACGAGGAAGCATCCTTCTACACCAGAACGAGGAGCATCGTGTGTATTCCGAGGGAAAGGCCGGAAACGCGAAAGTGTCGGCTGTGCTCGAGGTGGATTTATATTTTGAAGAAGTTCGTGTAACTGTCCGCTGTGTGGGCTCGTATAGAAATCGACGAGGCCACGGCGAAAAAGCACTTGGTGAGAAATAACGGGGAAACACGTGCGTGCAACACGGCATCCCGGTATCGAATCGGAGGATCGCGAAACCGCTACCTTGCCAATTACTTAATCGCGATTCGCACAAAAGCGGCTTCGAGGGATGCAGGCTTAGAATCTCTCGAACGGGAATGAACGATCTCCGTTAACGTTCGAACCGTCTCTCCTCGTTTCTTTTTCTCCCTTCCTTTTCGTTTCTCGTCCCTCAACTTTTTATTGCATTTCGATCGAATGGGGTGATTTTAGAAAGCGGGTGCAGTTTATTGGTATTTCATTGTGAAAGATGTAAGATCTCGTAAAATTAAAGTAGAACACAGTACTTTTCTGATACGTATAAATTTTATATTTATACTTTAAATATAAAATTCTTCCTTATATTTGTACTTCTACCTTATATTTATACTTTACATTCTGCTTCAATTCGTGCTTGCTATTACAACTAGTGTCTACGTGCGATTTTGCATTAAAATGTGCTCTAATTGCTAATTGTTAATCGATAATCCCCGTCGTCACATTTTATAAACGATTCAATCGTTATCGACAATGTTTACCGACAAAGTAAATTACCAAGTGTGTGTTTTAAATGTTGCCGAGATGCGGAAGAGCAGTCCGTAAAGACATCGTTTCATCTTTGATTTATGTTCCGAGAAGGAGAGGACTGATAAAAAGAGGAATGCGGCACGATTCACTTGAAAGCGTGAGCGTGGTATAATAATTTTGACGAATCTGCGGAGTCTATGAATAGATCGCGGATTCTCGTGAGAAATTTGGATGCGCAAAGAACTACAGAATGCGCGTAATTCGCAGAAGTATACGGTATATCTCTAGGAAGGTTATAATATTTAAAAGATAAAACAGATCTCTGATTAGATTCCACTTCTTTGACTGTGTTTACAAAAATTTGAATTTCCATAAAAATCTGCAATCTGTCTATGAGGTATGATTACTTGTTTTGTAAACGAGATGTGCTTTATAAAAATTAAAGGACAGAGATGAGAGTAGGATGACAGGAAATTTTATTTTTCTTCAAAATGAATTCCAAAGGAATATCGTGCCTTAATTTCAAGTTGCTGACATACCCCATATGGGATGAATTTTTAAGTAACATCTAATTTTAATTTTTTATTGCGTAATTACAAGGTATGTGGAGCACCCTCTTCTTCAGTGATTCATACTCCGACGCCCTCGTTTTAAGCCGAATAATCCGAGAAATCGTAAACAATTCTGTAGCATAATAGGGTTATGACTTACGTAAGGTATTTATTATTAATTGTAAGGTGCAAGGAACTCGAGCAACACGGGTCACCCAAAATCCACTTTAAAACGCCAACCCTAAACAAACAAAAGTAGCCAAACGAGAAGTTCGAAAAGCTGAAAATTCGAACGATCCTCCTTTCCTTTCAAACGTATCTGTACATGTACACGTTAAAATATCTAATTTGCCCGAAAAAAACCGACTGAACTATATTTGATCGCATTCTTCTCGCGTAGTCTTTTCAACCGAATTTCTTATTTCACTCAACATCGTCATCTCCTCCTCATCGCGCGCACCTTCTTCGTATTTCAACCGAAACTCCAAAGCCTAGTTACCGCAATTTATTATTTCTCGGTTGACAAACGGACGTCCTGAACGTCCAAGAGTCCGTCAGCATCCACGAGCAACAGAGACATGTTTCATTCCCTGTCAACAGGATCCCGGTGAGCGTGGAACGCGCTCTCGACGGCTGCGAGACCGTTCGATGGTCTCGCGAGCTCTCGGGCCCAGACACGCGGCACCGTTTCGCGAATAATTTTACGACGCCAGGGCGTCCCTTGTTATCGTTGCCCGCCACCGACGTTGACCCAGAAAACCGGACGTCCCGTTGGCGTTGGCTTTTTCCGGATTTATGCCGCTCCAGTTTCGCCCGGCCCTTGTATCATTTCTCAATGGCCACTTTTACTCGTGATCGCGCTGACATAACCCGTTGGATTCGATTCACTTAGGCCGCTGTATTTTCAACGCTCTATTGCGACCACGTGTTCCTGTTGGCAGTGATAGAAGGCTGGTTCTGCTGGTTCTCTCGCGTGATCGTGTCGGTTTACAAACATTTGAAAATTCCCTGCCCCGTATCAAAGTTTCGCGAGATGTGTATAGGGTGTTGGGCGAATGAAGTTGGGAATTTAGTTCTCGCTGAACGTAGGATCGATCAATATAGGTTGGGTAACCGATTTAATATCTCTGACAGGAAAGTTTATGATGCTCACGGACAGCTTATATAACTGGTGTTAATAGTAAAATCAAACGCGTGAAATAATTTTCCTAGGGATAGATAATATATAGACATAACAATTTATAGAGATAATAAGTTGGAACTTAATTGTTTCAACGCTAAACTTTTACCGATGAGATTGCGTATTCGATTTTGAAAATTACGGATAAATTCTTTTGTTTTAAAAATGTGAACGCGAGTGTACATTGTAAATGTATCAATCGTGAAAAAATATCAACCATATTTGAACGCGAACTAAACTACTATATCCTGCAAACAGTGCAAATTGATTAAACACGAGAACAGCAAGGAAGTTATAAAGCTTTCGCAGGTTTCTCCACCAGAGTATAATTCCAAGAACGCTTGAGCGAAGACGAAAAATCGAGAACAGGCCGGCACGTAATCGAAACGCTTTCCTCCGTCACAATGCCGTTCGGTCGTCTTCGTTCCTCGCCCTTAACAAGTTAATTAACGTTCGAGGAACGACGGGGTGCCGTGGAGAAAAAAAAAAAGAGGGTCTCGGTAGAGAATACGGGCCCCGGAGAGACTTCCTATGTGGTGTACGCGCTCGAAAGCGAAGGAAACAACGTGAACAAGCCTCGCAGGCGCGGTTTATGGCGTCTGGAAGTCGAATGTCACGGGGCTGTTAAGGCCAGCGGGATCGCGCGTGAATCGTCTGGCCTCGGTGTAATCTCGTCGAAGCGGTTCTTAGCCCCTTAAACGGTTGGTGCCAGTTAGCGCGCCTTTTGTTGGAAACACGAACGCGTTAGGAGCGATCGAGCGACGAAGAGAAAGAAGCCTCGAAGCCCTCTCTTCGGCGAACAACCGAGAGAGCTTGCTTCGGATGCCGCGCCGTTCAGAATTTCAGTGGAAACGGCTGATTGTGGTTGAAATTGTTCGTCTAACGAAGCGAAAGAGGAAACTTCGAATTGGACAGCCGAATTCGGTTTTGATGCTGGCGAGAATTGAAATGGAAGAGCATCCAATCGTTGTGAGACGCCTTTGTTTAACACTTTGACTGCCACGTTGGTCATATATGATTGGTCATGGTTTGTCGTGTGACGCCATGATGGTCATTGGTGACCGGAGCGCTTCAACTGCTTACAATTGTAAGAGTTGAATAAAAATTGACAGTTTGAATATTATTGCTAATTAGAAAATACTTTGAAGTAAAGAGTGCCCTGTTGAACGGTTAAAAATTCTTATTAGAACATCGAAAATAAAAGATTAATTTCTATGAAATATTTCATCTAGCGATGTACTCTCGTGGCGTCCTGAGTGAAACATGTGATTTCAGTGTGGCAGTCAAAGGGTTAATGAAATTAATGGGGTGAAAGGGTAGATAACTTTAAACAGTGATGAACAATTATGTACAGTTTGAATAAAAGAGATAATATAAATTAATGTGTACAACTAAAACCAGAAGAAAAGTTATAATCTTCAATTTTTTAACTTTAGATCGAACTATGAGAAAATATGTTTTATCGGTGTTTGTTCAAAACACGATGAAAATGAAGCCTGTACTCGTAAACGAGAGAAAATTATCCGCATAAATCTGTTTTTACGATTGATACGATGCAGTATTTGTTAGGAGACAATAACTGAAAAATACCAACTGGTTAGAAGACGCCAGGCCGCAAAAGCGATTGACCATCGGCGGAATGTCGTTGCACCGGCGTGCATGCATATCAATTTCAAGCGTGCAACGGCGTGCTAATGAACCACGGGGCACGCTCGCGAACCGATCAGGCTGACCGAGGCAATATGAGAACCGACACGACTCGATCCCCTACTTTCTACAGGTGTCTCGTCCGCTTGGTTGATCTTTGTAATTAGCGTTTTTCTCGTTCCGCGTCCGATCGAGCGAGCGCTGATCGAAGCTGACGTCTGATATGGTCCAGTACCGAGGATGATACAACGTCGATGGATGTTCCTTTGAGATCTCCGGTGAATTCCGAACAAAAATCCACTTTGAGATACTGAAGGAACGCTTCCTTCGTTGTGAAATTTCGTTGCAACAATTAATTGTACCATTCTCTCCAACCCTCATCATTCAAAATTAAAATTATGTTTCGATAGACATCGCATACATTCAGTATATTAATATTAATTTCATTTGGTATAATTGAGAATACCAATTATATAAATTCTATAAAATTCATAAAAAGATTGCGTTCAGATAAACTCAAGTACAAACCTAAGTGCAGTGAGAATCAAAAGTAAGAGTGCACTTTGAAACAACAGTATTTACCTATTCGATATCACGTAAATTTCACTCTCATATACTCACTTTTAACTCTCACTGTATTCGCATAGTGATACTCTTACACTCTTAAAAATACCTTCAGGGAACTATCCTTGATCCTACAGATCCTATTATAGTCGTCGGACATCAGTATTCAACGTTTAACCCTCGAATCCTTTCGAAAATCCATAAATCATTGGCAGATCAAGAGGGACGCGTGACGAGCACGCGAGCACCGAGCGGCTACCGATATTTATTAGATTTCCACGGCTCTGATATCCTGTCGTTTGTCATCTAAGCGCAGGTGCAGCCACGGGCCAGAGGAAAAGGCGCAGCCTGTTACGCTCCCGCGGTCGGTACTCTCTTACGGTGTCGCGGTCCCGCCATAGATCCAAGGTCAACCCTGATGCGCGCGAGGATCAAGAGGCGGCCGCGGGAGAGGTTGTCGCTCGATCCTGATTAATGGCTGCCGAGATCGAGCGTACGTATCGCCGGCGGCCGTTCGTTACGTATCGTCGCCTAAGTGCGTTGACTCGGCGCACACCGAGCTGAACTGTACAGGCTTTTACGAGGAGCCCACAGAGCGACACCTTAACGCGCAGATGGATCGATGGAACGCGTGGAAGTCGATCGATCGATCGATAGATCGGTGACGGAGATATCACGATTTTCTGCGACTGATCACGCGAACCAGAACGATCGGTAGTTTGAGATACGGTCTGCGGAAGATCTTGATGAGATAAAGGGAACGACCGATGACAATACCTTCTGATACTCATTTTATTTGAAGTAAAGATTGAAAATGATAGTGCTTGAAGAAGAACGCGGATAGAAAGTAGGAAATAGATTTGAAAAAGGGATTAGCATTCGTTGATAGAAACTATAATAAAAACGTATCTGAACAATTTTCTTAATCAATTATCTAATTACAGCCCATCTCTAACTTTCCAATGGAAAAAAGGAAACATTTTGAGCACTTTCTCTACTCGCCGTTAGTATCGCCTCCGCATTACAATATCTCATTACAAAAGGAGAGAACGTTATGCTGCTGGTGCATCTAACAGCAGTTTGATAAGATCGAAAAGTGAATCGGTGCTTCCCAGCACTTCAACTTTGCTACCTTCGCTGGCGCGTTGACGCTCGTCGAACTTCCATCAACCCCCGAACCCCGCTTCTCGTTCACTAAATTCCACCCGTGGAGTCCCATCAAACACTTCACCGCCCCACCCAAGACGAGCCCCCGTCGACACCGCTATTCCATCGAACCCGGTTAAACCAACAGTGTATCATCGATGCCAGTGTCCGACGACCGACGATCCTCTCCGTTGAGCAAACCTGAACCATTCCCCTTCGAGAGCACCACAATAGGATCCAACACGATTCAAGCATTAACCTAACCAAATGCTCGAGCAGAACGATCGCTACCTATCCGCTACGTTATCCCGGTGGCCCTGGTGGCTAGCCACACACTCTTCGAGCCGGGGCAATGGCGTGCAATTGACTTCGAGCGGGCGCCATACTTACGCAGAAGTAACGTTAATGGACACTTTCTCGCAAGGGGGCGACTAAGAGGAGTAGCCCAGCCAGAGGTCGTCACTCGATCCTGATTAATGGCCGCCGGGTTCTCGGGGGGCTGTAAACAGTATTAATCAGGATCGAGTTTACGGCGCGCGGTCGTGCCACGGATCGCATTAATCAGGATCCGGCCGGTCGCGGCACGAAATATTCATTTAGTTACGTGTCCGACGACGCTGGCGCACGGTAACGCCGCCAGGTCTATTGATTTACGACCGGGGACTTCCGAATGTCCAACAGCTGGAAATCGCGCGACACCGCCGGACCCCGTGGCCCGCGATCGTCGTTTAAGGCCAGAACCGCGTAAGACGATTTGACGCGTGTTAATTCTTCAGTTCTTCCTGATCGTCAATTCTTTCGCTGTCGTGTGCGCGCACGAAGTATCACCGCTTAAGACCGATGTACCAGTACGAAGCGTTTGACGCGTGCTAGTTCGTCAATTTTTTTGCTGTCGATGGGTGTATGAAAAATTGCTGTTTAACCCATTTGCATCCATAATCGGGATAATCCGTATACGACGATTATCAATTATCACCAATCATGGAATATTCTGTTGCCGTAAAACATTTTGTCTGATCAGCAATATAGAATTTAGAGGCTTACGAACGAACCACCTTCGGTTATTTATCGTACAAAGCTATAATACTATGTTCTGTTTAATCGTTACGCATAATTTCTAAATAAAATCAATGATAAGTAAAAATACAAGAACTATCGTTGACTCTCGAATGTATAACGCTAGTAGCGTGTTCAGGGCTGTGATGCAAATGAGTTAAGGCCTGATACAAGGGAAATGTTTTAACGCGTGCTAATTCTTCGGTTCAATAACTGAATTCGCTACATTACAGTTTATTATAATCAGTGTAGCAGTTCTATGATCGGTATTTTACATTCTGCATGTAAAATTTCGCGGGTAACCGTATTAAAGTGAATACTCTCGGCCGTTCAAGGAAATATTATTTCATTTTTCATGTTCCACTCATAAATATGTATCATAGACTGCTGCATGTTAATGGAATGCTCGCAGACTGAAAACGTACGTTTACCCCGCGAATGCTAAAAACTGTCTCTAGTTGTTGCTCAATAATGATCCTTTTATGATAATGAACGCGATAGCGATGTAATAACCGTGTTACGTTTACCGTGCGGCCCATGTTTGCCGGTTAGAATTCTTACTAATTTGTTATTCATCAGTTTCACAAGATATCTATTACACCGGCTCAGCCCATCGAATTATCATCGTAAACATTAGATTAACCTGATTTTACAAGCAATTTTTTGCAATTCAACGGCATGAGTTATCAAAGTAAATTAATGGGTACATGAGTATAGTTATTTCTTTTAAGAAAGTCCTTCGTACATAAATCTACTTTCTTCATAAAATATAATGCTTCTTAATTTATTCGAGTAACATGAAGATTAATAACATGGCCTGCTTGCTACTGTGGGCATCAAAGAAAACTACATACACATGTAATTTGATGTTATTATTGCATTAACTTATACAAATCTTACATACTTACTTCTACAATTTTCTCATCACCCACAAATTTACGCTAATTTTTTTCCACTTACGTCAAACGAAAATTCTATATGTTCCATCTTTAACCTATTCTAATTTTAATCAAAATTAGGAATCCTCGATAACTTGTCAATCAAAGTCCATCGATAGAACCTAATATCTTTCAAGCACCTCGAATTCAACATCTTGAACTACCATACTTCTCGATGCAGCCCAATTTCGTCTTCATAAACAAGAATCCCGAACGTGTCAATGCCAAACACCCAGCCCGAAAAGTCACTGTTAATCATACCGCAGGAGCTTAAGACCGCGTGTCCATCTTCAACGTGTCCATCGCGTGCGAATGACCTAAATTTTGCCAGTTAGGCCAACGTTGTCAGGCTTAAGCTCCGGAGCTTAGACAGCTTCTACCAGTTCTTCGGATTGCTTTGCACTTGACACTTTTGCATCTGGCGTTTGTTGTGTCTAGTTCGGAGCTCCGATTGATTGAAATATATATTTGGCTTAGCAAGAAACAAACTTTACGTTCCAACGCACCCAAAGAACAAGCTCACTCACAAGTAAAATTTTTAAGATGTTTAAACTTTTTTCATTAAAACAATTTTTATGGAAATTCAGGTTTTGAGAAACACGGTTAGAGAACTGAGACCTAACTGGAGGTTTACTCTGCATTAGAAGTTAATGTTATACGTAAACGTTATAAAGTGTACTTTATCGTGGAAATTTTCCATACTTCCGCCTATCATCCTCATCTTCTGCATGTTTCGATTTCCTGCAAATGCATAAAAATTCGCAACCTGGTTATCGATAAACATCCTATTACTCCATTCACCTCTAGTCCAAAGACTAACCCCGAATATCGTGAATCGTTTAAAGTAGGAAATCTAAATATTTTTACACAAATTTCCCGCGTCCGTCAGTACGCGTGCTAAATCAAAAGAAATCGGCGGAAGGCGTGCGATTTGTCACGGAGCGGGCCGCGCGTTTAAGAAAAAACTCGTTTGGTCACGGGATGGGAATCGTGCCCTGAATATTTAACCTTGAGGACGAGGGAACGATCGATATCGGTCGATGAGGCGAGGAATCGCGGTGTCTACTGTTGGCCGACGATTTTACAGCTGTCCTCCGCTGTCCATGCTCGTTCTCCGCCTGTTGCTCGCCGTGGCGAATCGATTTCACGAGGAACGTGCCCGCGAGCCTAACAGTGTTGTTCTTGGCAGCCAGGTGGACTGAATTTCACGCGTTCATCGGTTTCGCGGCAACGGGAATTCGGTCGACGCGACATCCGATCGTCGATATACGATGATTCTTGATCTTCTTCGCCGCGGTGATCGCCGTTGGACTCGCGCGAGGTATTTTTAGGTGGACCGGTGTGTTACTTACGGGTTAAGGTCGAGGCAACGAAACCTGTCGATCGATCTGGATGCGTACAACGGATACTCGAGTGTCCGAGCTAACAGGGATACAAAAATGGCCGGATAATAGAACAATCATGTTTTTTCGCAATAAGCTTTATTTGTTCAAACAGGAATCAAAGAAATTGAAAGATTGTTTTAACGTTTAAAGGTAGCATATATCTTTGAAACGTTTGTATTGAAAGATTGTTTCAGAAAAGTTTCTTTATTGAGATAAACTGTTACTGTATTAAAAATATACTAGATTTGCTAAAGTTTTGTTAAAAATTAATTAACTCAATACCACGGAATCGCAAAAAGAAATTGTAGACGCATCCAAGTTAAAAATAAACGTGGTGCTTTTTTAAGACGAAAAAATAAACGATTTTCTTCTCTTTATTTTCATCGCAAACTCTCATAGACGGTATATCATTTTAAGTTTCTTGGAAGCTTTTCGAAAAAAAAACCTCACGAATATTTGAACTTAGTCATCCGTGATCACCTTTCACTCGTAACAACGAAAGCAAATAAAAGAAAGCAAAAGTCGGAATAAAAAGGGGGTCGAAATTTCAACGGTTCAAATGTCGCCCACGAAATCGCGAAATCTTGCAGGAATGCCATTGATCAAAAATAAGTTATGTCACTTTCTTCGAGAGCGGGTTGAACGCGAAGAATCGCACAGCTGGATACCCCTTTCGGTAATCCCCGGAGAACGAGCGAAACTTCCCAATTGAGAGTCGATCGAGCATGGACCCCGAGAGGATCGAGGCATTTTTCGCTTCCGCGATTACACGTTGCGAAAACAATGACTCGGACACACTGACGCTCGAACAATGATCGTTCGAGCAGCGTGGACCGATCTGCTTTCACTGATATCTCTGCCTGGCAGTTTGCCCCGTTGCTATTATTGGACGCTTCGAGCGAAATTATTTTTTTCTTTTCTAGACGAGGAAGCTGGGAACGGGTTGGCCGTTCGATGCTTTTCGTGGAGGACCTTATTAAAGTAGCTGGTGAAGTGAAGTTACAGTTACAAAATACATCTAGATTTAAAATTTACGAATAAGTAGAATTTTTAATTCTCGCAATTAGAAAATTTATCTGAAAATCCAAATTATTTGAAAAGATTAAAATTTATTTTGGGATTGTCTTGATTTACAAAAGCTTACAACGACAAACAAAAAATTAATTTTTGGATTGAAATATTTAAAGAGATATAAATGATTAAAAAATAAATCTTGACTTTTTTTTAGATAAAACAGAATTAAAAGAGAAACTTCATGGTATTAAGTATCGTTAGATACGTTTTAGAGTAATGTTACAATAACTGTGACGATTTTTAATGTCCTGTGAATCTTCGATATTACGATGTCGAGAGAACAATAATTATTGAGTCGAAACACATTGGCAATCGATCTGCTTTCACTGATATCTCTATTCCATGGTTTATTCACCGTTGTTATTACCATACGCTCGGAGCGAAATCATTTTTCTAAACAAGCAGCTCGTTACGTCTTGCTTGTACCAGTTCGTAACTCACGGTCCTTACGATATATGGACTTCTTCGTTGTGTCCTAGAACCGCTTCTCGATTATTTCAACTGATCCAATAACGTGTGTTATGCAGATTGCAACGTCTGTACGTTACGTGTTAATCTTGTACGATTATTAAATATGCAAACATACATACAGAGAAGTTATAGTAAGCGATTTCATTGTATGCTATTTCAAATAATTATAGCAATAGTTAGCTATACATAAATGTTCCAGAAATTAATTTCATCGTACACCATTTTAAACAAGAATATAATAATTATTCCTAAAAATTTCTGCTTAAAGCAGCCTTCGTGAAAAATTGTCATTTCCTACTTTTCACAGAAAAAAGATCCATTTTCATCAAATCAAAACTAGAAAAGTCAACAGACTGTCAAAAGACTTGTTTCAAACTTCAAACTTTAAAAACTCTCATCGTTTACCCTTAAAAATATTCAATCGCTATACCGCTATTCTCCCTCCGACAAACATAAAAATTTCTTCATACGGATCCTAATTAGGATTTGATAGCAATGTCTAATGATCTACGACGCCATCTAATGAATCATCGTAAATTAGATTATGAGAGAACGGGATTAGTCGCAAACAATAAGGGTAGAGAACAGGTTCGATCTGCTAAATAAATAGATGATTTGTACAGTTAATTAAGGATCTACTTATTTCAATCCTAGCGTTAACCCCGCTCCAGCACTAATAATTCAAAAAAGCAGAACCGATCCGAGAAGGCACGAATTTCATCGCGTCCGGTCAAAGAACAGTTCTCCTTTGTCCGTGGACATCGGGCTGCTTTGAGGGTGGCAGTTTAATTTCGCCAGACGGCCGTAAAACCGTGCCGACGCGTATTGCATTCGAGCCACTCTCAACGAGGAAAGGTCATCCGGGGGGATGCGTGTTGGCAGCATCAACGACAGGGCCGGTGGTTAACCAACTCGTTGCCGCCGCTTCCATTCTGTGTCCGCTGTTCCTGTGTCTGAAACTTCGACGAGGGTTGATACGCGAGCCTGGCCTCCCGCCACGAAAACCTGATGGCAAAAGTACGACTGGTTCTAATAACCGGACGACCTTCGCGCGAGAGGGATTATCTTCTTGTTGGTGGTTGGAGTCATTGCGAATTTTTTCAGACCAAGACCATACCCCGAAGAAATTAGGTTTTGTTTTGCGGCTGAGTGGAGGAAGGTTATTAAGTTTCGAGGGATACAGTTGTTACGGGTAAAGCGATTAATAAAGGCATTATTAACACTTGGCCAACCTTTTTCCTCGACAAAGCGGTGCCATTGATTCTATTAAATTTGAATTTATTAAAAATTGTACTTTGGAAAATTTATGAACTACCTAATAACTAATAACAAAAGCAAATAGAATCAATGGCAGTGCTTTATTGAGAAAAAAATGGTAGATCTCCCTATTCGGTGGTACTTTTTTTAGCAATGTTAGATGTCGAAGATTTTGTTTTTGTTTCTGTTTCAAGTCTATGTAGATTCAAGTCTATGGATTTACTATAAGTACGATTAACAAAAATCTATCATCATTGTGATTTTATGCACGATTTACGTAAAACCCAACGAATTCGAGGCGCATAAAATGCCTGTAACAGCTGCCGGTGTAAAAGAATATAATGTCGAGGAAACTGTGATAAGCGACCGCTAAGAAATCCACTGGAACACGAGCACAGCCGACAATGGAACATTGTAGGCTAATGTCGCGCATGAACATAATTACGCTCGAGATATCGAGATAGGCCGCTTCATGCGTGGGTGAAAATCGTGTCATTAGTCAGTCGGTACCAGCACGTCATTAGACACGGTCCGTTAATCGCAGAAACCAACGATCGTTCGAATTCAAATGATCCACCTGGATAATATTTGAGAATTTTTCCCCTCGATAACGGTGTGTTCGGATTGACTCGTTGCAACGATAAGAAAGTATTAAACCTTCGAACGGTTGAATCGTTAAATCACAGATAACCTGCTACCGTTTTAATCGTTTGTTTCTCGGTTGCCTGACACCGATTGGCAACAGCCGTTTTCTATTCACTCGTATCTTATATAACTGATAATTGCATTTATGATGATATCATTTCCCCATTATGAAACGCCACAGACATATCTATTATAGATTCGTCGTCAGATGGAAATATTTCAAATTGCTAAATTTTTAACCTTATTTCACGAAAATACACTATAGCTCTTAGAAGAAACACCGGTGACGTTAAAATTTCGAAAAGAAAAAGCTTTTTAGGACGATTTCTCTTTTCACCATCTCACCTACACAATTTTCTCACCCAGTTACGTGTAAATATAACTCCAACTACACGGCTCGTAGTTGGCCATTTTGTCGTTGACCATTTAAAAACACCAACGTATAATTTCAAATGAAACAGGGATCCCGATCTGCGAAAGCATCATCGCAAGATGGTGTATACAAAACAAATACTTCCTACGTCCACTGCATCATCGAATTATTTACCTGGCTGAGAATCTAACGTTCCACGAGTGTTTACAAACGTACTAATCCGCTCTGAATGATTAACGAGCGAAAGGGGAATCATTTTGTTCGAGCCTACAGGGAGCTCGTTTCGCAAGTTCGAACGGTCGGGTCGACGAGAAATGAAGTCGGAGACAGAAATTGAGCAGCGATGCAGCGGGGCTTGCTAAATTCTTGGCAGAGGTCTGCGGCAGAGACGTATGGTCGCGATGATTCATGAAAATGGGTTAAAAGTTAATGGTTCGCCCCGCTAAGGGACACGACTCGACGGAGTCCAAGTGATATAACACACGCTCGACAATTGAACCGCGCTCGAGTTTAAATTTAATCCTCGGACTTCGAACGATCGTGCTTCTGTTCGCTTTGGAACGTCGCGGTTCCGTTCGATGATTCGTTCTCGCTCGAGCCTAGGTTTACAAGACCGATCAATTTGACCGGTGTTTCGAACTTCATAAACAAAAATTGCAAAAGTAATTTTATTCGTAGCAATTTTTGTTAACTTTGATCAATGGGGCGATACGAATATACCCAAATCTATTTCCTTTTCAGTTTTGCCATTTCAAATTCTCTACGAAGTATACCTATTTCTTACTGTATGTATATTAGAAATGGATATAGAAGAAATGTCCGTAAATCTAGTGTTAATTCGAAACTTGTTGTGGTTCTTCGTGTAATTTGTTTCTCGGATATGAGGAATGATAGAGATTTAGTTTTCTTTTTAATTTATTAGCACGTAATTTTAGATAGATTAAGGGAAGCCTATTAAATTTTTAAATCAACATATTTTTAAGAATTTTGCGACTTTTCACTTTTTCTTCAAAACTTCAAGTTATGGAGTTTTGAAATTCCTTTTCTTTCAATTCTTTTAAATTTAATCAATCTTTCGATCTTCGCGTTTCAGTCGACTTCGAGAATTTCGAACCTGTAAACTTACAATAACGATAATAATAGTTATATGTTTCACTTATGATATTTGTGTTATTGTTGCACAGTTTTCTGTGCCCCGTAATCATGTGAAAGGTAAACTTCATGCTATACAAACTAACTGCTCAGAGTGAAAGTTTTTTGCAGAGTCAAAATGATCGTTATTACTGCTTCACTTTCATAAACGTTATGCATATATTATATAATAGGTACATAAACAGAATTTGTGATAATATGTCTTAAACATACAATCCTGTTTATTAACATCCTGCATTTTTGTGATCATAAAATATTATTTTAACACTCTTATCTTTCTTTTTAACACACGACATTTTATGAGTTTCATTACTATTATTTATTTAATTACACGATCCGTGTTTAAAAACTCACATTGTCAACAAATTTAAAAAAAAAACCATCCGGTGTTTATTCTTTCTTATTGCCACTTTACCCCTTACCATCAAAATAAAGCAAGAAACCATAAAACAAACCTTAAAAATAAAATATATTCCACTCCTGATTTATCCTATGCATTATACACAACATAACACAAATTTTTTAAACATTTCGATTTTCCCTATCCTAAGCAATTTAATTATCTCTCCAAGGCAACACAAAACGCTATTCATTTCGAAGCCGCGCACCAATCCATCAAACCTCCCGATTCACCGTCAAACCAAACAGATTCAACGGCAAAACCCCAAGAACTAAATCCTCCTTTAATTGCACCGGTAACTCTTTGATTATACCCTACCACGTTTCACCAGCGTACGTTCGAAAGATCGATCCGCGTTCCCATTATCGTGATCATTAAGAGTACCTGTACGTACGATCGCGAGGGGAGAGGCGTAGGGGCAGAGAGAAGAGAGTAAGAGAGAGAAAGAGAGAGAGAAACACCTTTGAATGGAGCGCGATTTGCATCGGAGATATGAAAAACAGCAGGCAGTAAGTCGTCGCGGCAATTTGCAGGCGAATGTAGGCCAGACACACCAAGATTAGGATAATAAATATGGCCGAGGTGAAATCATCCACCTCGTCCCCGTGGCTGACCTTACGTCGCCGTTTCCAGAGCGGGGAAGACGAGGAAGAGGAGCAGCCTCTCACGATGGCACCCTCCGCGGCGTTTTATAGACATAACCTACATTTTACTCTCGCTGCATGCTCGTCTTTCAGCGAGAAAGTCGACGACGAGAGTGTGCTGCCCCGTGAACCCAGCGCCATTTTTCGCCCCTCGACAGAGTTTCGTCTCGAGCATGTGAGATCCTCGAACGACATCTCGTGGGCCATGGGACTTTAGTACGATTCATCGATTTAGGAATCGTTTTGATATACGCCAAAATTGGAAACCTAACATTTGATATGGGCCACAACAAATGCATATATGGTAAAACGCAGAAATTGTATTTTTGAACTGTTGAAACGGAAATGTAGAACTTGATGTTAGGTATTTTGAACGATAGGGCGCTAAGATTTTTAGGCGAAACTGAATGATGTTCATGATTTATAATATTGACAAGTTTTATATTTCTAAATATTTTCGAATTTAAATATCGATATATTTTCCTTAGATATTCTATTGTTAATATAAGAATGTTCGGTGTACTCATTAAAACTTGAAAAATGTGTATCCCTCTAAAATCTTCCGATCCCAACCCAACCTAACTACCTAATAACACAGTTTCCTACCCGTATCTCTAACCACACGTAACCATAACTTCTTTACCCTCAACCGTTATCAAAAATCTACAAGTCATTACTCGAACAAATGCCTAACGAACGAACTCTACGCCGAATCTAGCCTGACCTATCTAATAACACAATTTTCTACCCGTATCCGCACGCGTGGTAACCATAATTCCTGAACTCCTCGCCGCTATCAAAAATCTACAAGTCGTTATTTAAACAAATTCCCATCCAGCGAATCCGCCACGAGCATCCAGCGTCCCGTGCGCGGATAAAGTCGTAACTATCTAACGCGTGCACGTAGGATCGATGCATCAAGCCGATTCTATGCAGTCCTCTCTCTCTCTCTCTCTCCCTCTTTCTATCTTTTCGTTTCTCTCTCTTTCTCTTTCTCTCCCTATCATCCGTGAAGCACCGCTAAAAATTAGAAACGCGAAAACGTTAACGTCGCCATCATCGTTCGGCGAAGAGAAACGACGCAGCGTGAGCATACGCGTTGAACGCAGATCAGGTTTCACGGTTAGCGGTCTAGATTTGTGTAAAGATCTGTCGGGGGCCCGGCGAAACGAATGCTCGCCGGTGAAAATTATGGCAATCTAGATCCGGGACCCCGGTAAACGCTATCTCGAGAACGCTAATTAATTTTCCACGGAGACGCCTCCGTCTAGGTACGCCTGGACGCGACGCCGGGAAACGAGCAGCGTAATTGCCTTGCCAAGGACAATCTTATCGTGATCTGGCAATTGCGCTGGAAAAATGCCCGTTTGTTTGAACGCAACAATGTCCGGCTTGGTGAAATACACGATTTCAGTTGAAGTACACGTTAATTGTTTCGATAACGTTTTAGACGGTTTTGTTTTTAGCTGGTGCAGTCGTCGAAACGAGATTCCTAAGAGTTTTATGTGATAAATATTAATCCTTTTATTCTGTTTGGATCTATATGTTCCAACTATGTTTTTGGATTAATATACCTTGCTTATATCTAATTTCAATAGAAACACTTTTCTCGACTCTGTACATTTCTATGCTTATTTCAAAACATGAGATTCAGTGTTCCATTCAATTCATTGAAAAGCAACATAACTATAAAGACCATTGAGTTCTCTGAATAAACACAATAGAAGGGTTAAACTCGGTAATCCCAAATGCATGTTACGTTAAACTGAGATGTACAGTCTATTGCTTTCATAGCGAATAAGAAGATCGCATCTTTTATCAATCATATCCAAACGCATTTAATTTCCCGTCATATAATACCACTTTCACTTATCCATAAAAATTCATGGTATACCGCCATTCAAATCGTATCACCCGAATTTTATACAAAGCGTCTCAAAGATCTAACCCTGAACGCAACAAAAGGCCGCAGCAGTAGCGGCGTTTCTCTGACAGTCAATTCCAAAAGCAGTCAATATCCAAGCATGCCTATCCAGCGATCTCTCGTGTGTCATACGTCAACTCCCCCGTCGTGTTCGTTCCGCGAACTTTGTCATTAAACAGAACGCGGCTCGTTCTCGCCCCTATATAATTTATAGGCGCGTACCTACGCATAGTCAAAACACGATACGATCAGCCGACCGTATTAATACAGCCGCCTGTCTCTTTCTCTCGTTCCTTCCCCCGTCCCTTCTCTCCTCGTCCCGCCACCTACGCCCTATCTCTGCCGTGAGATTAGGATCGCGCTCGAAAAGTTCACCGCGGAAAGTGTATCCCCCACGGTGTATATCGTGTCATCGTCGCTCACGCGTTGCGAGACCAGTCCTCGAGAAATGTCATCGTCGATTCGATGCTCGTGACGATGTCGCTTGAAGAGATCTCTCGGGCGAGTTAAGGGAACTTTTTCTTCAGCCGGTACGGTTTATCGGGATGAGAGCTGGCACAGTGCACGGTGTAAAGTGTTCCTTAGAACTCGGCGAGTGATTCGAGTGACTTTCGTATGCAGTTTTACAGAAAAGATTCGAAAAGGATTCATACGTAATTTAACATTATTCCTACGACAACAGGTCAAATGACCGTTTTTAAAATTTCGATTAGGATTTCATACATACAACGTAATTGATTCGCCTTTAAACTTTACGACTTTTCCTCAAATATACGTATAATACATTTTTCAATATTCACTTCTTTTTTATTGTTTATTTTCTGAGAAAAATTTGTAGTCTCTCTTACGTGGAAATGTCGCGGTAGGAATACGTGAGGTATACGTGAGGTGTCGGTGGGAATAGTGTTAAATAAATTTTTATTTCGGTGAAATTATAGCAAGAATATTGTTTCAACTTCTTGCTTTGTAGTCACGAGTCTCACAGGTAGTGCAAGTTCCATTGCAAATATTACAAACTGTGTCATGCTTGTGCTACAATTTAATCCTAATCTTAATTACAGTTTCAGCTTACAAGATTTAGGATCGATAAATACAATTAACGTACAATATGTCATACAGTATTAAGGTAGCGGATAGACAGTTAACGCTAACATATGGATGGGGTTATTGGAAAACTCATAAAGCAAAAGGATATCAGGTAGTATAGGAAAGATTTTCAGAAATAGATTCAGATAAAAATTTAGTCCACTGAGTTATTCAAAGTAACCTTAAATGTCACCTAAACGATTAAAAAGGATCAAACGTTCTTTCCACCCGAAATGTAAAATTCTTAGCAATCTGTAACCCACGTTAGAACGGAATAAGATCTCACTGTTGTCTCGAAAGGGCACGACTCTCGGTTCCAACAGGCGGAATCGCGAAAAAAAAGGTGGCTCTCTCGGGGCAAAGTCGTATAGAAGGCGAAGAAGATGTAGGACGAGAAGGACGGGAAGGTGGAACAACCCGATGGAAGCGTTTCTCCTTCGCCATCCGTTGCGCGAACATGTCGTTGTTTATTACCCCGATTCGCCAGATAGTATCAATTGAATGTACCGCTCCTGGAAAGAGATTAATGCAATCCCAGCAGGTAGCGCGACTGTGGGACATCGTCGAGCACCGATTCTCCGTCCCCTCCTGCTAATTGTTCGTCTAATTCTCTGGAGCGAAGGGGGTTAAAATAGGGTTGAGACACGCGATTAGGGTGTTATCCTTCAAATTCGAGATATTTTCTTTCCCTTGCTTCTTTTCGTTGAAAAAATAGTAATCGCGAATAGAAAGCAGCTTTGTTTCGTGAACTTGATATTGTCAGGGTTGGTTTCTTCCTGTTTTTTTTAATTTCTCGAATTAATTAAAGGAAAAATCGTGGTCTCGACATTTACTCTTGACATTTTCTCTGACTTCTTTAAAGAATCGAAAAGGAATTCAATATTTCATCAGCTTACTTCCTTTATTAAGAAACAGATACCACGGGAGAGTTTGAAATTTTTCTGAGATCTCGAGAAACGATATTGTTGTCGCACAGAAAGAAAGGAATGCGCGTTAAATTCCTTGGAGACAAGAATTTCTTTCCACCGGACAGACTACAACCTTCTACAAAATATTGTTGAGAAGCATAAAAAGGGATCCGATATTTCAATTCGCACGACATTTCACATTTAACGCGACACGTTGAAACGGTAATGCAGTATCGCAACAGAAATCTCTACGAAAATATAAAATTTGTACGAAGAACTTGTTGTTCCCATCTTCCAAGCCTCTTTAATTACCTGTTCCCAAGATTTATTCTCAAAAACTATCGAAATGTTTCATATACCCGATCGATCGAATCCGTTCAACCCGTTTCACCCTTCGACCGCGCAAAACGATCGCTACACTATAATTAACATTTGAGACTAATTGGTTGAACAGGCTCTGGCACATCCAAAAACGAAAAAACAAAAGAATCAACGTATAAAATCGTCATAAATACTTCAGGACCCCTGTTCACTGCCAACTACGAGATACCTCGTAGTTTGTGCTACAAGTATACATCGATTGCAATCGATCACGGAATAAGTTTATAGCTGTTTGAGTTACTAATTACTAGATGGATGAATGAATATCTAATATAATACTTTTTCTAAAAAAAAAACAACAAATCTAATATCAATTTTTATTATCAAAATAAAGACGCATATTTCTTATAAAATGAAATCTTGGCGTCTGGAGCAATACGCTCTAAATTTGCCTGATAGTGAATGGGTTAATCGATGCCGTCACCGGAGAATGGTAATTAAAATGATCGTTCTAACCGTGCTGTACGCGCCGTAAAAACGTTACATAATAATCGCACGTTGAGCCGCCTCTCCTCTCATTTTCAAGCTGGTCGACGATCGGTCATTGAAAAGTCAGCGTCAGGATCGATCAACGAGCGGGCTCGTTAGGCCGCGACAAGGCCGTTCGATTTCTTGCATGAATAACGATTCCCCGTTTGACGACCGACCGACCGACCGACCGACCGGTCGTTTTCGCACAGGTGCAACGAACGCGGTGGAACGACAGGAAAGGCGGAAACGGTGAAAGCGCGACAACTTCGGTTACAGCCGAAAGATTAGCCGATCGGGATGGCTAATTACCGAGTTTCGGATTACCCGGAGGACAGGGCAAGGAACGTGGCCGGATATCCGGATGTGTTTTGTATGTATACTTCATACCTTCGGGATGAAATTCGATGCGTTTTGACGACGGTTGTTTTCATTTGCTGGAGCTATGGGGTTTTGGAAACCTTTCTCCAGCAGTTAGGAATTTATAGATCTAAATAGATAGAAATAACTATTTTTTTTTAGGATTTAGGGATGTGTTTGTGAATTGGCATTAAAACGATAGTACTAACAAAAGGTAAACTATGTTTGTTACTGATTGAAAAGACAAAATTTCTCTCAAAAATGATTTCGATTACTTGACGAGAACCGCAGAAGTTCACGTCAAGGCGGCTAGCTGCTAATTACCTCCGAGTGTCCGTTTTTTGGCTACCATCGAAAAGGAGCACGACATAAAAACTATAAAATAAGGAAACCAGGGGAAATCGGGGAAAACCTAGAGACCATTTCGGTTTGCCAACCCGACAACTTAGTACGGTGTCGGCAATAAATGGTTGATACACAGATGACTGACCTAATCCTTAGGACAGTTATGCATACCGTACATTCTCTTTTTTTGATTAATTGGGTTAAGTAGAATTGATTGATTAGGTATTTAAATAAATTTCGTTAAACTGAGATCGCTTCTATATTATGTGTACTTTCTTTCTTCAACCTTTTAAAATTGTTTTTCACAACATTCATGAAACTTTGCCTAGTTTCAAAGTTTAAGGAACTTTAGAATCTCGGTTACCATAATTCTCATCATAAATAGAGTAGGTTTCAGTAATTAAAGAGTTAAACAAAGACATACTAAATGATTTCCGAAGAAGGGTTCAAGAGTTTAGGAGCAAATTGGAATACACTTGAAACATGTAATTAACACAGGTGCACGAATGAACCCCAATAGAGTTATCGATCCTTTTCTTCTCTTCTCGTCTCATTCCCTTTGCGGTCTTAGATATTATTTGGAACAGGCAAATTGGTCGCGGAACAATAAACATTAATCACAGTACTTCAGTCCCACTTCCGAGCAGTATTTATACGATTCATTTTCTATTCTTAATATTAACATTTTTCATTTGCCGCGTTATTTTAGAAACCATGGAAGAAGAAACGACGCTAAATACTGTGAATAAGGAGGACTTAAAAATTTCCGATCGAACAAAAAATACTTACAACTGTGACAGCTAACGGATTCGGAATTAATATCGTAAATATTTGCAGTCCGTTGCTTTATTCTGTGCTACTAAACCTTGGTGTCGGAGAATTCCTCTGAGCTTGTTTAAAATTATCATTACTTTTTCGAAGTTAAGCGAAAAAGAACAAGTCGTTCCAAATTGATGATGCTCTAATACACCCATAAACATCGCCCGTTCTCCGTCTTAAGAGATCACCCTTCCCTTCCACGAAGTTTTTCAAAATACCAAGCAGGCTTAAAGCGAGTACAGTATTTCATCTCATAATGGCCATCCCGTAAATTAAATTAAGATGGAGATTCGTTTAGAATATTCCGAGCAACAACGAGTCATCCTTCAAACGGACTTGCAGTCAAGATATTCTATAGGGCTGCCCTGTAATATGACCGCCGCGTGCGTTAAGATACGACGCAATTTAGAATGATCAGGCAGATCGGACACGGTGTTCTAAATTAATTTCCCTCTATAATATTAATCCAAACCGTTCTCCCTCACCCCTGCCTCCCTATCGAGCAAAAGGACGGGTTAATTTAGAGTAATCAGAGCAATCGAAGCCCTTTGCTTAAAGAGCTCAAGTGTCGGCCGAGAGGATTAAAAGGAGAAAAAGGTATAAGAAATAAGGACGGAACCGCTGCTGCTTCTAACTTTCCTCGGCCAAAGGACCGGCACTGTTGTAATCTACATCTGCACCAAAATTACCCTGTTATTAGAACGCATAAAATGCGTTCACTAGCCAACTCTGAAACGGTCGGCTCTAACGAGTAACACTTAACGAGCTAATAGCTCGGCCCGGTCATTCTTTCCAATTAGCTCTCTTTCTATAATTTCCCCGACAATTCGACTATCCTTACAAGAAGTTGCCAAAAAAGGAGAACTCATAGGGATCTTATAAAATCTATAAAACAGAATCTACTTTATCGTTAATTCGAAGTTCCTTGGAAGTATAAAAGGTAGACAAACATAGGAAATCCTATGAATACAAAAAGAAATCAAAGAGCTGTTTTAAGCACAATGCAGAGAACGTAAATTGCCCAGTCGCCACAAATTTTTGCATTATTTACCGTTACCATCGTTGTAAGCAACAAATAAAATAAAATGTATACGTCTTTTACAAATTTTCGGTCATCCAAACCGGATCAATTCCCGTTTCAGTCAAATAAACGTAGTAAATGATATTAACGTTCGTCAAAGAATGCGCGGAGACCGTGATCGTTTTTAATCAGAAGCTTCGTAATTGCCTTCAGGAGCATTTGCCGCGTTGCTTCGCGTTTCGACCGAGCAGAAGGATCGGAAGCTGCTCCGGTGGCGCCTTAGGGCGCCTTTTCACGCGCGCGACCACGCACTCACGCACGCACGCACGCGCAGCACGAGAGAGGCGAAGCAGGCACGCGTGCAACACGAGCAACGAGATAATGGGGCGTAACCGAAGCGGCTTTGCCTCGCGGTGAAAGTTAGCGCCGTGACGTTAATTGAGGAGCGCCTTAGCGTTGCGGAATTAGGAGCCGTGGGCCTCGGTTACAGCGCCCACCGTCTCTTTCCGTTTACGAACAGAAAACTGGCTTTAAAAAGAATTCCATCGCGTTGTCCGTCCTGACTGGCTCGGATCAATTAGGGATAACGTGTAAAAATCGTTTCCTGATAGAGGATTATATCAAAAGGAAAAGCGCCGGTCATTATTACGTTTTTACCGTTGAAAGCTTTGAATAACGGTATGATTAAATCGTAGACCGAGATGGATTCATTTTCGTCTTGTTTCAGTTTGAAGAAGTTTATGGACGATGCTGAGAGTTGTGGTGTATACTATACATCACTTATAGTAGCGAAAAAAAGGATTAAAAAAAAAAACAAATTATTTAATTAATAAGAAATAAATAAAATTCGAATTCTATGAAAAACAATAAATAGTGTTCTACCATAATGACGATAAAAATAAGTATATGAATAATATTTGCGTACCATAAAGCTATGTTTTGCATTTGTCCTGTCGTCTTAAACTTTTGTTTGCTACTGTATATCAGTTACAGTGTATGTCATACTGTAATGAAAATTTGATCGTATCCTAAAGTCGAGATCGTTTTAAATAGTTTATATCACTTATATCAGTTGTAATATATATTATGATATACGCTAAACCTGTATTCTAAAGCTGTGATCATTTTATTTGCTATTGAGTATAAAAAAATGATCGTGAAATAATTAGAACAATTTTCATCAGAGATACCTCAAAATGATACGAAATAATTAATTAACATTTTAGGGAAAAGTTTGTCTCTATTATTCTTGCGATTCGGTAACCTTATCTCGTACACTCTCCACGTTCGTTTTCTCACACACCAGCAAACGAAGAAATCACCAATATTCGAGCGGTACATTTAATTTCCACATTCGTCTATCCATCACCGTTGCTCGCGCGTGTCCCGGTACGCGTCGCGTTCGATCATCGACTCCTCGAACATCGAGCAGTCAAGTCGTATCGATGGAACGGGGTTGAAGGCATAAACGCGACCACGGCCTCGAAAGGAGAACAGGATTTTTATCGTCCGGCTGGAAAGGATTCCTTTCTCGGTCGATTGTAACGCGTTATCACTGCTCTCCAGTTCTCGTGGTGAACGCACTTTTTGCATCTTAACGATCTGTTGCATTTCCGTTTCCAAATTCCGAGAAATCTTTCATTGAGAAATCTCTAATCTGACGACGAGTTCTATAATTCGAGGAAATTTCACTCGAACATCCACAAATACAATTTGAATAACGTCTCAACTCTGTTTCGAAAACCATTTAACTATCTGTTTTAGAGATTTCCTATATTCAATCACCGACACTATCGGAGGATGATAGAATTAATATTTAAAAAGCTACCTTATCAAACCGGTTCAGCGAAAGAAAAATCTCGTCGCTCGGTTCGCAGTCTTTTGAACGGCCACAAAAAAGATTCTCGAGCGGCGCTAATAAAATCGCAACAAAACGAACCGAACTTCCGATCGATAAAACACATAAATCACAGGAGTGGCGGCAAAAACGAGACATCCCATTATATCTCCGCGAGCGTGCATCTTAATCCATTAGCTCCTATCATTCTCCCATCCAACAGTGGAAAAGGAAGAAGGAGAAGGAACTGGGGACAAGATAAAAAAGAAACGGAACAAGCAGCAGGGACATCGTCTTCGAGAAAGCTTATCTGCTAACACCGTGCCGAAATTCTGCGATTCCCCTGTAGCCAGAGACAGGCGGACCGACAGCCTCTGAATATATTAATTTCGAGCTGGTCCGTCAGCTTGTTCGGGATGCGAGAAAAAGGTCAGTCGCGGAGCGTGTCGCGTCGAGCGGACGAGCGGATTCATTAATAATTGCTTCGCTCGCGCGCGCCACGAACAGGTACATCGAGCTCGAAGGATTCGTGTACCAGCGGCAAGGGGAGAGGAGAGAAGCATTTTCACGTCGAAGGTGTGTCGTGAATTGATGTTAGAGCATTCGACTGCCATTTGATTTTATTATTGTACAAAGAATAAGAGAGGAAAGGGGTACAGTAGCGGACAAAAGTTTAAGATCGAAGCGACAAAGAAAATAAATTAATTGATTAATAAGAAATAACAGTGATCAATAAATAATGTTCTACCGTAATGATGATAAAAATAAGCATATGAACAATATTTGCAGACCATAAAACTATGTTCTACATTGTCCTCTCTTCTTAAACTTTTGTCCCCTACTATACCTCTTACAACGCGTCTTCGCGATCACGAGGTAATTTTAACAGATTGAGGTAACTTTTAGCTCCATAACTTATTTTATGACTACATGAGAATCATTGCTATTGTGACTGACGGAAATCATTGTCACTATGAGTTTCACGATCCTTATTTCGATCAGTTGTAAATAAAATGCAATTCATACCAATGATAATTGGAGCATGTTCTATGAAAAGAATATTTCAAGACAAAAACAGATTACTTAGGCTACAGTGTATACTATTTTTGCAATATTTACAGGTATTTAATAGTGCTAATGAAAGATTAGTATGTAGTCGATTCGAAAGGATTGACTTTCAAGGCTTTAACTTCATTCATTATATTAACTCTCATTTCATTCATATAAATTGAACGATGAATAAATTTAATGTAACTACATTTGAAGAATTTTGTTAACCAGCTAACATTTACAGAGTATCGCAAACAGAGTGGAACACCCTTGGTATCTCAACTTTCCCCTGGTGCAACACGATTTATTCGCACCCTTGTCGCTCGAGACTTTCACATTCCGTCAGACTCGCGCACGAAGTCCATAAATTCTTATTAGCGATTAGCCCATCCGAAATGTAATAACACCGCATCACTGGATGTATTATTAGCCGGTGATAGACGACGCGTTGCGCAATTAACGATTACTCGCCTGGCGAGCGCGTTGCAGCCGCGTAACGAGATTCTCCGCGTTCGGCAATGCAAATGAACGGATCACGCCGGTGACCCGGAGAAAAGTGAATCCGATGATTGAAAGCATTACTCAACGGGCGAAAAAAAAGTCTTTCAACGGTGAAAGATTGCTCGTTGAATTTCGTTATACAGAATTCATTGGAATTGTTTCACATATGATGTAAATTGAATTCGTACGAAATGATTTTATTTGCTTGCTATTTGCGTTATTTGAGGATTTATAGAAATTACGACACTTTCAAATAATGTTTACGATAAAAGTCAACCTGATTGTAAACAAGTGATTCTGTATCGTTGAGAAAAATATCGTGATCGATTAACTAATTTTGTATTGCTAAACATGAAATTACAGCATCCTGGTAATAACTTCTTTCGATGTTTGGAATATATCTTTCATATGTCACGCAATAAACAACCTCAAGCTATAATTTGTTTATAAGCATCCTTTATAACTCGAATGTGTTTACCAAATACAGCCCTGTTACAGAACAACATCCGTAAATTCGAAGGTTCAATTCTCGCTGTTAAAAACAAGCGATAGTAGCAACGTCAAACAATTGTTAGAGTATATGAAACATATGATATTCACCTTTCAACAGATATCATGAAGTATAATTAACACGTCGATGCAGCATTCATCGCTCGAAATTACCTTCGAACTCGGCTGACACACCAGTGACATTTACGCTTACGAAATCGAGCTATAAATCATAAAGCGAACAAGTATCAGAATGTCCAGGAATACATAAAACAAAGGTGGAGAACAGACACGAACGATTTGAAAGCTGCTATTAAATTAGATACCGTTAAACGCGTAATAAATATGCGCGGGGCACGAACGAACGTCTCACTTAAATCACGGCGCGTTTGAACGGCCATTTTTTCGCGTGCGAACCGTTTCGAAAGACTGGACATAGCCGAGGTCGAGAGAGAGAGAGAGAGACAAATAATTATAAACGCAGTGTTGCATTAATGATCAGTCGTCAAAGGTGACCGCTGCTTGTATAAAAAAATCCGTTCTTTCACAATCGGCGCCAGTCCGCCCACTTTTTCACGTCATTTTCCCGCCATTCGACGCGACGCAAGTAGTTCAAATCAATACACTACACGACCACGAAATGGAATAGTTGAAGGTATTCGATATCGGTATTTGCTTGCTTTGCAAATAACAATTATTCGAATAAAATTATACCAACGGACGTGTTATAGTATGCAATATTTAACATTGTGATCTTGGTAGCAATTAAAAACATTCTTTGCGATAGGTATGCCGACAACCAACTTCCAATAATCTAATAACCGCTACTAAATACATTTAATCAAATGGAGGTATTCGATATTCTTGTTTTCCTTGCTAATAAAAATTGTACAAACATAATTATGCTTATAGATTTGTTATAGTATGCAATATTTAACATTGTGATCTTGGTAGCAATTAAAAGCATTCTTTGCGATAGGTATGCCGACAACCAACTTCCAATAATCTAATAACCGCTACTAAATACATTTAATCAAACGCACGTTTAATTAAGTAGCTCCAGCGAATCGTCAGCGTAACAGGCTGGTTTAAAAACAAACAATTTTACCTCTCCTATAAAATGGCAAAGACCCACCTCATCGATCAAAGTTTTTCCCACAACTTACTCTCGAAACCGAACCTACCCAAACGAAAAAAAGGTAAGTACAACACCTCCGCCCAATCTTCCTCTCGTCGATCCCTCGATCAATTAAAACTTTCACTGGCCAACGAGGAGCCATCGTTTCCAACAGTAAAAACTTCTCTGCCGAGAGAAACTGCGTGTGCTCCACCTCTTGCTTGCTCGTCATCCCCCTCAAGATAGGACGATTCATTTTTTCCACGAGCGAGCATTCCGCGCGACGATACAACCGGTCGTTTCGGGACTCGTCCTTACGCGTGCAGCGACGCGTTAACACGACATTTTGTATCGGACACATTGAGATATCGAGAGGCACGATTCGATCGCCTTCGCGTCCCGGTTAGAACGAATGAACGGTTAATCGATCGGAAGTGATCGATGATGTCCACGGGAGACGGGCGGCCCGCGCGTTTCGATTTGATATGCTCGCGCTACGTAGGTAGGAAAGTTTTCGATATCGCCGGGAAACGATTCCTTTCGTCGCGAGCACATTCGTTTCGTTCGCGAACGCACAAAATCGATACACGCGCAGTACGATTATTAATTAACTGCATTTACGTAGAACTCTGAAACGAGCTGTTCTCGGTGAGAAAGTTTTGTCTGGCCGGGAGGGTAGTTCTGAGAGGTGGATTATGGAATTAAGCAGCTAGGATTTTCGGTTAATTGAGAGTAGGTCTCTTAAGGGATGGGGAAAAGGAGAAAGAGAGAGAAAGAGAGAAGGCTGAGATCGTTTAGCTAGAGACTTCATTCAACCTATTTGTACTTCCTTCAGATTTTTATTTATTTCTTGCAATTCTATGTATTTTATCCAAATCTCTTCTGCGAGGTTTCTTTCTCTCGTTATGGAATTTCTATTTATTTATTATGCAACCTATCAGGTGTCTTAGCAAGATCGAAACTATACACTTTCCCTTGATTGTCGAGCGAATAATCAAACAAATACGATTAAAGTTCCCTGTAATATCTGAAACACGTTTTTTGTCTGTACTCCCAACCTAAACCCTTCCCACGAACCTTACTCCCCGCGGAACACGTTCAATTTCCTAATTGCAGATTGTCCCGACTAATCCTCGACACGAATCTTCCTTCGGAGTCGTGCGCGTCGACTCTGTTTCCGCAAAAAGCAAACGTAACAAGATACGTTTCCGAGCCACGCTAAGCAGAACACGCGGATTAAGATTCTGTGTCGTTCCCGACATCGGGCACCCGGTGAAAGTAATTACAAGAAACACAATACTGACGCAATTAACGAAACCTCGGCAGAACGTGTAACGATCTCTGATCGATTAATCGACGATCGCGCACGGGGGACTATGGTTTCTCTTTCGATCAGCCAACGACCACGAATCGTTTATTACCAAACCGCTGACGGATTCGCGACTGAATGAGATCGTTCATTACAGGATCGAACATTGCGATCCTTGCGAACAAAGGAGCAGTTAAACTGTTCGTCTCTTTTTCTTCTCAGTTTTTGTCTTTACCCTTGATTCTTTCTTTTCATCGGGACAACTTTCTCTAGCAATCGAACAATCACGTTCACTGTCTGCTCGACTTCCACTGACGGATCGCCGAAAGAAACACGCTGTGACGTGAAAGAGATGAAACGATGAAAGTGAATTGGGCAGGTCGTGATACACTTTGCGTGAATTAGCTAGCGAAATTAGAGTCATGGTTAATGTGACCATGTGGTAAAAAGTGGGTGAAATTTGGGAATCGAATTGGATACAGAAGTGTAGTTTGATGACTAGGTTGCGTATATTCGAAGTATGCAAAATATATTATGTATTTGGTACTTATATAAAATGCACGTTTTCCGTTGTCGAAGTTGAGAGAATGGGTTTAGCGTTAGGATAAGTTAGTGTCATAATACAAACGTGATATTAACAAATCTTAAAAGTGAACTTTTTACGTATTAATTAGAAGTAGCGTAAGTTGGAACGTTGAAATAGAAAGTGAGCATAATTAAGAACGGTACTTTGAAAAGTAACTGGAAAGAAGTCGTTAGGAGGATATCAGCGCAGAAAAAGGATTGATCATTCAATCATGGTTCTTGCGAGGAAAAGTTAATGGACGCTGAGAAGATAAACGAGATTTCCGTCGCCTTTTTACACAGCGACATCTAATTTAATGCAAGATAGAATCATGAAACGGTAACGAAATTAATAATGTTCTCGGTTTCAAAGTACTTCGTGAAAGCTTCGTTACTGTAACTTTAAAAACCATTACGGATGAACAATCGAAACCTCAAGGGAGAATGAAGTTTCATTAAACAACTTCTCACAGCTATCTCTAAAAATATAAACTTAATACGCTTTGAATAAATTTGAAAAAAAAAAAATAAAGAAAATTCAAAAAACAATTTTACATGAAATCACAAAAATAAAAACAAACCTAATCGTCGCATTACTCAACAAATAATTAAAACTCCACACAAATATGATCCACGAACCGAACTAAATTAGATTTACTCTGGCTGATCAAAATTTCGTCGCCGCTTCGTAATCAAATCGTTGCCACGACCCACCCAAGTTTCTCGAAGCAAAAAGAGCGAAACGAGGAGCGGGATAAAAATTCAAAACAGAAGGCTTGCTCTCGCATTCGTCTCGATCCTTTTATTTTCCTCGCGGTTCTGGCGGCGAGCCAGGGCTGGTCTCGCGCGAGAAAACGCCGAAAATCACGTTCACGTTCCATTAGCGTTCCATTAGCGAGATTTGCGAGCGAGTTCGCGACGTAACACGCGGCATTCTTGGGGCTGCTATGGAAATTCGACGGGGCAGAGCGCGTGTCCTGCGCGTAAATTGAAAACAGCGGGTGAACATCGGCTACGACCGCGAAAACCGGCTAACGCATGACCTGGAAAAGATACTGTGGCTCGTAAAAATGTAAAGCCACGCTCGACACGACACCCGAACATCGCGAGGCTGCAGAAAAAACTGGCTCGAGAATTAACGCTTGTTTCTTCGGTGGAGAAGAAAGAAGAGACAGAACGCGTTGAGACAGAAAAGATAAAAATGATGGGAAAGAAAGATGAAAAGGAGTCTACAGCTCGTTTGGGGTTGGTGAAGAAAGTTTCTGTTAGTTATTGACCCTAAAACTGTAATTACAACCTGTCCTACATTTTCTTTGATTATCCTCGTATGTGTTAGCGAAGCCAATTTCGTTGAGAGAAAATCATTCGCAAAATAATAATAATCGTATACATACTAAATTCATTTGTTTGATAAACAAGGAAATTATTCTGCCCTAAATCAAAACGTGACTGTCTCACCTGAAAAGCAGTTGGGATAAATTTCTGTTCGAGCTATAGGACTGTTTTCGAACTTCCACAAAATTCTAAAAATTTCCTAATTTTACTTAATTAAAAACTAAAAAAAACCGTGAAACTGTGAATGTTCCAACGTAGAAGTCTTGAAAAATAAAAAGAACTGCGAAATATGATGTTTCAACCTAACAGGACAGTATCTGCTGTAACTTTTGTATCAATGTAACGCGAACAAATCAATTTTGAGCATAAGCCTTGAATTTCACAAAATGATCATTTATAACCTTCCCTGAAGCCACGAAACAAAAAGGCGACCACGTGAAATGCCTGGAATGGTTGAAATTCCCTGGTTTCCGCCACGGTGGTGAAAAAGAAACGTGGGTGAGGCGCAAGGCGACGTGGATGGCGTTTCCTCGACGCGCACGAGAGAGAAAGGAAAGGCGGATAAAAAGCGGCGAGAGAGATGGCCGGTTGGGTGGATAGATGGAAAGAGAGAGGCGAGATAACTGGCGCCAGCGCTAATAATTTCATAGTAGGTAGCTGTTGCGAAGGCATGCGCACGGCCTCTCCTAATCGCTTCTATCGTTTAATCGCTCGAACGTATACCCGATCGACGGCCGTGTGGAAGTATACGGTGCCGGGCACCAGGAAACGCAGCGCAAAAACCGGCGCCAGGAGCGATCTATCTTCGAGATCGATTCGCGCGAAAAATCGAGTGCCGGTGCGTGACGCTTTCGCGTTTCGAAACAATTTTCGATTTTATGCGCGAGATTTATATCGCGCTTCTTTTTTTTTTCCTTTCTTTACCTCGCTGCATTTGTGAAATTGATTTTGAATACGTTTAAAGTGCTACCGGTTCCTTTTTTTTTTGGTTCTAATCATCTATCTGATCGAAGATATGCGTATATTAAAATTAAAATTTGGAAAATGAGAAGAGAAACACAACGACCCACCTCATAAACGATATATTTTTTCTATTTTGTTTTGTTTTGTATAATTGATCGTCTTCTCGTTTGCAACCCCCAACTGAACTCTGCCACTTTTATTCTAATTTTAATAATGCATGGCATTCGATGAGTCGATTCGCCTCGCAGATGTCTTGAACAATTATCAGCTAACACGCGTGAAGTATAATATGGTTTTTGGTTTAAGTATACCTGATTTTTACGTGGAAAATTTTATATGAAACGCATGGGGCATGTTGTTATTTTTTTCTACCAACTCTCGTCATTTTTCATCGCAGCTAGTCTTTAGTACAGTTTAATAGATATTATGCTAAATTCAACCGCAGCATTTTATTATCAGATTCGCGTAAATATTTGCGGCTGCAATGAAGCCTGAATTTTTGTTTACCGAGGTCGTTCGTAAAATGAGATGTAGACAAACGTTTCGACCAACTGTGGTCGAATTGAATCTGCATAACATCGTTAAACAGGCGAAAATAGGACGGGAAATCTGGAATAATATGGAACAGGCCGTCGGTTGCGTCGATTATGGTGATTCCTAAACAGTTACCAAACGGAACACCGTAAACAAATTTACTGCAGCGTGTACACTGTAAACTTTTAATGATGCGCGTTCAAAAAAAGACCTAAAGACTAAACTGAGCCATAGTATGAAGTAAATTTTAACCACACCTTCTCGAATCACTGATGTACCAATTGCTCCGTTCATTTAACTCATAAGAGATACAAAAGTAAATATAAAGATAAAGCAAGAGACAAAAACCATAGTTCAAGAATTAAATCAACTTGCGATTAACAATGATCATAATAAAAACATAACAGAACTTCAATGGTTACGCCAATGAAAGCGATCGCGTTTTCATGTCGAAAAAACTGTTTAAAATCTTTATCGCCGAACAAGTTAACTCCATTTAAGTCGAAATTACAATTCCGTATAATCGAGATCCAGTTTAACGTGTGCCAATCGAATCAACCTGTGCAGAACCTCGCGAACGACGAGACAAGACGAACAGCAGAATATAAACGCGCGCGCAAACTTTCGTGCAGCCACGCGATCACGATTCTTCATCCTCGTCCCAGGAGGAATCGTCAACTGTAATTACCATACTTTTTTGCCGGCTGCCCGCGGGAGCCGGTTCGTCGATGAAAAAAATCACGGTAATTAAATTACCGAACAAAACATCCGCATCCTCTCTCTTTCTCCCTCTCTCGTTCTCTCTCGCCGAACGAAAAGAGCGCAAACCGAGTCGAAATCGGCATGTGAACGTGTCACGCGAACGCAGAAGGGATCCAATAAAATCACGCTTCGATTCTGTCTGCTCCACATAACGCAAGCTTGCTGCCGCTGCTGCGTTTCTCGCGTGAGAAGAAAAAAAAAAAAAAAGAAGAGGAAAAAGGGAAAAATGGGTGGACCGTTCGCTGTACGTGCGATTCCCGCGAAAACTAGGATGAAACGCCAAAGCGGAATCGTGATCGCCTGTAATTGGAATGCCATCCGGGCGGCGGTCGATTGATGAACGACGAACGGACCGGCTGTGAATAGTTATCGTGCATCTTCCTCGCGAACGTAGACGTGAACTTGCGCGCAGGAACGCGCGTGCGAACGGAACGAGAACCGGGTGAATGCTGCTGAGGCTACAGGACCGCTCAAAAGTGGTGCAACAATGTTATTATACGCGTAGAGTCGCGGTATGATGAAATAAGTGAAATTCTTTTTATAAACGAATACAAGATGATTCAAAAATGGCATTCTATATTGTGTTGTTGATCCATGAAAGGTTCTTAACACTTAGCCGACCGAATGGAGAGATCTCCCATTTTTTCCTTGACAAAGCAGTGACATTGATTCTATTTAATTTTGTTATTAGTTGGTCCTAAGCTGATGTTGAATTTATTAAAAATTGTACTTTAAAAAATTTATGAACAGTACTAGTTGAAGACTAACTAATAACAAAAGCAAACAGAGCTTTGTTGAGGACAAAATGGGAGATCTCCCCATTCGATCGGCTAAGTGTTAACTTGTTCTAAGCAAGGACATGTAATTTTAACGTATACGCAGAGAAGTAAGTGAGCGAGCACATGAATGGAACAGATTAATATATAGTACTATACATAAGTGATGTAACAAGTTCGTTAGAGATTCAATCGATCTAAAAAGGATAGGGTACTATACGAAATTACGCGCGAATTTGCATACGGGAAAACATATCGAGAACAGATAGATCTTTTCTTTTTATTTAAGACTACAGCACGATGTTTCATTTGATCGTTTTGTTAGAAACCTTTTCACGCGATAATGGGACGCCCCATTACAACTACGTATATTCTGAAATTTGCATGTTGAACAGCCCGCGCGTATAGTAGAATGAGTATATAAACGTATACGTGAATAGACGTACAGTGATGTACAAGAAGAATGTGCTATAGTATTGCCATTAATATGTTACAGCTTTTTTCGCTATTAAAAGGGAACAAGGAGAGTTACAGCATCCTTCAAAAGTCACGGTCCCTGTAGCATAAACTCACATATGAGCACTTTCTTGACGAACGTGCAACTTTAGTTTAAAGATTCAATTACACAATGGAACAGGACGAAAAACGAAAAAATTGTATAGTATTTCATTTCTCGCTTCCCTCCGTTTTACTATAAACATGCATCGCACTGCTAGCCTTACAGCTTCCCTATCTAATCATCCCTCTTCTCACCTCTTCATTATAATCGTGTACCAAGGGTAGATGCAGTCAAGCGATTTTTTCACGTACGATCATATGTTTTTCATTATTTTTTTGATTAAAAACGACGAAGACAGATGTACGATGCTGCAATAAAATGTCGCTCGTTTGCATCAAACCTAAAGCTCCTCGACATTGTTATAGTTATAGTTCCTTCCACTGTTAGTGGAAAGTTTCCCAGCCAGTCTACCTAAATTTGCACGCGGCAAAACGTGTAAACGCATAAAGTGAACAGGAAGAGCAACAGTTGTTCGAATGGGCAAAAATACGACGATGTATGCACAGGAATAGTACTCTCACGGGATTATCGCATGAACCGAATGATCTTATTCAACTATGTTATAGCCTCTTCCGCTATTACGTGCAAGTTTTGCTTTGATTCCGCCTAAATCAGCCCGCGGGAAAGCATACAAACATGACAAGAGGAACAATCGAACGCTTTTACGGGCGGATCTATAGCGCCGTGCAAAAACAATGTTCCGCGGTTTAATGAGCTTTGTCAAAGCTCCGTTCGGCTATTGGTTCTAGCCTTCCTTTGAGTCTATTTAAACGCGAAAGAGCACACAAACATGACAGGAAAGGGATCGTGCTCTTGAACATACGTGATTGCAGTGCTGCTGAAAAATGGCGGCTCTGCGAAGACCTCTATCCTAACATTACTGGAATAATATTTAATCGATGACCCAATTACGCCAGCCAAATATTAAAACGCATAGATCGCGCTGTTAACTTTTATTAATTATTCTTCCATACCCAAACGATCAACGACAATATAATCGAATTCTCTGTTCTCCATACGTTAGGGGTACTTCTCTCGTCTAACTTTCGATACTACTTTTTCATTACAAACAATTATACGTTGATCGTCAGTAGTTCTAGTAGTAAACAATACGCGTAATTGAGAACGCGTCAAAAACAGAAACCGCCTAGAAATAAAAACTGCTCGATGGATATGTAACAAAACGAGGAAAGGGTTGAGGGTGAGGAATGATGGCACGTTTCACACGGCAAGAAACGTCCACAGGGGGATGAGGAGGAACGAGAGCAGTGGATGCACGCGTGAAATAAGCGCGGTCTCGCGAGCGTATAAATAAAGCGCATTGGCGCGCGCGTACGCCCGGTGTGTCGCGCTGGAATCCAGTTTGCCGGCGGTTTTTGCAAAACTCCCGCCAGCGCAGCGTGCACGTCCGGAGAGCACTGATTCCCGGACAACGTGACGCAATTATGCAACTAACCGCTCTCACCCTCCTCTCTCTCTCTCTGTTCCTCCCCGTCCCTGTTCGATAGTATCGCTAACCTTGAGGCCCTCCGAACACCGGCCTGCACCTCCTCTAGGTGGCCTTGCGCGGTTTCTGCGACCACTACTCGTCGCATCACGACGCGACCCTGGCCTGGGTCTTAGCCTCTAAGCGCCTGCTATACGGCTGGTTATTGAAATAAATCGGCATAACGTGGCGATCCCGCCCACTTTACTCGGATTTTGTCGTATAATACGATCTTAGCCACGCGCAGGAACCTTGCGTCACGGGGAGAGATTAACCCTTTCGGCTCTAAATACAGGATTGTCCCAACACTCGTGTCGATTCTTTATAAGGGGTATCTCGAAAGAGTCTTAAGAACTGTGAGGCTTTTCGTAAATGAAATCGTCGCGATTGATGGGAGACGGCCAGAGTCATCGTTTAACCCGTTAACTTCTAAATTATCGTTTCCTATCGAGAAGAGAAGCGACCCTTTCACTTATAAGCTGTTATTTTTTAATAATAATAATAAACGCAAGGTTGCAAGGCAAACGTTCTTATCCACTTCTTTGGTTACTTTATAATACAGAACGGATGTTGTAAAACAGTTCTACATTTTTTTTAGTCCACGCGAAACGTTTCGTTGAAATTTATACTTGAGTTTACAGTTTGTAGACGTGAAAGGGTTAAGAGGACTAATGCTGTATGGATAAACTCAACATGGTGTATCGGAATTTATGCCAGCAATTTGGCACATAGAACGAGTACACTATCAGGGAAAACAAGCTAATTTAATCGATCGCCGTGACGGTTGCAGAGCTATTAAGAACGGAACATTATTATCAGTGCGAGTCGTCGAGCAGACTCGCGAATTTTTGGGCTTATTATTAGCTGACGCCTTGGAATGCTCCTCGTCTCCTCTGTAGGGTGCTTTGAGCGGCGTTTTTCTTGTTTCGAATGCCGGTGAAGACGCGGAGGATATTATTAAATGCGATTTAGGTGGGGCGTTAGGGTTCAGATTATTGTTGTGTCTCTGGGTAATGTTCTGTTTCGCGATCACGTGCGAACAAATTAGCTACCTGTACTCGGTTCGAAGTGTAAGTACGTACTTTAGTTACTTAAAGCTTCTACAAAGTATTAGAAAATACATAAAAAAGAAGTTACGAGCACTTAAAATTTAAAAGCACGATTACGTGTAACAGTATCGAAGTTTTCCACGTTTACGAATAAATTTCTATGTACAACGGTAGAACAAAAATATACAACTTATGCAACATCGAGTGCATTAATCATTTACCAATCAACGCGTTCACCATAGTTATTTACGGGTATCGGGACAAAAGTTATCCTATAATTTGTATTTCGAATATAAATTTTATTTATGGCGCCAGGTGATCACTAAAGATACTATTTCACCTTTTTCTCGCTTGTGTCTTGTTGGTAAGGAACGCCTGATCGGAAGGAACACGTCGGCAGAAATATCTGCCGTATTGCCAACAGTAAGGCGTATTTCCAAGCCTCAATCGCAGTCCGCGCCGCGGTTCGATTGCATTGTATGTTAAAGTGTTAATGTATAGCATTACCTGCAAATTACAGGTGGCTCGACACGAAACATGAATCTAGAACTGTTAATTTACATGTTGCATGAAATATCGGTCTTGTCGCCGGATAGTGGTTAACCGGATTACCTAATGCGATTTTCATTTTTTTTTCTTCTGATCGATCGTTTAGCATCTCGCGCTTACAGCACAACTTCTTTTGTAACTCTTTTCGTCTACCTTTTTTCATCAGTTTCTTTTCTTTTCGATAAAACGGGAAACGTTAGGAAAGTGTTGCAATGTCCATCGAAACTATCCACAAACTTATATCTAACCGTACGATGACGTTGTTTACAAGTAAAAATAATAGCTTACAACATACGGTGTTCCAAAAAATATTAAAACCAATTTCCCAAAAAATATAGATACTATATTAATAGAAGAATCTTATTTGTGCTAATCACAATACTGCCAGTAAAATTTAATAGTGTATTCAACTAAATGTTTAAATAAGTTAAGTAATTGCAATTAGCTCTTCTTTATATTACCAAACCATAATCCATTACCTAAAATAATCCAGCTCAAAACACTCGTATTCCTAAAGTCACCCACGCCAACTTAACCAAGTTCCACCTTCAAAGGGACAAAACGTCCTTTAATTATCCCAACCACCCCTCGCAGCACACCCTTCGGCATTAATCATGCTGGCGGCGAGGTAACCAGAGTCGAAAAGTCGACTGCCGACAGCCGATACACGCGACAAAGGTTAAACAGTAGCCAGGTTCGGTCGACTGGCTGCAGCCGGATCAAAGGAAAATGAAAAATGACGGGGAGAAAGAGCGTGGAACAGAGAGGGAAGGGAAAAAAGAGGAAGTGCCCGGGCCTCCAGGACTGGCTCCTCCGGTCGTAACACCTGCTGGCCGTGTCGTAACTTGTCTGACATCCTCATTGCCGAAAACAGAAGCTGCCTGTGCCCGGATCGGCCGGTATACCGGTATCTTATAACGGCCTGCACCATGAAAATGGTGTTTTAAATTGCACGCTGGCGTTATATCGACGCCTTATTAACGATTGAGACAGGTTCGCCCCGTTGGCGTGCAACAGATTTCTCGGAAACCACACCGGAAGCATTGAAACCTGGTAGCACCGTTTCACCGGCAACCGTTTATAGTTGCAAACACTCGTTGGATTGTTCTGTGAATTTTTTACGTGGGAATTCCGGTTCCTCTATTATAGAAGACGAAGTCAGATATGGGTTAAACATTTGGTATCGATGGGATAAGTGAGTTACTACTGTGTTGTATGGAAGTTTGAAATGTGGTAATGGCTAAAGACGGTAATTTAGATTCGAATGAAGAATTTGATCATTTGTAGAGGGGAATTTTGATTTGAGAAGTTATGGTAGGCAACGTTACATTTGAAAAATTGCTTAATCTAACTTGATGCTTAGAAAGAAGATACTGATGTTTTTCTTCCATTTGAATATTGATATTTCTACAAGAGAGTGAAGTAAAGCTAGCTTATTTTAATCCTTAACAAACTGTTTATCTATAATCGTTAACGAGGAACCAAGTGATTCAAGAAGAAAGAAGATGCGCTGATATCATAAAGCACCTTACAATATTTATCAAAAGATTTGCAGAAATATAAATGCTTAACATACTACAGAACACACCATCTTTGAGATACACAATTTTCCAATCTATAAGAAAGATCTTGCACAGAACGCTTCTGCCAAGACATTCCTCTAACACCTAACATTCGCATAAAGAATCTACATCTTTATTCCTAAGTTACCCGTAAAACGCTGACATATCTATTGCATGAAATCGCAACTTATTACCCATCCCGCATTAACAATCATCTCCGCATCATAATAAACCGCAAGCTTCGTGACCATACAAAAATACACATCTCAAACGATACAGTATGTACCCTCATCCACCTGCTCGACAGCGCTCCACGTTAAAAGAGGCTTCCATCCACAATCGGCAACGTTTCTTTTACAGAAACTCGACCAGAGGCAGGGTGCGCAGAGCTTCGCGGTTACCAAGTGCATTCTGATACGCAGAAGGGAGGAAGAGGAGATGGAGGAGGGGGCGAGTTTGCTAAGCCTCTCTGCGGTCTGCTACATCTATTTATAGCGTACTATATATGCATACTAGTAGTATATATGCATACTAATGCATATGCGCCTATGCACCACGCTAACACCGCGTCCCTAGTATAACGGGCTTTTACATGTTGCACTGGATATTCCACGTGGACTCTCCCCTTCCTCTCTCCTCTCCTCCCCGTCCAGGGCTCCCTCTTTCTCTGGATTGCCTGCTGGTCGTAGCTTCGCCGCCGTCCGCGCAGGTCCCCTCTCTCGTGCACGAGTCAATTCACGTCAAATCGCACAATTTCTGTCACTATCCTACCGATTTCTTAACCCTTTGCACTCGAGAGGTGACCGTTAGTCGTTTAATGATACTAACTTCAAAAGTTTTCAAATTCAAAATATTTACTATGATTCACGTATAGTAAACTTCATTTAGTTTAATTAAGTGGTATATTAAAATTTACATATATGACTATTTAACGTCCGGGTCTGAACTAACGTCTGACAATTTGCGAAACTATCATATGCTAGGATTACGATGTCCCATGAGAGGGGACAGCCGAGTGCAAAGGGTTAAAACCTCAACACATTTATCGATGAAACGAAGCATTCGACTTAGGGGATTAAAGTTTTACGCCATTTAACTACTTATGCATAACGATAAGTATATAAGGATTTTGAATAAAATTTGTGAAGTAGCGATAAAAAGCGAGCGATTTAAAGTGGAAGTAACTCGTACACGCAAACGAATAGGTACACATGCGAGAAGGAGCGCACCGAGAACCACGTCTCGGGATTTATGTACGCATACAGGTTCCCGCGTGTAAAAGTCGAGCACGCACGCGCACACGAACTTGCCGTTTTTCCGGTCTCGTTGCGGTCAGGATGACGCTTAACGCATTCAACAGAGGACTCTTTTTCGTAACTGAATAATGTTACGATTGAACAAATTTTGTGTTCGTTGGTTGTGAGCTAACCACAGACAAGACTGCCAATGATACACACTACCTTGATAAGTTACAAAATCAATCTATTATTCAATTCTTATACACGAATTTTGTAGTTGGACTAACACAAATTGCTACTGGTCTGTTGACCAAATTGACTTTTTACATTTAAAGTATTAGATAGTACTTATGTATAATTACAAATAGAATTCGAGAATGCTACTTTAATTTCAGGTATGATTAATTATTTACGCTAAAAATAATAGAAATAAGAAAGTTTCAAAATTTAAATAATCTTTCTTAAGTGTCATTTTTCTAAAACCAATTTACACAAAATTGTGTTTTATGATGCATGCATAAAGTAGTACAAAAATAAAAATTTAATTGTATAAAATAGAGCAAAGAACATACCTTTGTAGAACTAGATGAAAATTACTGAGATTCTCTTTGGTGTATGAGCAGCTTTTCAAATTATATTCTTCTTTCTTCATGTACTTGTGTTATATTCCACCACGCACACTTTTCAGGTTACATAATTTTTGTACCTAAAACAACAAAAACAAAATATAAGAAGAGAATTAACCTTCAAACTTAGTCAATTAATAAGCAGCTTCGTGTAAATTACCTAAATATTATGGCAGCTTTAAAAGTACCCCATATGCCGGAATGTAAAATTTACGTTCGATTTGCATCCATCGCGAGCCAATATAAGTGTTGAGGTACTGCATCTTTGGTACACCTGGGGCGTTATAACTTCGGCAGTTGTTACTTATAAATTATCATCGCAGCAGTTATAACTCATAGACTGTATGACGCCTTATAACTTATACTCGCGGTCATGTAAGTTATAAACATGGCGCACGTAATTTATATGTTACTTGCTGCCTATGTCATAAAACCTTTTTGGTCGACCAAAAAATGATATTATTCGATGTAAGATTATAATACTCGCTTGACAATCCTAGACGTTCACATCTTTTCATCGTAATTTCACAATATACATATTTAAATTAACACATTGTCACTACATTCGCGTTTCAAATCGATCGCACATAAACCGATGCGCAGATTTGTGCGCATATTGAATCACGTGACAGCTTTGAAAAGAAACTGACGCTCGATTTTGAACAGGCTAGATAAAATCTGAAAGGTAAAACTACATCTTAACAACAAAGTTTAAACAATTAATGTCAGTTTTGATCATTCTTAAAACCAAAGATAAAACATAAAAGCTGTAAATAGAAATGAACACTATTTACCAGTATAAAAGCTCCTTTCATCTCGTCGATGTGGATAATTACTACTATTACGTATATAATAGGAAGAAGTATTGCACTGTTCGATCGTACACTTCTAACATTTTTCACGTGAAACGAGATTTATTTTTTCACCTTAGCAAGACCGGTCACGGCGACGGTAAATTGACCGATAATGTTGCTTGGCACTGATTGCTAGATAGCAATGATGGATGCACGAGGGGCACCCCTCGACAAGCTCTGTCTTTTACCGTGTATGCCAAGGTCGCTAACCTTACCCGAGCCCTCGGGTACTCTTTGGCGCCACACTCGGTCCATACTTTTAGCTCAGTTCACTCAGTTCACTGTATTGTCCCGACTGGTGAACAATACATCGTACTAGCTTCGATGGAATATTGTAGTTCTGGGTTAGAATCCTTCAGGGGTAAAGCGTCCAAGATTTATACGAGAAAAGTTGAAAGGATACGCGTTGTTATTAATCAATGTACCTATTATCTAAATAAAAACGTCGATTATCCAAGGCTAGCAGGGCAATTTTATTAATGCCCTTGTTGTTAGGTTAAGTATTATTGTTGCTGATAATTCGATGTGATTAATGTTGGTATTGTTGTATGTAAGTATTTACCTCGTGATGAGGTTAGATTCGCGATAAAACTGACAATCTATTTTTATCAATCGAAAATGATTTAAATAAGAAAAAGCTTCAATATTTATACCTTATATAAATGTACCTTTTATAATAAACATATTACGACTAAAATAAAATAATTTTATAAATTTTACAGATATTGTTATTTTTAGATTTATAACAAGAAATTGTCTAAAGTTCTCAAAGCTATTAACACATGCAGATCGGAAAATGGATCGGTGTCAATCAACAGCCGAGAGGTATGTGTCTTCGGTTCTTGATCTTGTTCGCTTTTAAGAGCTGTAAGTAAGATCTCTTTTTCTGTTGTTCTGATTATCATTAATATCAGTGATCGAACATCAGTATTCTACTGAAATCCAGCTTGAAATGCGACCCGCTCCGATTTCAACCGCAGATCGACCGTAAAAAAATGCATAACATTACTGAAATCGGTCGATGAGGTTATCGCATCATTCGTTTGATACCAACCAATAATTACAAGATACAATTACATAAACTGTTCTTTTATATATTTAATCGATAATTAGTCATACACATATTCGCCAATTGCAACTTATTTGTGCTCTCTAAATGAACAGTAGTCGATCATAATTCGTTGATAATAATTCGGAATTACCTACTTTCATTATACAGTGAAACATATATTCCTTACATCCATGTTAAAAAACATGCATTAGCAAAGAAATTGTACATACATGATATGCGCTGCAAAAATATTCAGATGAAATAAAATGACTCTTAAAATTAGAATTTGTGCCTCCATCTGTTGACGAGTTAAGGATCAAAACAGAAACACTCCTTAGATAATAGATATGTATATAAATAGTAATATCAAAATCCTGAAGTATAGAAATTTATCTTTACTTCTGATAGATGGCGTTTACTGTTTAATCCGAAATCTAATATTCGGTCCAGGAGAGGAAAACAGTTATTTGAAGAAGAGTGATGAAATGTTTTCCGAGCGTTGGACCGATGATGGAGAGGGTAAATCCGTGTACTTTCTTACACCGGCCCAATCACATGAATTCGTAGAATGTTTGTGCGCGCCATCTGTTAGTTAACTAGCCTCACGATTTCATGCGTAGGATAAAATGAAGCCAATAAGTCGTATGTCGAGTAGAGGAAGTTGGGCGTATGTTTATTTAAAGCTCACTGACGTGTGTGTACAATTGCGCGCGCAATGAATCAGGCACCAGTGTCGTGTATTCCAGCCGGGAAGATGTCAAAGGCAAAGAAGGTCCTCGATGAAGCCCGCGAGATTCAGAATCCGGAGTTGGATCTTGCAGACAAGGGTATCTCAACGTTTGAAGAGATGCCTGGATTACGTGAGTCTTCCATATCCTCATGGGTCTTACTGTGTTCACCAAATTAGGCAACTTGTCTTGACTGGTTTTTTGGAGCGGATGGCAATCCTAAGCAGCCATTTGTTAGTTGCCCACGAGGTGGGCGTGTCTACGCGTGCGCGTAAAATTATTTTAAATGATAAATATGAAATTTGATAATGATGTTCTTAATAAAAATTATTTATTTTTGCACTTCAAAATATCTAAATTATAATGAATAACGTTATAGTTTTTACTGATTCAGTTAATAATATTCAATATAATATTATTTTAATAGTATTATATTTGATACTTTAGAATAATAGATTTAAAAAAGTAAAATGTTTAAAATAAAAGCTTCAGGATATATATATTTTTTTAGTTAATATGAACAACATCACCAGGTTGACCTTAAGCCATAATAAAATTCAAGGTAAATTTGTAGAACTTTCTGAAATAATAACATTGATTAATTTTGTTTTTTCACTAAATTATCATTTTTCCATAGCTGTACCACCAGGCCTTGCAAATTTAGTCAATCTTGAAATATTAAATTTATTTAATAATCATATCACTGAGCTTCCAATTTCTTTGTCACAAATGCCAAAGTTACGGATTCTTAACGTAGGGTAAGTTTTTTGCTCATATTAACATTAATTTGCAGAAATTTATTTTAAAAAATTTAAAGGATGAACAGGCTGGATGTGCTTCCACGTGGATTTGGTGCATTCCCAGTATTGGAAGTTTTAGACTTAACATATAATAATCTCAGTGAAAAGAATTTACCGGGAAATTTCTTTATGATGGGTTAGTATGAACTCAATATTTTATAACATCATCCCATTATAAAATTAAGCATCTTGTTTTTATAGAAACTTTGAGAGCACTTTATTTGGCAGACAATGACTTTGAATACTTACCTCCTGAAATTGGACATTTAAAAAATTTGCAAATTGTAAGTAATAATACTTCTTATATTAAATGATATTTCTACTTATATCATTTGATTGTGTATTTTAGCTAGTATTAAGAGAGAATGATCTAATAGAATTACCAAAAGAAATTGGTGAATTAACACGGCTGAGAGAGTTACACATTCAAGGAAATCGGTTGACTGTGTTACCTCCGGAAATAGGTATGCCCAATCATATGTAACATCAAATTTAAAAAACACCTGGATTTAAAAAAGAAATTATAAATTTTATATCTTAGGAAATCTGGACTTGGTGAGTAACAAAGCAGTATTTAGAATGGAATTTAATCCATGGGTTACACCAATCGGCGATCAGTTGCAAGTAGGCATATCGCACGTTATGGATTACATTCGTTCTGAAACCTATAGATAGTGAGTACTGTTTATATTTTTCTTAAATTTAAAAAGTGTAACAACATTTTATGAGTACCTTTTATAGCGTATACAGTCGACATCAAAGCGCTAAGGGACCACCACCGCCAATCGAAACTGACAAGAGTAAGAAAATATCCCGTATGCGTTAAAAAAGGTCAAAAAGCAAGTAATAACTCAAAAAACAATTCTAAACTAACAATTAGCTTTTAATTCACTCAACTGCCAATAATCCAATAACTATAACATTTTTTCAATAAAAGTGGTGCCTTAACTATTAACACAGAAATGTATTTCAATTGTGCATTTGAATTTTTAATGTATAAATGTAACGTGTAAATTATGTATTTATATAACAGTTGTATTATTGTATTACATAAACTCTATAATTTAATTTGTAACGAGCGATATTTTTATAATTGAATAATGAATATAATTTGTATAATAAATTCTACTTAGAACAAGAACTAAGAATTACTTTTACTTGTAGAATTAAATTACCTTCGTATAATATTTGTTGCATGTCTATTTGCATTCAATTATTTCCAAGTAGCTATTATTATATGCAATTTATTTTTATTTTTTGTTACTATCTTGTAAACAGTAACTAACTTCACCATCTAACAAAGGTTTCCATTTATTCAAGTTTGCTTTGATAAAACGACTAATTTATTTAAATCATTATCATTTTAGTTAGCGTATAATTAGGTATATTAAGGGAATGACTAAAAAATAAGGAATCACATTGAATAATGCAAAAATTAAACGACGAGGATGGGATTCGAACCCACGCGTGCAGAGCACATTGGATTAGCAGTCCAACGCCTTAACCTCTCGGCCACCTCGTCCACCTGTTCATCCTAAAAAAATAGGACCTCAACAAGGATATTAATATTTTTTAAAATAAAATTATATTTCATGCAACCATTGTAACCGTAGACGCATTTAGGTGTATGCTGAGTAGATTACAGCTTAAAACGGCAGCTTTTAAGGGAAAATGGTTTTAAAGAAAATTTCTTTCATATACAACAACCATACAATCTTAATTACATAATTTTATAACTATATAATATAATTTACAACTAATCACTATCACATAACAAACTGAGTTGACTTCAGAATTATTTTATTGCCTGTCGCATGTAATGCATTTTAAATTCTGAGATCAGCGCCATCTGTTATTTGGCGACTGGAAGCTACCACCCGTTAGTAGGAACACAGAACGAGCAAGGAGGTTATGCGTGAGAATAACGAAAATATTCTTACCGGCAACAGAAAATTAATTAATTACATCTTAATGAATAATAATTTGTACACTTTTACGTATGTATTGTGTACTGAAGGAACTGTAGAAGCTTCTACAGCAAGAATTATAGTGATTAACCACTCAAATTGGAGAAAATATTGAAAATATGTTGGGATTGATACGAATATGAAATACATGTACTTAAAGAATATTTAATAATTTTAAAAGTTCGCAAAACATTCTAATAAAATTGTTAGAGGAAAGTAGCTAAGGGTGTGGCGTTCACGTTTAATGCATATTGGTTTGTAATTAATTAGTTGGAAACGTGTAATTAATGATAAAAGTATAAATGTGATAACATCTTTCGAACACGGCATCGGATAATTATTAATAACTGATCGTTGGCAATGAAATTTGTATTGAAATGCATATGAGAAAGTATGTTGGGACGTTAGCTTTATTTTTCAATCTTAAAAGTGCATAAATTATGCTTAAGAAATGAGTGCTTAGTTATTTCTCTCTGATTTTCATCAAAAATATTGCTGTCCATCTTGTCGGTAATATTACGCGAGTTCCACGACCTCCTTGGATGTTATGTATTGCTATTAACAAGTCGGAGCTTCCAGGCGCAAAACAAGAGATGGCGCTGATCTCAGAATTAATAATTCAATTGAAATGTAGCAAGCAATGAAATAATGTTGAAGTAATTATTCGACGTAAATTTTATTTTAATTTAGAATCATACTTGTGGCGGTCGTTATATATATATATAACTATAAATTAAGTATATTGCGAGATTAAAAAATATATTTAATAAATAAAATATTGTCTTAATATATTTATAGTAACCGAAATACTGTATATACATATATTAATCATAAATATTCTTATAAAATGAGAATTAGTTATAAATTGTACTGATTACAATAATATGCAATCAAAAAAAAAAAAAATGACCTGTTCTGTTTTGCTATTTATTTCCTATCCGCTCTCCTAGCAATTCCATAAGATAGAAGTAATTAATTATAATCGTTTGGAAATGTTTATGGAGCTAACACGATTTTTTGACAAAATGCGAAAAGGAATTATGCCTGTCCCAAGAAAACATATTCCATAATTTTCAATTAAAATACCGAGTAGTTTATTTCAATAACCATTGTTTCATAGCAACGAAAACAAAATCTAGAACAAGATTTTTCGTCTATTCAGTTGAATTTGGACGTTCATGCCACAAACATTCACTTCACCTTTTTCTCCACCGAATAATTAATAAATCGTCATAATGGTAAATATTCTCTCATTCTTATTATCCACGTGTAATTATATGTGCAAACAATAATTTGGTATAACAGAATAAATAATTTTCAATTTCATAGAACGTACAATCGTATTTACATTTGACATTAGAGTAATAAATGGAAAGATGCTTTATTTCCTATTGTATTCTATTAATAATTACGGATTACTGGTGATATTTATGAATTAATTTATAGTAGCGGTCGGCGATAATATTATAATAATACAAGTTGCATTAATTTGTCATGAATTTAAAGATGGTTGAGATCAATAAGAAGTAAGGGATGCTTTAATAAGAAATTGATTAAATGTTTCAGCGTGAAGTACTGTCGGTCCATATCGGTCAAGGTGGCGTTCAAATGGGCAATGCCTGTTGGGAATTGTATTGCCTGGAACATGGCATACAACCCGATGGCATGCTTCCGCCTCAAAGTTGCTCAAGCGACGACGGTTTTCAAACGTTCTTTAGTGAAACCGGCGGTGGAAAATACGTCCCACGAGCAGTGTTTTTAGATCTCGAACCCACTGTCATAGGTACATACGTTCAATTATCATTTCCCCAAACAATCGGAAAGAAAATTAAATTTTGTTAGGTCCATTTACCTTTTTGTAATAGGAATATTACGCAACTGGCTCAAATTAGATATAAATTGAATAAGTTTACTTACTTTTGCTCATTTTTTATATCTATTATCCATTAATATCCTGAAGATAGATGATATATCCTTTTAAAACATCGTTTGAATATTAACACTAGATTCACGGACATTTCTTGTATATCTACCTTTGATATTTATTCGAAATACATAAAAAATAACTTGAAATCACAGAACTGAGAGGGAAATAGATTTGGGTATATTTATATCACTCCGTCAATAAAACTCAACAAAAATTGCTATGTAGGAATAATAGTAATTATTTTTGCAAATTTTACTCATAAATTCCAAAAGCCGTCAAATCGACCGGTCCTGTAAACCTAGCGTTAATACTACCGGCACCTGTAACAAAATTGGCTTTTGTCGAATAAGAATACCAAAGTTACCAACCATTGCCGTATTAACAAAATCACAAAATGGCCACGAAGAATCCCAATTTTTAAATCATGCACACACGATTGCCCTCCCCCCTTTTAGATGAAGTACGAACAGGAACCTACCATCAACTCTTCCATCCCGAGCAACTGATCTCCGGCAAAGAGGACGCGGCGAACAACTATGCCCGAGGCCACTATACTCTAGGGAAAGAGATAATCGACCTGGTGCTCGACAGGATTCGTAAGATCGCCGACATGTGCACAGGCCTCCAGGGTTTCCTCATCTTCCACGCGTTCGGCGGTGGCACAGGCTCGGGATTCACCAGTCTTCTGATGGAACGCCTGTCCATGGATTACGGCAAGAAGGCCAAGCTGGAATTCGCGATCTATCCGTCCCCGCAGATCTCCACAGCTGTAGTGGAACCATACAACGCTATTTTGACCACGCACACGACTCTGGAGCATTCCGATTGCGCGTTCCTCGTTGACAACGAGGCGATCTACGACATTTGCAGGCGAAACTTGGACATCGAACGGCCCACGTACACCAATCTGAACAGATTGATCGGTCAAATAGTGTCCTCCATCACAGCCTCGTTGAGGTTCGACGGAGCGTTGAACGTCGATCTCACGGAGTTTCAAACGAACCTGGTCCCGTACCCAAGGATTCATTTTCCTTTGGCCACGTATGCGCCGATCGTTTCCATAGAGAAGGCCTATCACGAACAACTGACGGTGATGGAGTTGACGTCGTCGTGCTTCGAACCCGCCATGCAAATGGTGAAGTGCAACCCTCAGAGGGGCAAATATATGGCGTGTTGCCTGCTGTACAGGGGCGACGTGGTACCCAAAGACGTGAACGCGTCCATCGCGACTATTAAAACGAAGAGGGCCATACAGTTTGTCGATTGGTGTCCTACTGGGTTCAAGGTTACATTTTGTTCCCTAATCTTTTTCTGCTACACAATTACGTTCAATTTTGGGGGTAATCTAATATTATTTGATCGCGTCAATCTTCAGGTCGGTATCAATTACCAACCCCCAACGGTAGTCCCAGGCGGTGATCTGGCCAAAGTACAACGTGCCATGGCAATGCTCGCGAACACAACTGCAATTGCCGAAGCATGGACAAGGTTAAACAGAAAGTTTGATCTGATGTTCGGAAAACGAGCATTCGTTCACTGGTAAGTTACCATGCATAACGAGTAGAGGGATTAGTAAAAGATAAAGTAGACAATTCTTTCTCCGTATCATGTTCGTTTAAGGCAAAATGTTGGCAGCTTTTGCTTTTAAGTTTGTAGCCCGTGAATTATAAAAGAAAGGAAAGAAAGGGTGAATTTTGGTTTGAAAATTCAGGTACGTGGCTGAAAGCATGGACGAAAGTGAATTCAACGAAGCCAGGGAAGATCTGGCTGCGTTGGAAAAGGATTACGAAGAAGTCGGTATGGACTCGACAGACGCAGCCGAAGGTGAAGAAGAAAATTGAATAACATCTTCCTGTGAGAAGCTCGGCTTTACTCACAGGAATCACACAGAACGTACCGTTCATCTATTTTGTACAAACTTTACATTGTTTTCGTCTATTTTGTTTGTATTCGTGCTGTACATTGTTTTAATAGGTAGTTTTAATTTTGTAATGTACATATACACATTTTTGAACTTTTATATTCTGAATAAGAGTTTATACTTTCTAAAAAAAAAAACTTGCAATCTTTCATTTTTGTTAGACGTTAAACTTTGTTCACAAAATTCTGCATTTAACAAATGAAATTGCATCGAAGGGGGGAAGGAATTGAAGCATAATTAACTAATTTTCATTCTTCGTATATATTATTAAATGTGAACAACATTTACAATGTATAATCGACCGAATAATAATAGGATAGGTTAGAGCTTAATTACTCGACAGATTCAACGAAAGATAACCTTTTCACATCTGTTGATTTTATCCGCTGCGATGGTTGGATTGAATAATATAATTTCTAGTCACCGCTTCGAATCGTAGAGGACATAACAAAACCCGTTTCTTTTTTTTTCTTCTTTCTTCATTTTTTCTTTTGAACGATCGGTATATTTCAGAGTGTTGACCACGAAGTTTCTGTGTCTCGTCTGTGGTTAGGATATACCGTATAATCTTTATCGTTTCGCGTTTTTTCGCGTCCGAGGATCTGGCGAAAGAGAGAGACGTCACTGTCCTTGGCGCGTCTCGCTATCGTACGAAAATAAAGCGATCTCACGTGAAGAGGATGATCCTCGTGTGCTCGACCGACCATGTAACGAGATCATTATCATCGTTCCACGATCGGTCGACTCGTTTTTCCGCGTTCACATCTGAGAAACGCGAACGACGGTGGCAGTAGTTACTCGTTCGGACAAACTGCAATCGCAAAACGCATCTTCGAATCGTTAAACATCAATGGAACGATCGCACGAGACGCTACGAAATTCTATAAATCGCTTTTTAGTCCATAACAAATGAGAAACTTGACGGCCGAGCAAAGTCAGACCAAGGTCTAATGTTGAGACTTGCGATAAGCCAGTAATTCACTTAGCGGAGGAGTTAGCGTTTCGAGGTATCGCACAGAGTTGCAAGAAATTCGATGGGCTAAACCTCTGCTTGGCTATCGAGCTTCTCAAATAATTCCATTTTAGTCATCAACACTGATAAAAGCCTCTAAACATTGTCCCTTAGAAACGCTACGCAATCTAGTGTATAGTAACTTCGCTTGTACTTTTGTCGTCGATAAATGTTAGGAATACAACGCGGAGGTCTGCGGTTAAAGATATGTTTAGCGTCTCGTTGGATTGTTCTCATGATGGATACAAATTTATGAACGATCTTTTGATAAACTTTTGTTGCTTCAATTTTCAGCGTTTCGAGCTTTAAAACATGAACTGTAATCCTTTTGGAAGAGTCGAGCAAAATGTAATTGTGTTAGAAAAAACAATGTTTGTTCGTTTTTGTTCTTCAACCTTATAACAAAATAATAGGTCCCACAATACTTGTATATATTTTTGCAACACACTAATTAATGTTTTCTCTCTCTCTCTACAAAATACCAAAGTTTATTCAAAATGTAACATTTACAGTTAATATTTGTCATTACTCTGAGGTGTCAACCGAAGTATCGCTCTTCTTCAAAAGAATACAATTTATATTCAAAGACATTTGATTCTTACAATTAATCCAATTTACTGTAAACTCTTCAGAAGAATCGCATTTCTATGATTACGGCCTGCACATTGCAACTATCAAGAACGAGGTTGTGCTCTTACTCTGTTTAGCATTTAGGGTCGGCGCAAACTTGGTAGAAAACGGTAACGCTAATTTCTAAAACGTATCAAAAACCATCGTCTTTTTAAGGCTGGTTGCGTGGAGAAGTGCGTGCGAGTTCTCTAGAAACGTACGCAGAGCGATGAATCATTCGTGTCGCATTGTTTCTTTGGTAATAAGTACGACGTTATACGTAGCAATCGGTTATACACACACACCAGTTCCGTATGATCGCTCGAATCGCTTATGACTTTAAGTTATGCACACATATCCAAGCTTTATTGTCGAAAGTAACAAACGAGGAAGCTCGAGATCTGCAAGGTCGAGGACGTGGTTGCGACACGGTCGTCCCAACTCTGTGAGAGCAAATTTAAAGACGAAGGAGAAAAACCAGTAATATAAAAACCCAGAAGAGGGTGTAAAAGCAACATAAATCTAACTTATACGCGGCCTAGGCGCTGCCTTATGAAGATCTGTTTTTCTACGTAATCACACGAGCGTATTTTGTAATTATTAAATAAAATAAAGTCACACTATTATCAATCTCGACTGTATTGTAATTCAAATGGCGCTCACGTCGAGATGACAGTCTGGCCTGTTTGCCAATGATAAAAAATAATGGTATTCACGGATACACAGTTACTCTCTCCGCACAAGAATAACGTAACGACCACTACTATCGTATAAAATCGTGAATTAATATTACTAACCGTACAAATAAGAGTAATAACTAAAGGCTGAGAATAGTAGCAGCAGTAAGTGGTAATGATACTAACGGTAGCAATAATATATATTTATATATATATATATGTATAATGTCGATTGTGAAAATATCTAAGATCAATGTTACTCTTTCTTTCTCTGTGTCTTCACTCATTCGTTTTTTTATCTTTCATACGACCACTCATTCCCTTTGTTATTTGACAATCTCAAAGGCGTACACGAATACACAAATTCCTTATGTCACTTGTCTAAAATCGACATACAGTTTAGCGACACTGTGGGAATCTCACTAAGGTCTCAAAAACTGTAAAACCGTCAATGAAACTAGGACCTTTTCTGTGATGCGGGTCCAACGAAGATACTTTGTATATTCTCGTCTCACAACTGTATCAATTTGATACTAACGTATTATTGTTTACTTCCATCTTGGACAATAGTTCCGTATCCAAAAATTTTAAGAATCCCCCAACAAACAAACAACTCGTTACCATAGAGTCAAATTTACAGAAAAATTGGCAGATCGGTCAGATGCTTCTATGAACGCACTGGTACCGAAGATTCCATTTATCCTGAGCATAGTGTTTCCACAGACGAGAACGTCAAGAGACAAGCCGACGAAGACGGCATTTGCCTGTTCGAAGGAGACGAGTCAACGCAGCAGGTTGGCCAGGTATCAATCCCTGGAACTGTACCTTCCGCGGAACGGCTGCGCCGCCATTCAGGATCTGTAGATGCGGATCACGTCCCTGATGGTCGCTCGACAAAGTGGGCAATGTCCGCCACCTTTTCCACACCACTGTTGGATGGCGCATGGATAGCACATACACATGTGACCGCACATGTACAGTACACTGTCGATGCTTCTTTCATAGCAAACCGAGCATTCGTTGGGTTGCCCTGGCGTAGGCTGCAGGCTTTCGCTCCACTGCTGCAGGTGGGACGATGTCTGAGAGGAGAGAGTACCATCGAGACTCTGATAATTTACTGGCTCTACATAAGTGGAGGATCCAGTACTGGCCATGGTTCCTGTCAAAGGCGGTGAGGACTGTCTGGAGGATCCAGGATTCGACGTGGACGCCGTGGATGTTGTAGCAGCAGCTGATGAGAGGTGCACGTGCTGACTTCTGTGTCCAGCAGAAGCGTAAGTAGACTGAGGTGTGGACGAGGACGGTGTGACGTAGCCTGTCTGAGGCGGAAGGTTCACTACTAGTACAGTACCTCCGCCTATGGCTGGCTTGAACTGAACCATCTCTGAGAATCTGGACAGTTCTGTGGCTGCATTACTATGATTGCAATGCTGCTGTTGCTGCTGTTGTTGTTGCTGTTGCTGCTGTTGTTGTTGTTGTTGCTGTTGTTGCAACACGGTTGTCGAAGAAGGATTGCTTTGGCGCTGCCGTGGTGGCGATGCAGGTCTCTCGACCAGCATCCTGACTCGTTGCGTGCTACCGTATACATCAAAGAACGCCCACAACTGGAGACTCTGATCCACGTGCATCACTACGTTAGGTGCTCCGCCATTTTTACTCATTTGAACTTCTCCGAAGTGAGTTACTGTGAAGGCTATTTCATCACCAGGCTGGGGACTCGACGCTACATCCTTGGAGACTACCCAGTATTCTGGACGGTCAAGAAGGAGATCACTGTCGTCGGGTAGATCAGCAGCGGTGAGTCGATCTGGTTCGCAGGAGGTCAGACCAAGTGCAAGGGCACCGACGTACACCGGCTCTGTGGCCAGGATTTGCACAACCAGTCGTTCTCCCAGCACCAACGGTCGACTCGTGAACGCATATCCGTGACAGAATTCCGTGTCGGTCCGCGTTGCTACGCACTGTTGGTTGCTGAAGCGGATATTCCTGCCTCGAGTCCTGGAAAATTGAGAAACGAGGAAGCCATTAGAGGATTGTTTATTGCGGAACGACGAGTATGTCGAGCATGTTGAACACGTTTAAAATGGTGGTTTAAGAAGGACCTATTCATCCTGTATGCAAAAAATAAGTGTACGAAACAAGCTGTGTCAACGAGTTGCAAAAAATGACACTCGATACCTAAACAATACTACTTTTACAAATTTTCGAATGTCAACGGTTAAACTGTGATATTTATACATTCCACCATTATTTATCTGAATCGAATACATCTTAATATTGATGTAAATAAATATAAGTATAAGTTAAAGTACCCGTCGATGGTACCACTATCAAAACCCGATTCGCATAATGCTCTCTATCAGGACCTGTGCCCTTCGTGCACGATTATGAAACAAAGGATTCCCTTGGGGTAGACACTCACGAGTGGAAGGGTAACGGCGTGAAGATGACACCGGCCGGCTGAAACCTGAGTCCAGGCAGTTCAACATCAGGCTCATGATGGATCGCCATACTTTGCATGGTCGGGACGATGATCCTCTCGACGTCTCTGCTCGCGTTGCTAGCGTCGTCCATGGCCGAGTGCCTGCTGTGCTGCGCATTGTCCTCGTTGCTGTGCTCGGCACCTCTCCTGATGTTGTTAAAGTGTTGCCTGTTGGGATCGACGAACTCGATCGCGGTGGTGTTCCCGTACACGTCGATGATGGCCCACAGAGGGCCCCGCGTCTCGACGCCGCTGAAGAACACGCCCTTTTCCTCGCCGTTCACGCCGAAATGCACGTCCCCGGCGGACGTGACGTAGTAGAAGAGCACCGTGTCCCTTTCGGCGAACCTCTCGGCCATGGCCTTCGCCCAGTAACCAGGTTTGTTCGTCAGGTCCGGGCAGGCGTACCTTGGTAGACCATTTCGTAGGTTGATCGGATCGTTGCTGGTGAACCCGAAACGGATCACGCCGCTCCAATTGTTCGAGATCTCGAGGAACTTGACGCACACCTGAAACAGGAATATCAATGATCGTTAGTTATTTTGGTATTGTTGTATTATTTTGATTTAGATTTGTTGATTAGTATTTAGCAGGAATGTGTCAGGTACTCGAAATATTACAGAGCAGGTAGGACATTGGGTATAGAATTCGTAGTTTTAGATATGACAGCAATAGTGATAACGAAAATTCTGTAAGGCTTCTCTACTGACTTTAATAAACAATTGCCGCTGAACAACTAATCTACTAAATTTCGAGAAACACAAAGTTTCGTATAATTATCGTTTAATGCTTTCTATGTACTTTTGAGATATATCAGTTATTGAGCAACACAAGATCAAACGGAATTCAAGCTAACAATTAAAAGATTTAAAGACCTACAGTTTCTTTCAAAATCACTAACATTTTATTGAAAGTCTGTATATCACTGCAAGCACACTAAATCAATGACCTACAAATTGGCCATAAGAATCCTTTTAATAGGTCACAGCTACCTGAACCCTACTTGACCATAATATGTTTCTAGAATTTTCATGATGCGAACTACCAGATTTTTTCTTCGAACGTCCTTTGAGCCATCGAATTTATAAAATATCTATGCTTCCACACGATTCATAGATTTTGACCGCACGTTTTTGTCTCGACAACGAGGCTCTTTTTCGCTACCAAGTTCGGCCACGTTATGTCACGAGGCTGAACGTGATGAAAATCCTAAAGGCAATAGCTAACAGGGGGGGAAACGGTTACGAAATATCGAGCTCCCGCCGATGTTCTTTTTCCTAGAACCGAGTGTCTTTGCTGGTGGCTTTGTCTTCTAAACGTCCTCTCCTTTACGGTTTACGATTCTCCATCGCGATCGATAAAACCAAACAATTCAAGGAACCGAAGTCTTCAAAGAAAAGTGAAACGTAGAACACTCAGCAAGTGTTAACTTTCATAACAATACCAGACCCAGAAACTTGAAAGTGAAATAAATAAATTTTGAAATAAAGAAACGCTTTGAACCGTCAGCCATCTTCATACTTACAACGATTACATATGAATTCCATTGAGAGTTCAGAGATCTAAACAAGAAGAGTTAGATTTCTCTGTTGGCAATTAAAATACGATCTTCAAAACCAGTACACCCACGCAAAAATACCTATCTCAGAATAATTCGTACCAACATTGAGATTTAAATTCTCTGGTGAAAATTTACTAATAAAAAGAAAGATTTAGCTTGGAACGATTAAGAGTCTGTGATATCATCGTTGAGTGCTTCGCCAATTTCGTGACGTGTTGCAATTTCATTAAACTCAACTTTCGCCAAGCAAATTCAGCTGTTCGTCGAGCGACGGTGAAAATTCGATATTCCAAGGTGTTTAGTGAAATCCACGAGGAACCTTCGAGCGGCTCGCCCACGTTCTCGGCCAATCTCCGTGGCCGGAGACGAACGAACGATGAAAGGAGAGCGGTTCTATACTTTATATATACACGTACACTATCGATCAAAAGTTCGAAATCACTAATACCTACTAAAAAGACGTAATAATTTAAAAAGAAAGAGGAGAAACTAAAATGTAGCAGACTCCACATTATTAACTTCCGCTTTAACCGGTCTCCGTTTTAACCGGTCACATTTTTGTTAACACAGGAACAATTGATCAGCAAAAGAGTTATCGAAATATTCGCTTCTGTTCGCCTAAATATACTTTCTATCATACTTTGGAATGTTGTTTAAATATTCTCAATCTTTTGCACTCAAAAGATTGTCTCTCGATATTCAAATGATACCAATTTCATACATTAAATAGCAAATTTTTTAGTACTGGATTTCATATATCTTTCAGGAAGAATATTTCTTGCGTTATAAGAAAGTATGCGTTGCGATATTTTTGGATTAATCGACCAGAAGTCCGGTTTAGTCAGACTGTAACGCATAAATTAATAAAATAGTAATTATTAAATAATTAATAATTCGATAAAAATAAATTTGATTGAAGCTAATAGGAACGTATCTGTTATTCTTTACGTGTTATTACATTTCTTTCAGAATTCATTGCTTTTAAAGATACTACATTTTCTAAGAGTTTTTTTCTGGGTACTTTTAAGCAAGAAATCCGAACCGAACTTTCCGGACAACTAAACAGCTCCTGTTCAGATTCAGTTCGACGGACGAACGGAGAAAATGCAAATGACGAGAGCTGTCGAGCGGAACAACAGTCACCCGATTCTCACAATTAACTATCGCTCTGTTGTATACGATTTACTAGAAGGGAACGAGGAAACGCGCGGGAAAAACGGTGTTTTCCAACGAGGGGAAAAATGAACCTGCTCGAATCGGATAATTGCCTCGACCCCGATTGTTTGTCATTACGTATATCGTATACTATTACAGCTCTTAATGTTGACATCGAGTTAGTGTGCATTCATTTTTTACAAATGTCTTTTTGGCCTATATATATATATATATATATAAAATGTCTATATCGTTGTAGTAGATTTGAAAATTTTACAGGTTGGTTGTAGCAAAAATGTTGAATAAAAATTATTTTACATATTACGGCAAAAAGATTTTTGGTTTTGATGAATTCAGATTTTTATGAGTGTACGGTAGTACTTTGATAGTAATTTTTGAGTGAAGTTTACCTTCTCCCCGACTCGCACAGGTCGAGCACTGAAGGTGATACCCCTGCAGAAGCTCTCGCATCTTCTCGCGATGGTTCCACCGTTGCAGAGTCTGATATTCTCACCACGAACCTGGTGAAACGTTAGGGGAGGAAGATTGTTGGTGCCGGCACTTGATGATCTTGGTGCTGTAACAATAAAACGATCGCCACACTTTAGTTTAACGTTTCCAAAAATTTTCATTAATAATACATAAAATATTAAATCTGATAAAGTTCAGGTATACGATAAATAGGAAATATTAAAAGTTCTCAACACATTGTAATGCAATCCAGAACATTTTTTTTTCCAGAAAAATAATGAATATGTCAGATGTCAAATATCGAGACAAAAATAATGCGGTAATTCTATTCAAACATTAGAGTATTTACAAAATACTGAATCGCTCTTTAAAAGATGCCTGTTAAATTTTACATTTTATTATTTTTAAGCCCTTTCTACAACTTATATAAAATTCGATCGATCGACTGTGAAAATATAATTCCATTTTCAATCGCTTGTTATTAGGTACTCGTTTATTCAATTTTTACAGAAGACAGGTACATGTAAAAGAAAACGGTTCGTTCTATTCAAGGAGACCCACGAGTCTGTTTCCAGGAACTCAAAAAGGGACCGCGAAGGGACGGGGACCACTAGGGACGTTCGACGTCCACGCATTGTGATTTAAATCAAATTATAGGATTTCCCAACAAAATTCCTTCCAAATAATCGACGTGCCAACCGACAAGCAGTGATTTATCGAAACAGAGCCCCACTAACTTTTTCCCAGGAATACGAACTTGTAAAGACCACTACACAGGATGTTCCATTTAAAACACGCTTTCGTGAAAAGAAAATGTGGAGATTTAAAATCCCCCAAAATAAGATCCAAAATAGTTTAAATTTTTATATATAAAATAATAATGAAATATTAATAATAATTTTTGAATAATACACAGACCGTCTCAGTTACTGTACTAAACGTGGATAATAGGTTTACTTAAATAATATATATCTAATGCAAAAAATATTTAACAACAGCAATAAAACTTCATTTTATAGTGCATCTAATATATGTATACAAACATTAAAATTAAAATAATTAAAAATTAACTTTAACTCCTTCAGTGATTTCACTCTAAACGTGCTTTACATTGAAAGAATTTTTATATATCATATCGCATGAAGAGGTTAGTCGGGTAACCTATTTCGGACTAAACGTTCTCCACAATTACAAATGAAAATTCGTTGGAGAAAAGCGTAATGGCTACCCGAAAATTCCTTCGAGGCAGCCGCTTCGCGTTAAACAAAAGCGGCCGCGAAGAAAGAGACGGAGCAGGCGATGGATAGATGGAATTCGATCGAGAAACTGAAATGCAAAACCACCTCTCGTGGCAGCTCGAGCGTTTCCACTTCGGTGTTTCATAACTCCGACTCGCCGATCCGGAATGCGGGAGTTCTGCAAGGATATTCCCAGGCTGCGCCCTGGATATTCCCAGCCGGTGACCGGAAACGCCGCCATTCCCGATGATCCATGCGAGATCTTGCGTTTGTCCAGGGTTTGTCCAGGGAACGCAAATTTTCGTTCTCTTCTCTTTTCAGAATAATCCTTTATATCGTTCAAATCGATCGATGTTCACTGATATTCGAGCAGATTTTTAGAATTATCTTTTTATCTTCTTTCGTCGAGGCTTGAAAATTTTTTAATCGTTTTTCGACAGGGAATTCTATACTTCGATTGTAATAGTATATTGGTGATGGTGTTTAATAAAGTTTTAATGATTTGATCAGTGATATAATTATTTTAGAATAATAATATTCTGTGGAAATTTGTTATTTATATATCCAAGCTAACTTATTTAATATTGTACATTTTAGGTCAATTAACTTGGTATCGATTCAATTTTGTAGTTCGGAGAGCACCGATCATGTTCTCTAAAATCTGTTGAATACCTTATCTGTTCCGCGTACAACGTAGTCAATTACGTATTCAGATGCTTTGAATTTTAACAATCGAATCGAACTTTACATGACAGTTTAACGACGAAGCTCGTAGGAAATTGATAAAGCTCGATCCGTACGAGTTACGTTGCCGAGCGAAACGTTGGAGATAGCGTTTTATCTATTTCGTTCAGGGTACAACTAATCAGAAGCAAGAGTTACAGCGAAGTTACTTAATTAAAAGATAGACAATCCAATTTCGTTGAACAGCACTGCATACTGCACAGGACACAACACCATCAAATCACGAATGCATCAACTATTTTACACAATCTTCCAACCAAAAGATTCCTAACAAATCCTATCTGCACTCTGTTCTCTCCACTTCTCAATTAATTCCCGTGATTTCACTTTCAATCTCACGAACAAATGAAATAGAAAAAAACGTTTGACCGCTGTTTTCCAAAGTCTCAGAAACACAAATTTTCATCAAAAACCAATAATCGCAATTAAATTACAAGAAACAACCGATTGCGCGATTCTAACAGCAGTTGAAACAAAATCGGGAGAAAATTAAAAGATTAAGGAAAATTAAAACTGCACTCTGTTCTCTCCACTTATCAATTAATTCTCGCAATTTCACTTTCAATTTCACGAACGAATGAAATAGAAAAGAACGTTTGAACGCTGTTCACCAAAGGTCCTCGAACACAAATTTTCACCGAAAACCAACAATCGCCATCGAATTACAAGAGACTGCGCGATTCTAAACAGCAGTTGAAACAAAATCGAGAGAAAATTAAGAGATTAAGAAAAATTAAAGGACGAAAGGAAAGGAAAACGGGAAATTCCCGAAGCAAGCGTGAACCACAACCGTCACGAGCGACAGCCCAGTTCCGACTGACTATCGATATGCGGCTCAGAGGCGGTGCGTGTATCGCGGTCGATATCGTACGTGCGCCACGCACCGGAAACCGCACGCAGCTCGAACGGAAGCGGCCTCGGCCGCGAGGAGCATCGGCCGATACGCTTTCTCCGCGAGCGGATGCGCGCCGAAAAGCGCCGTTAACAATGACCGGTAACAGGAAGCGGCCGCCGCTCCTCGACTTTTGCGGGCTTCCGGCCGTTTCCTACGGCACCCGCGCCGTGTTGCGAGCGTGCAAATTTTCCCACCGGCTACATAACCCGTTCCGCGGTTTCCTCGGATTCAATTCGAAGGTGACCGTCGTGAAAGGGGACACACTTCCGTGGACTGTTCGCCGTTTCCGTTTTTACTTGTATCCTTTGATATTATCGAATGTACTGTAAGCTTTTTAACTTATTACTTACCACGATCTCCCCATTTTGGGATTTTGGAATTTTATGTACCCCATTTGGTACGTTTGATAATTTAATGTTATTTTATACATATCAGTGAATATTGTTTATAGCAGACAGTGTGTATTTCGTAATTTCTTCATATTAGTTTTTATTCGTGCAACCTGCCAGAATCCCCATTTTGAACTTTTTAAAGAATATAAAATATTTTAAGAGTAAACCGTAATTTGAATACAATTGTATTGTTATACAACTTTTTGTGCATACACATAACATTCCTCGTCAAGAATTAAAAAAAAAATTTGGCAATTAATGGATTAAAGGGTGAAAGACATTTGTGATTTTTTTCAGCCTACATGCATTCTAGGTATGTACTGAAGGAATTCTGTACTGTGTTACGTCGAGAGTATTGTTTTGTCTAACTCATTTGCATCACAGCTCTCAATACACTATTCATCCAAGAGTCAACAATAGCTCTTGTGTTCTTTTTTATTATCGATCTTATTTAGAAATTATGTGTAACGATTAAACAGAAAATAGTATTGTAGATTTGTACGATAAATAAACTGAGATAGTTCGTTTAAGCCTCCAAATCCTATATTGCTGATAAAACACTAACGAAATGTTTAACAGAAACAGAAACATATTACCCAGGGTGATAATTGACAATCGTCGTGTGTGGATTATTCCGCTTACAGATGCACTTTTTTATAGTAATTTGAATTTTTTTGTGTAGATTCTCTAAGATGTTGAATAGATCGCGTACCAATCTCTGTGATATACAATAGCGATGTACTTGTTTTTCTCGAGGAAGAGGAAGTGCATGGGTTAACAAGAATGGTAGGGTTAACCCTTTGCACTCGGCTGTCCCCTCTCATGGGACATCGTAATCCTAGCATATGATAGTTTCGCAAATTTTCAGACGTTAGTTCAGACCCGGACGTTAAATAGTCATATATGTAAATTTTAATATACGACTTAACTAAACTAAATGATGTTTAATGTACATGAATCATAGTAAATATTTCGAATTTGAAAATTTTTAAAGTTAGTATCGTTAAACGACTAACGATCACCTCTCGAGTGCAAAGGGTTAATGAAGCCACCATCATAGTAAACGATCTTAAAAAAAAATCCAAAACCAATTTCGTCCTTTTATATCCCAACTTCCTGAACTCGTTGTGCTCGCTCGCGTAACTCACGGATGCGACTTAATCAGTCACCGGGGACCGTAGAAAAATGTGGAACGGCAAAGAAGTTGCGCCGGCATTAATTCGAGCCGCGATTAATCCGCTAACGAACCGAAACCGCGGCCGGCGTCTCTCGATCGACCAAGGCGGTCACGATCCATGGATCACCCGGCAAAAATAACGTTCGAATGGATGCCGGTTTCTCACGGTCCGGCTAAGGCGCGTATTATGAACCGACCAACCAGTCGATTGTAATTTCTAATTCGTCCGTCACCCTTGCGCGAGCGTTTCCGTTTTTTCGCTGGGTACCGTTATCCGGTAACGCGCCATTTTTCCACGATTCGAGCAGAACTGACGATCATGGCTGCTTGATATTACTGCGTGGTGTAGCAAGGTTGTTAGATATCGTTTATTTAATTAAGACAAATTTGACAAATATTTAATTAACTGCAAATAGTTACACTTCCGAACCGTCACTCATCCTTTCGAATCATCCTAAACTCTGAACCCGTTACTCATCCATCCAAGTCATCTATCCCATATCTATTCGTCAGATCCTGGACCCTCTCTCTATCCCTGTTGTACTTTTCCTACCCCACTACCCTAAATTCCCAGCCATATATATAAGAAACTTAGGATTAGACTTTTTGTTACCAGCAGCAACGCAGTAGCTTTCGTTTTTATACTTCGTTACGTGTTAGATTTGTAATTTAAAGTTTGGCGTAAATAAAACATGTAAAAACCCACAAACCTCAAAATCTAACAAGGTGCAGCAGCTCAATTGAGCAGAAATCTCTTAAGTTCTCTTAGATTAAATTTGTATGCATTTGTAGGAATGCTTCTAAATACGAGGAAGCGTAGAACGCACGTAATTTCCCAAGCATAGTACAGGTTATCACATTTAAAGAATAACACAAATTGGATTCCACTGTTTTACTTGCGTTCACGAAAATATGAAATCGCACAAACGATTTTCAATCTTTTAATTATAATAGTTGCAAGTGAATAATCTATAGTACAAGGCTTGAACTGGAATAAATTACAATGAGTGTATCTCGTTCAGTTTTTAATCGAAATTTTTGTAATTATATTAATCGTTACATGGACCCCAGTTGAAGCTTCAAATCCATATCTTTTCGTGTTTCCGTCAATACACTCGTTCCAACACCCGAAACATCGTTTACTTTAGCTCCCTGAACGAGTTTACGATCTACAATTTTGCCCCGAAGTACAATCCTCGCCAGAAACCATCGCGTGCGACCCTTTACACTTCTTCTCCGGTTCTTCAATGGATCTGTGCGTCGAGGAATTACGTGTTCATGGAGCCCAGCAGCTTGGTTTTTGGTGGGAAACGAGAAGAAACGGTTTTATTGAGAGAACTGTCGAGAACTGTTCGATTTCTTTTTACGGCTTCTTTGTTTGTTTCTGTCTCCGTGCCGTTTTTTCTCTGTCGATTTTTGCGAGGAGAGTACCGAGGTTGGTTTGCTCGAGTGCTTTGACGAAGTTTCGAGAGCGAAATTGAGGGTAGATCGGAGACTGGCAATTGAGAGTTTCAATACCCGAGGACGGAGTTTACGCGGATAATTGGTTGTAATTTGCTTGAGAGACTGCAGGCGTCGAAGGTTTGATCTCGGGTTAAAGAGTTACAGAAGATGGTACCTTCGAAGAAGATTTGATTTGAGGAACGTTCACGTGCTTTCGAGAATTCAAGGAAATTTTAGAGGCAGCTAATGAAAAAATTAAATTTCATGATTTATTTGAAACGTAAAAAGGAAGAAAAGTTTAAAAACGAAGAATTTTGGTTAAAACGATACAAGAATCGATATAGTAGACTGTTTTGTATTCACGAACTTGTTTATCATAAAGGACGTGCCCGTATTTGCATAAAAAAGGGGACTGGCTAATTTGTTTCCGGGTAATTAAGAGTGCATTGCTTTACACGTTCATAAAATCCCACGATCCTTTAATTTCACAGATCTCTGTCGATTTATGGGTTCTCTGAACAATGAGATACCGTTAATATCAAGGATGCATTCAATACTTCATTGAACGTATCAACTTTAAAATCTTCGAGTTTGCCAAATACCTTCAAAATACAAAGATTGCATTACTAATTCAAACAATCAGTAATCCATAATTCAGAACTACAATTAAAAAATTTCAATCTCAATCCTTTGTAATAAATTCCAAATCTCTTTATTCTACAAAAAATCATCAAACAGCTTATAACAAATTTCGCCATCAAACACTTAAGCTCCACCTCCTTAAATTGTTAACCTTCCTATAGTGTCCAAACACAATTATATATGTTAACCGTATAATAATAATAAAAAAAAAGATAATAATTAAAATATGTGCCAATCATTGCAAAATAGAATTTTCCTAAAATAGAAATAAGAATAATAATCTACATTAAAAGAAGTATAATGAAATAAGAAAAATATAAAATTTGACCGCAGTAAAGTAAACCCAAATACAATAAAAAAGGGTTAATATTCTATGACCAGACAGCACGTAGAATTCATCGTTGAAGAAAAGTTCTAATCGAATCAAAAACGAAACTCCGCCTCGTCACCGTCATCATCGGCCTCCGCGTGAAAGCGTCGTCCATATTGGAAGGACTCGATCTCGCCGGATGGGCAACAGTTGGCGCGCGACGCGAAGATCGTTCGATTTCACGCGGGAACCGCTCCGCGATTCGAATTGAACGGGGCGCGCAGTCGCTACGAGTCCCGGACGATTATCCACGCCGAGGCGTGTTTCCTCGACGCGGTTTCCTAGTCGCGGTCCGCGATTCACCGTGGGAATCCGGCGACGTGTACCGTTGCGTCCCGTCGTAACTCTCGTTCGTTGTCCCGCCAAACGAACCGTGATATACATCATTTAGCTCGGCGGTAATCGTCGCCTCTTAGGTTAGATGCAGACGAGAAACGTTTTGGCGCACAATTATAATATTTTCTTGCTGTTGGAAAATTAACACTTTGACTGCCACGTACTCATTAGTGACCGGAGCGCTTTAACTACTTACAATTGTAGGCGTTGAATAAAAATTGATGGTTAGTGAATTTTGAACATTATCGGTAGTTAGAGGTTACTTTGAAGTAAAAGGTGCCCCACTGAACAATTAACGATTTTTATTACAACATCGAAAATACAAGATTATTTTCTATGAAATATTGAGCTTTAACTGCTTACAATTGTAGGCGTTGAATAAAAATTGATAGTTAGTGAATTTTGAACATTATCGGTAATTAGAGGTTACTTTGAAGTAAAAGGTGCCCCATTGAACAATTAACGATTTTTACTAGAACATCGAAGATAAAAAATTAATTTCTATGAAATATTGAGTTTTAACTACTTACAATTGTAAGAATTGAATAAAAATTGATAGTTAGTGTAATTTGAACATTACTGCTAATTAGAGGACACTTAGAGTTAAAAAGTGCACCGTTGAACAATTAAAAATGTTTATTAGAACATCGAAAATAAAAGATTTCTATGAAATATTGCATTTAGCGATATACTTCCGTGGCTTCCTGATCGAAATATATGATTTCGAGGTGACAGTCAAAGGGTTAACAACAACGAAGTCAGATACGCAATCGTGCGGCAAAAAGTCGTTCCGTCTGCATCGGGCCTACTTACAGTTGTAATCACGGTTAGCTATGAGCGGAGGTGGTCACCAGGTACGGAACGCGATGCTTTTCCTGGTTTAACCACGGATTCGCTCGAGCAATTCGATGTACCGATGGGAAAGGGAAAACGTGTGAGCTGGTTGAGCGATAGAACGTCGATTACGCGAGTGAACTCGAGGATTTATTATGAGCCTCGCTCGTAACACGGATAGTAATTCAAGTATTACAAAAATGTATTACAGTTATATTTAACAAAGCTTAATTTTAACTGTAGTTTCAATTTATGAAACCGAGGATTACTGGATACAAGTTACGTATGATATTAAAATATTTTAAATTTGATACGGTGTTGAGGCGGTGTATAGTGGGAATTGAAAAAATCGTGCAACGAAGGGTGCATAGAAAGATAAACGAGCTCTGTTGAATACATTATTGAATAATTGGTTTGACAAAGAAAAATCCTGAATCGTTGATTTTTGTGCAATTTTTATATACTATGGTAGTTCTGAAAACAATTTTCAATTAAATCTATGTTAAATGACATTTGGATAATTAACGTCTGAGGTAAAAAGAATGAAAGAAATTTCCATTAAAAATTATCCGAAATAAATATTGAATCAATAAATTATTCCAAAAACAAGGGTAGTGATCACAATCAAATATAAAGGAGGTTATTCTCGATGAAAATGATGTGTTTCAGTAGCGAGTGCAAAGGATTTGTAAATCGATCTCGAAACGAATCGTCGATCAGTTGGAGCCACGGAGAAGGCACTCTGACGATCGCACCGGGGTCATCGTCGATCATCGAGAATCTACGCCCCTTGACCTCGACCCTATCGATCCCGACGATCGACGCGAGAACGCGAACACCGTTAATAAGCACCACACACGCTTGGTTACAGTTTAACGTTTCCGTGTGATCCTATAAAAGCAAAATAAATCGAATATACGGAAAGATCGATGATCGAGCAACGACGCCCGACAAAGAGAATCTTTGCAGTTGTTTAAACGAGATTAAATATCTGGAAATTTAACAATAACTTGTTTCGTTGCTGTGATACAGAATAAGATTACATGCTTGCTTAGTGCAGCACAAATTTCTTTTTGCAGCAAATGCTTCCGGTTTTACAGTAGTTACATTATAAGATTATTTAAACGCGATTTTTTTGTAACTTTTGTTCATCGTAAACGATACAGGAAGATTAATGAAATCACTACTATCCTGTGGTTTCAGACTGTAACTCTGCCTAACCGCAATCTTCTGCAATTAGCATCTAGTTAATATGCAAACCACGTTATCAGATTCTCTCCTAATCGGTGTACAAGATTATACTATCATCTTCGTTGATGCGAAACTGAAAGTAACCACTCAGTACTAATGCTTAATGATAATGAATTCGTCTAAAACCTGATTACACTAATAATCACACTAATATGATGCACTTTACTTAGAAAGCTAATTGTAAAACTTGCACACCTGGTTTATCCATTGATTTTTTTAACTAACATAATTTATGTTTACTTCTATGTTTAACACTTGAACTACTGATTAAAGTGCACTTATTTGCATGGAAGAGAACAAAAAAAAATATCGAATACATAGAAAACAAATTTTTATTTATACCTTCTGCAGAAAATCAGAGATTTTACGAGTTTTACCATAGTGAATTGATATGATTGCTAGGAATAATCATCAATTGGTCATTTAGACTGCTCTGCTAGTTCTAATGTTAAATAATGTTCCTCTTTTTTTAATACTTTACCAATGTACTGTTATTGGTACCAACGTGCACTATACTAATCTATATTACCATTATTTAGTACCGTAAGGGTTAGAAGAATCTATCTCTCTAATCCTCGATTCAATAAAATCTATCGGTTGACACGATTTTCAACAGACCGTGGACAACATCATGAACTCAACAGTGAACCGTGTAAAAGAGAACCGCTGTGAACACAATACAAATCACAGTGATCGCACTATGGTCGTGCCAGCAACGAGGACAACCCTTCCGTGCCCGATTTTCGCGATCGCGAATTCCGAAGCTTCGTGACCCTGACAAATTACGATTCCCGTGTGCAGGTTGCAATAAAAGCTGGCCAATTTTTGCCAGCTCTTTCCCCGACGTGTTCACTGTTGGATGAAATTGAGCTACGTTCCGGAACCGGTTGGCGAGAGCTGAACAACGAAAATCAACGATCCTCGACACACGCGCGCGCGCGCGATCCTTTGAGGGATCGAAGAGGGCAAGAGGTGAATTTCCATTTAGTGGAATACTCGAATTTTCGTGGAAAAGTAGATTTATAATGAGACCAAAATAATTGGAGGGATTGAGAATCATTTGAATGAATTGGGGTTCGTTGAAGAGAATTTTTTGATGTTTGGAAATGAATAATTGGAAATTGAGGTGGCCATTTTTGTAGAAAGTTATACTGATATAAGAATTAATTATTCTGCGAAAGATTTGGAGTGGTTAGTCCTCTGGATTATTTATGGAAAACAATTAATTAGTTTGTAAAAAGAATATTAAAATATATATCTTTAATTGCTCGTTAAAATATTAAAATAGTGAAAGAATGGAAAATGTATTTTTGTTACTATTATGGTCTTATAAGTTAATTAAAAATTAATGGTATCTAATGAAGAAAAATTGTATGTATTTTCTAAAAAAAAAAAAAACAGTGTAAACAAAATAAAACTTCCAATATGCAAATTACGAGATGAAATAGCGTTGACCAAGGGATTGCTGTTTTATTAATCGCACAGCAAAAGAATGAAAACGCTTGGCAGGTGAAAGCGAACAAGAAAGCATAACAAAGACACGCTTTGCTATCTGTTGATTTACTAGGCCATAATTAATGTTCGACGATGAAACGAATGAAAGGCATACTTTACTCTGATCCGGTTCTCGTTCACAAACAACGTAACCATTCTCTAATGGAACTATTAACGTGGAATCTTGATATCGATAGTCGATACCTGCTTGTAACTATTGACAACACAATACCCTGACAAATATGTTCATCGCCTCTCTCTTTAACTTTAACATTTTGATAGACTGTATTATAAATTCCAAATATGGTTCTGTTGATCGTTATCAGAAAATTTTTATATTTAATAACAAATTTACTATTAATGTCTTTGTTAAATATTGTACAGCTTAAAACACGAATAAACTGTTGATTAATAGAATTGAAGAATAAATCATTTAGAAATTATATGATCCACAACTGGAAACTTTTATGACATACGGTAGTAAAAAGTTTCATTGAACGACTATAGTGAAGTATAATAAAACTGCAATAAAGCTACATGCTGAAACTTCAGTACATAAAACGTATATAAGACCAAATCTATCAATCCTATAGTATAAATGTGCTTCTAACGTTATAAATATTTCGAATACTTTATTTAAAATGACGTTATAAGAAAGAAGTATCCAGGACTATTCATATTAAGTAAGTTTAATTTAAAACTTCATTAGATCCATTATCCAAGAGGAACAACACACCTGGCGTTGCCACAGTTTTCAGGTCGTGAACACGTTTTGCCAAGATCGATCGATCCATCGATCGTTCGCGCGCGTAAATCGCGAGTCAATGAGAGTCTACGCTAGTAATTGGTCTATGCCCGCGCCTATGTTGCCATTCGCTGGTTCATCTCGTGGGAAACTCGTGACACACATTTGCGCGGAAGTGTACCTCTCGTGGATCCTTGCATCTGACGCGTACACTGCGCACGCGCGTTGGATGATCCTGCGATCTTGCCGCTGGATCGAGAATGCTACCGAACGGGTACATACAGAAGTTGTTCGAAGTGCTATTTCTGGCGACTATTAGTAATCGCGACACGTGTAAACGAATAAACACGATAATTAAGAAATTTTACCATCGAGAGGCTGATAAATTTGATACAGAAAGTACGCGAAACGTTATTTAAAAAAAAAAAAAAAGGTGGATTTAACACAATTTGGCTCTGAGATTCGAATTCGCTTGTAGAAAGAAAAACTGCTCTTTAATTTTATCTAAAAAAAAGTAGACAGATTCTGCACCCACTTCCTCATTCTAATTGAAAAATACAAAAAGCTGTTCTGCCCTATTCAGTTTTTTGCTAGGTGTATAATACCTACTATTAAACTGTTATGCTCCAAGGGAAAGTGGAACTTCCAAAGTGAAACCAAGAACAAGCACAAAGATACCGAATTGGCTGCGCGTTACAGGCGTGAAACAATATTAGTAACGGTACCAAACGGATCCTTGTTGAAGCACTGAAAGCTTAACAGCTTCTCGTAACTTTTACAATCTTAAAAATTCCATTACAGCAACGTTTACGATCGACTCGTGCAATTTACGATAAAGTGTACACCAACATCGCTAAAGTATACATCGCTTAAATAACAATATTACCAGGTTCCCTCCGACAACGATAAACGGCCCTAAACATTTCATTTATAATATACAGATACACGCCGCCCCGACAGCAATTTCAAGCCAGAATACCGCATTACACGCCGCTACACCTACCATTATCACCATGCCGAAGTGAAAGTAATTTGTTGCATAGGGAGTCGGGCGCCAATGTAACAATGCCCGGCCGCCTCCGCGATGTGAACGCGATGTCCTTTGCACGATGTAAATAAACGGAGCCTTGACCGAGCTACCTAGAGCACCCCCTAGCTTGATTCTAATAAGTTTCTATTTCTGGGGGGGGGGGGGGTTCAAAGCGAGCAGAAAAGCCGCTGATACGAAATTGGCAACGTTCAATTGGCTTATCCTGGCGGACTTGGTTCGACGAACCCCTTGGTTGCGATGAAGAAAAATTGACGTGATAAGAAAAGTGCTCGGTAAACGAGCCTCGTAGTCGACTGCTTATCATACGCCACTGTACGATGATTGTTTAATGCTTAGGCTTAGAGGGTTGAATGAAATAATACGGCTGGCTTTAACGCTTTGCACTTGAGAAATAATTGTTAGTCGTCTAATGATACTAACTTCAACAATTTTCAAATTCGAAATATTCACTAAGATTCGCCTATATTAAATGTTATTTACTTTAGTTAAGCGATACATTAAAATTTACATATATGACTATTTAACTTCCGAGTCTGACTAATACACAAACTAAGTAAAGTCTGAAAATTTGCGAAACTATCATTTGGTGACTACTAATCACCTCTCGAGCGCAAAGGATCAAATTGCACCAATGATCGACCTTTTTACATTAGAGTACTCAAATTCGTGAGCATCTAACTTTTCAGCAAACTAAGTACAAAAGCTTCAAGCAGGCCAGGTCGTTCAAATTAAAGCAAAGTAGTTACGTATCACCATCATCAGATGAATTAGCAACATTATCCTAATCACCAGATTACCAGTTGGCCAGCACGAAATTAAAATTCGCACTGACATCCTAAACGAACACGCTAAGCGTACCGTTCGATTCGGCAAATTACTCTAATTCGCCGACTACAAACTTATCCAGCCTGAACAAAACCGAACACCACCTTTCAACTCTCCCGAACATCGCACCGTTCGCCATTGGCGATGTTCGCCTCGCCAGAAGGAACGAAAACCAAGCAAGCAGGAATCTTCGAGCGGCCGGATTACGCGGCGCTCTGAACGAGGCGGGCGTCGCGACCCGCTCGAATCGGCCACTCCAGGTACTGTTAAGCGGCGCTGCCACGCCGGGGAAGTCCCAGTAATGTTCAGCGTGTGTCGAGAGGAGCGTACACAGAGCCAGGAGGGGCCTTGTTCCCACGCCCGACGCCGTGATCTTTGCCGAGCTACTTAGTCCTCTGCTAGAACGGAGCTTGCCTTCTTTCTCTTTCTCTCTGTCTGTCTGTCTCCTCTCTATCTCTCTCTCTCTTTCTCCTCTTCTGTAGAGATCTATGGCCGTCGTTCCGCTGCCTGACTCACCGAAAGGTGAGCGTTCCTCTCTGTTCCACGCGCGACGGACCTCTCGCTTTGCTCCTGTCGCTATCCTGAGACCCCAGGATACGTATTTACCTGTGTTCTTGCTCCGTGACGGCTATGTGGGTTACGTAAGGTGGCAACGCGCGAGCCTCGCGGCACGTTCGGGCAATAATCACGCGCGTACGTGGTCTTGGTGAACGGGAACGGGAGCAGAGGGGTGGGAGACCTCGAGGAGCAGGAAGTCTAGCTTCAACCCTCGAGGGTGTTCGTTCGTTCAAAAAGATTGGCAAAATTAGTATTTGCGATGAGATTGATGGGTGGGTGTTTTGGAATACTGCAAGGGGAACATTTCGAAAAAGGAGTTACATCGCGATGTAATGCGAAAAGGAATTTTTTTAGTTGCTTTTAACTAACGGAAGAAAAAAAAAATGATTCTCAAAATTGCAATTCTGCAATAGGGAGAGATGAAGAAAAGTATCAAAAAGGCGGAGACTTCAACGCATGGATAAGAGAGGATGATCTTCTTCAATCTTGAGATGTAGAGCTCCAAGGATGTCGAAAAAGAGCACGATAGAAAGAGATGGAAAAATAGTATACATAGACAACGCTCGGAAATACATATGATTAAAGTACTCAGGGGAGGAAGGAAAAGGCAGCATCGCGTGCACTTGATGCACGTGATCATAAACAATCGTCGTATTAAGCTAGCCAGCATCCCACACGCGAATGTAAATATGTCGAAATGATTAGAAACGTGCAGGGTCTTCGAACTCCGCGGAATCGCAGGAATGCCGAGAAAATCGGTGTACCTTCGATCAATGTAATCGCGAATCGGGAACGATAAACCTTCTACCTCGATTGCCGACTGGTTTGCACGCTCGAGGTGGGTCTTATCGTGACGAGCGACCATACCATCAGGTACGGCCATAATTTGGCGAAGATGATATACTGATATAATTTTAGCAACGGGTACATCTACCTCTTTTCTTATTAGAATTATCATCTAAGTCGCTAACTATATCAAGATAACCGAGATACTAAAACTAATATTTAAGCTTCTCGGTTTCTGACCGTTACTTCCTTATTCTCTCGTGGAATTCTTAAAACTAATTATATTAGTATTTTCTACGAAAAAAAAAAGAATATAAATGAAGTCTAAGATCAACGGTGTAAACCTACTTTTACGCGGAGAAACCCGAGAAAATTAGTCGAGAATCGTGTACCGACCCGTACAAGGAATGTTACCAGGAATGCGCTGAAAATTAGCGGCGATGAAACAACAAAATTAATATTGCTGTTTACGGTTAATCACTTCTTCCGCGAAACTGTTTCATTTTCTGTACTATTACAAAAAAGAAAGTATTCCGAAATTTCTTTAACGAAACCATTCTGCTAGCCTTTTGTCGCAGAAATGCTCTCCGAATTCCAAAGCATCCCCTCGTAACCCACTCTTCCGCAGCAACCGCTCTTTCCCTCTTGTCCACCCTATAATCCTGACCAAATGTTGCGGCACAGAGGTGTTCAAAGAGCCTCACCCTAGAGACTCGAAGGCTCCAACCCCTAGGAATCCGCGCGAGAAATGCCCCAGGTCGACAAGTGCATATTCCCAGCGCGGCGCTTTTAACGCGGCCACCATCGTCGGCCGAGGAACAATCGGATTAACGAAGTTAAACGACGGGGTGGCCACCCCCTTTGCATCTGTCGCATTTCACACGTGGAGGCTCGCGGAGACGTTGCGGGGGTGTCGTTTCGGTTAAAGGGAAACAACAGCCGGCTTTTCGTTCCGACGACCAGATTAACCGTCGAGGACGGTGCAGAAATTAGGTTCAAAGGGATCGTTGGACAATTTTCAGAGGGGGTGGCTAGTGATCGGTAAACGACGACAATACGGTTTTCTCTCCAGATCGAGGGTCATTTTGAGGAGTTTATCGGAAGATTAGTGGTTTAAAAGATTTAAGTTTATTGAGTTCATCTGGATAGCTTTGAAGGGTAGTTCGATGGTAGAGATATTGCAAATTAATCGTGTATAATTGTGGAAGTGATTATGAAGATGATCTCATCGTAAGTTACAAATTTTTTCTGAAATTTATCTGTCAGCGACACAATTGTCTTTCAGAGAATTAATCATTGCTGAAACGTTGTATATTTTGTATTATAATTAGAGCTATTAATTTTTGAAATTGTATCAATTTTATAACCACAGTAAATGCTTAGGATCACACCTCCGTGGCAGTAATTTGGTACTATCAATTAATAAATAGGAATAAAAACTTTAAACCTGGTATCAAGCTAATAAGTACCTTTCAAGATTATGTGACTATAATCTAAAACAAATTGTGGATATCTGGAAAGAACTTTTCACGCGGAAATCGGTAATCTTCCTTGAGAAAACATCGGAAAGATAACTTTCAGGCAGTACAGCATGATTGAATTTCCTTGATGAATCACACAATTACGTCATTAACTCAATACAGTATGACGGTGTGCAACTTTTTGCGCAAATAATTATTCAACACTTTTTTTTTTTCCAACCCGTTCTTCCAGTACACTGTGCTCGTATACTCTTCACGCACCAGCATCGTACAAAATGAATATTTCATTCGTACGCGCGTTCAACGAACTAATTAAGTTGCAAATGAGCTAATTACCATCCATTCGCCTCTGATTAATTCAAGCAGAAACGTATCACGCGTTTTTCAACATGAACGCGAGATTCTGATATCCTCCGGCGTAATATCTAACGTTAATTATTAATTAATAAACTCTGCATAAAAAGCTTTCCGCCGAATCATCCGGAGCTAAATTAATTACATATTCGAATGATGTAAAAATAAAAAATAAACGAAAGATAATTAAAATCAATGCAATAATTAAAATCTAGAAGGTAATAACAAACAACAAAACGGAAAATAATAATCTTGCAATAAAAAAAAAACGAAAATGATCACACTACCGATGATTTTAAATAATTAAAAATATTTAAAGCAAAAATGAATTAGTCTGAAATTATAGAAATCTCAAAATTGAGGAAAGAAACGAAAAAAAAAATTCTTCATTAGAATTAACGCAACCTGTTAACTGTCGTTGTGACGCGACCAAACAATTCATAACATGTCGCGAACAGTGACTCACGTGCGCGCGCGCGCGGGCTAATGAAATTCCACTTCCTCGCGCGACAAAGAAACGCGTGTCTCGCCTGTTGTTGCGACGGGTCGTGCCTTGTGCGCTAATTTCACCAACTATCCGGTCAACGAGCGGATCCATCGGGTCGAAGAACGTTCGACAAACTTATATCATCAGCCTCCTTAGGTGAACACAAAAATGGGCCCTTAGTTCAAAAACTTCTCAAGGGGTTAACCCTTTCGCTTCGAAGGGCGTATATATACGCTCTCAAAAAATGGGCGCTCGGGTACGAAGAGCGTTATGATTATAAATTTTTATATTTTAGAAAATAAAATGATATTTCTAAATGTAATAAATTTCACTGTGAAATTTAGAGAACAAGAAACGACTTGTAATTACTTCGTAGTATTCTGTACCTCAATTTCGACTAGTCGGTAATGCGCTCCGTTCACAACGATCATATTTTGTCACAAGCGCACCGTAGCGAAAGGGTTAAGAACGGGGGGGACCCCATGCGTCAGATACAAGAAAACCGTGATTCACCATACAATGACCACTGCCGACTTACGAACCAACCGAGAAGAGAGTAATTCGGTTTTCTATTCTTCTTCATGAAAGAACGGTAAATTGAAAATGATGGTTAATGTTATTATAGATAAGATCGGTATGCAAAGTGATGAAATTTCTGTGTGTCTGCGATAAATTTAAATTTGTTATTTATTATGATTATTTATCACTGCAAATATTTAACATGGTTAAGGAAAAGATTTGTCTTTGATTGCGTTGTGCTGAAATCAGTGATTAGGCTGATTTATAGAATTAGAATTAAATTCGTGCGATAAGATATAGTAATCGACACGAATCTGTAACAGTATCTTACATATACAATAGAAAAGTAAATTATATAATTGCTTCGAAATTCGCATAGACAATAGTTAATGCACATTTCAAGTAGTTTTAATGAAATCATTGTCGTTAACTGGATATGTTTAACGAAAGCTAAATAATTAACAATGCGTTATTGCTGAATTACCAATTTGATAATTATAACAAAGGGGATTGTAAAATTATGCAACTGTATTATTCATAATCTGTTTTACCATAATAATTTATTGCCACCATTAAATTATTCGTTAATTTATCCCTTGAAATTTCGTAAGTGTACGTAACGTTAATTTCTAAAATTAAAAATTGCCAAATTAAACTAAATTTATTCGAAATAATATGTACATTAAACATTATTATTGAAAAAATGATTGCTTAATGAAAAAAATTAAAAGGTAAAATTAAACAATTACATGTTCATAACATCTGTAACGAATCTACATATTATGATTGCACTGTGAGATTATACACAACTGTTAATGTATTTATAAATGCGCTCCTAGCGAGGCGACACATGTGGTGTACCGTAAAAGTACTCTAAACCTTAGCGGGAGGGATCGTCTACACCGGAGGGAAAAATATAAAAAAGAGAAAACATGTACGGATATAACTTGTACTCACCGAAAACATTTCCTAACAGCCTTAGCCGTGCCACCCTGGTGGCCCTATTGACGGTTAATGGTCTTCGCGGACGTTGGCTAGACAAAGCCAGAGCCATCGAGGATAGTTACCAACAACGTGTTATTGAAATTCTAAAGAGGCCCGTATGCTTCGATGAAGAAAAACTCACGACCGAACACGCTCCTTTCAAAATTGCTTCCTAGGATGGAACTTGGGAAACGGGAAGCTAGCCTCTGGATATTTCGAGCTGTATACAACACTTTCGTTAACTCGATATCTGCTATATCTCTGATAAAGTATATTACTGATATTATCGCGATTATCGAATACTACTTATCACTTTACAACGCGGATAACCTAAAAAAATTTCGCGGAATAATTTTCAAATATTTGAGAATTTAAGTATTATTTCCCCCGACTTTATATACTACTACTGTATATACCACCGAGTATAATATGATGTTCCACGTTAAAAAATACAAATTCCGCGATCTTGCTTTCGAATAGTCACTGCACTTATTTTTCAAAATAGATTCTACTACTTTATACCCGATACTATGCGCGAAATATCGATCGGTAATTTTCCGACATCGAACTTTTCAACGTAGCGCCACGGCTCGATATCTCGAAAAGAAGTTTCAAATGGAAAGATGGCGCTGCGCCGAAGCAGGAACGAAGAAAAGGAAAGAACCACGCGACCGACCCATACCTACTCGTCACCTGTGTTTTCCCTCGATTGAAGAACGAGAAACGACAAAAGACGTGGGAGAAGGAAGCCGGAGAAAAGGAGCGCGAATTTACGCGGAGAAGCCGGGAAAAGGCGGGCAGCTTGAACCACGCCACTACAACGACTGGCTTTCGTTGCAGAAGCAAACTCCCCATCTGCTCTGTTCGTTGCTGCCCCAACTCCCTGCTGTCATTATGCGGCTGTGAGTGTGCGAGCACGCCCTGGTCGGTGAGCGTGAGTATGGCTTACAAATACATTCGAACAATTCGTGCGTGGCGGCAGGCGGACGTTTCTAACCTCTCGAAGCGGAAAGGTTGCGGTAAAATGAAACGTTATATATCTGGGGGATCTCACCTTGCGGATATCTCGCTGATAAATAGTTATTTTATCTATCGTTGAAGACCTATTCAGAGGAAACCGTTACACCGTGATAAGTACGAAACTTGGCACGAATTGCGTATAACAGAGGTCGAACTCACGTGGTCGGTAATTGAAGTTATCGCGGCGCGAAAATGATCGATAAGAAAGAGCGTGTAGAACACAATAGGAGTATGTAATCTGAGCAAATTTTATTCTTGGATTTTAACTGATGAATTACATAAAGCATAATTCTGTTTTTTACATACCTTTTTAAATGAACATTTTATTAATAAAATTTGTATAGCTCGCAACTTTTTCATTAAGAAATTCATCAATTTTCAAACTGCATCAAAATACAATCACTGTGATTAGCAGTGAGAGGGCAGTGGTTCTCTCGCAAAATTTGTTTGCTCGAAACAGTTTCAAACAGAGAAAAGAGAATCATGCTCGGTCGAAAATTCGAGTCTTTCTTGACCCAAATCCAAACTTTTCAATAATGATCTCCATTGCAGCCAGTCGCGCACGTACGTAGTATATTACAGACGTCGTGTGCAAGCGTACAAGAAGGAGCGTGTATGTCGCAGCTGCAGCTGCCTGCAGGAACGGAACACAGGGCTTTGGGGATGGCAACGGTTGCGCACCACCTGGCCTCAGGAAGCCAGCACCGGGCCTTAGCATTGGCGTAGACTGCTCTACTCGAGACGAATGACCGGAAAAAAAAGGGGAATGGAACAGGAGCACAATATAGCGACGACTTTCAAAATTCCGGCACCCTCCTAAATGGTACGGGTATCTTGTAAAAATCGATCGATCGCGCTTAGGGGCTGTACCCGAGCTTACGAGGGGAAATTCATCACATCTAATAATTTTTCTACGTCCGTAATTTTAACATGTTTATATGACTTAATAATTTTGACTAGTTTACCAAGAGATTAATTAGTTTGTAATAATATTTAATTTGGTGGTAAATTGTAAATAATGTAATTCAAAATAAATCTTTAAAAATGTAAAACTTTGATTTAAATATTAATTTCAAATCATGTTTAAATTTAATGAAATAATATTAACTAATTTATCCGATGAAAACGATTGGTATTAATTTGTTCTTCATATAATATTATGTTACTTAAAAATAATCTGCAGCAGAACTCGTTCGTCGCCCAAACCCGTTTTAATTTTCTTTTTTGAGTTGAAGCATTCACGCTCTGTAACTTCAACTTCGAGTTCACATCTGTACATTATTCGTCACAAGTCGAAAATCGCTTCCTCGGAGTTCCCACTTGGTCTATTTCCGTACTATGCATGAGCCATTAATTATAACTTAAATGTCTGGCAACCAAATGTCGACCGATCTCTCTAATTAGTAAAGTAATAATACGATACTAATACATAGTAATAAACGCATATAATGAATTTAATTTTAATACTTCATTACAATTCTAATCCAATTAATATAATCGCAACTTTATAAATAAAAATACACACCTCTAGCTTGCATTGAATACAATACTGAAGTATACTTGGCTATCACGTGAATACGAAATTACGCGATTTCTTCCATAAGTTAATTTCTCATGCATCAACGGAAACGGAAAGCCTTATTGATAGATGGGCCACGTTTCATTACGTCAGATCCACGACAAATGGGCGCAATACACAAATTTCCCCGCTTTACGAGCCAATAATTTTCACGGGGCATTACCATACTTGATCGCATTAATAGCCCCAAGCATTATAAGTCACGATCGGATTAAGGGTGTCGGGAACCCTAGCAGACGTTAGCTCACGACTGCTTAATGGAAGTGTTACTTCTATGACCGTGGTTAGACACTCTCGCTTTACCTTCGAACTATTTAGAAGATACCGTGCAATCGACTTTAAAATTCATGCATCTTACACACATTCTGTGAAACAAAACTACAAACACAGGTAAAATTACAAATCAGTGAAATTTTTTGAACATTTTGTACAAGCTTCAAAAATTTCAAAGAGAACTTAATCAAGAATTAAGAACTGCCAGAAACCATGTATATAATTCTTAGTTGAAATGAAGTGTACTGGTGATACACGAAAGTGCTACGAAAGTAGTCCAACTCAAAAATTTAAAAGAAGTTGCTTTATCAATTAAATCGTACGGGAATGAGCCAAATCACAAAAAAATGAAAAATGTAAATTATACACAAAAATTGTTCACTTAGATCACTTTCATAATGGCCAACTCTGTAAAACAAAAGTAAAGTAAAACAAAAATCAAACCTAAATGAACTAATACCGTGTACAAAGTCACCTTTTCTCAAAACTAACCAGCAACATCTTTATATTTCACCCTCCTGAAGAATCATAGGGAGCGTACCAAGCTCATCCTCCCTTAACGTGGCCATATTTTCCAGGATCACGAGGCCGACTTAATTCCCGTGAAGGAAACAAGAAAGAGGGAGAAGGAGAGTGAGAAAGAACCGGGCGAGTTAACGCGTTAAAACCGTCGCGAGGCGACGCCAGATTTCTATAGAGTTTCCACAACGGCGAACTACAGGGGCAGAGGGGGTTGGTTGCGCAACCCTTCGCCGCCACCCCTTCCGCCTACACGGCCATGGGGTTTGCGCGTTGATATCGCAATAGAAGCTGTATCGATCCCAGGGCCGACACGAGACCGGCTGTTGTCAGGGGGTTGATAACGATATGCAAGCTCTATAGACACAGCGCCGTTAAAAGCTCAGAGCTTTCAGCCTCTGTCGCGAGGCCGTTGCTGCCTCTGCAGCAGCTAGCTTCAGCCATTTTTCGTCGAATGATTCAGACTAGGTTAACTCTCTCTTTTGGGGGGTGGGAACGGAGATTGAGGAGACGAGAAAATGTTTGAGTTCTACTACTGAGTTCGAAAGGAGAATTTTTGGTAGTTTACTTTTTACCTTGAGGCTTGGAAGGATTTAGAGAATTGTTTGATTTTGTTAGTTAATCAGGTGGGAGTGTTATCATCGGGCGAATCAATAACAGAGATTTCTTGTAGCTAGGGTTGCAAATAATAGTGTATTAAAGAGAGAGGCGGGTAGTTATAAGGTGATCTGGATCTTGTAGTTATTTAACATTTTTAAAAATTAGAAAATAAGGGTTCTTTTTGTTAGATGAGAAGATCAGAGAAATTTATTTACTTCGAATTATTTGATAAAAATCATTCGCAGTAGTTGGATAAAAAGAAAGCGTGTTTATTTTCTAATAATCTACATTACGCAGAAAATCGGTGATAACGAATTTATGAGTTTACTATGGGTGAACGATCGCTTTCGAAAAATGAAGGAATAGAAAGCAATAATTCATACACTTGTTTTCTTTACGTAATGCTAGAGTCACTGACAGTTCTCAATGAACTGCGATCAACAGAAAGGAAATTACTTGGGAAAAATGTGAAACGCAGAAGAACGTTCCTGGTGTCGGCGGATCGATAAGCGGAGCTTCGATAGCTTTTAGAGTGTTCTGTCGATTTATCTCGAGCACTTTCCCATTAACGTTTGTCGGCAGATTGACGAACGATAGAGATTGGAAAATCGGGCAGAAATTGGAATGAAGTACTCGACGCCGCGATGGACGATAAAAATAAAGTTCTTTTTCACTAATAATCGCCCCTTTGTTCGATCACCAAAAATGAAGTTTCGAAGGATCTACGCGTCTTGATCTCTTAGAAAAAACTATTGTTTATTAATCACTTAATACAAGTGCCTCCAAACACAAGTGCATTTATAAAAAATCAACAAATGAATTATTTACTGCTATTTATCGAATAAATAATGAATGTATTAACATCTATTGTTTTTTGTTATCATTATCTACAATTCTGAATTTCTGTATTCTGAATTTCTGCACTGTATTTCTATACTGTTAAAGGGTCCGTTTACATCGAATAAATAAATATGTAAATGATTTTTATTTCAAGTTAAAGTAAGATACTCGATAACGAACAGAAAAAGTATCGTAAAATATTCTTCCCTCCAACTATCCTTCTTTTACAATATCATAAAAAAAATATCTTCAATCGAATATTTTTTCATAAAAGACAGAAACTAGAGAACGGGGTCACAAAATTTCATCTAAACCTATCGAAGGTTGATGAAACTCGTCGAATTTCCATACCTGCGAACAGATGGCCGGTTTTGCACGTGCTTCGAGAAAGGAAAAGGCACCTTGTTGTCATCGGGATTTGCATGTGAATTCCCACGGATGCGACGTACGGATATTTTTTGTTCGTTCGGCTCTCGTTGCGCAGAAAGGAAGGAAGGAAGGAAGCAGGAAAAGAGAGGGGATCGGGCGAGAGGAAGCCATTCGAGAAACCAACGACTTCCCCTCAGGATATTGTGGCAGATGGGCCATGAAGCTTATCCCCCTAAGATGCTAATGAATCCGCGTGTACATAATTCGACGATGCCGTCCCAAAATGTCTAACCGAACGATTAGAGGTTACGAAAAAGAACAAAGTTTTGGGGAACAGTGAAGCTCAGGGGTGTTTCCTGCTTTTAGGGTAATCCTGCTGTCAATTTTATAACAGCAGATTATCAGGGCAGTTTATTCTATTATTTCATAATTTTAATTCCCTGTTTACCGTTTACACACATGAACGTTGCAATGAACAAAATTGAATTGGTACTACGTTAATTTTATCCGATTAATATTCCAGAAACTCTATCAACATTGGTGATTGAACGTGGAAGAAGCGTTCGCATCTCATTAAATTAAGAAGTTATTACAAAGTAGTAAGCAAATATGTGTGACCCTTCTGCTCATCGACGAAGTACCAATATTAATCGCGTTACTGTTTTAATCGCATTACGTGAAGTAAAAAATTATCAAAAAAAAAAAAGAAGGAAACCTTTCACGGTATAATTCTGTATATCACTTCCACACCTCGCTTCGAGTAACGATATCAACCGCTTTATCGGTTCATTTGCATCGCAAACCAACCCCTTGGAGTGCCCGAAGACGCTAACAAGTCGCCGGCCATCAAAGAAGAAGGGATCGCGAATTAAACGAGAGCATCTTGAACGAGGGGCAAGGCTAATTTCCATAGAGCTCGCCGGCCGATTAACAAGGACAATTTAATCACGGCACACGGGACGACGAAATGTTCCTCGAACACCGTCGAGTAGCTTTTTGATGTTATCGCGACCTGTTCGTCAACGTCCGCTCGTTTCCAGGTTGAGGAGGAAAGCTGGTTAAGGTATAATTGGAGGACAAAAAGGAACCGGGGGGCAATGGCGTACGATGGAGAGGATTAAGACGACGGCCTTAACGCCTTTTACTCATCCAGCGTCTATTGCTCTCGTTGCCGTGTTCACCGGGAACTTTCTCGGTTTACGCGGAGGTCAATGGTTCGCCCGTGGTTCTCAGCCTCTTTGAAATCACTCGAAGGGCATACTGTAGGCCATCGTTTCTCGAAATGTGCTCCGTGGAGCCCTAGGGCGAATTCCGATATCTGCAAGGGTTCCACGAGGCAACGCGAAAAAAGTTGAGGTAAGTTACTGCGAAGATAAGCAAAGCTTAACCTGAACCAGCGACAAAAGAAACTTAAACCAAGTGACATGTTGGGGTTGTTGCCTCTAACTGAATTAGGCTCTGAATCAGGCCTGAAAATATTTGAGAATCGCTGCGCTAAGCGTTAATGTCATCTTATTGCCTATTCTCTTACTGTGGACTCTGTACTGAGACTTTTGAGGTGATTTGCTCGGACATTAAGATCTTCTCGTGGTTAGCAATGCGGTCGAAAAGTTTAAATTTCTCTAATTCGTATGCGTGCTTAAATTACATATTTGGTTAGACTACTTCGTAATGTAGCGTTAGGGTAGCGTTTTGGTGTAACGTATGAACTATTTACAAGAACGATTACAAGGGCCTATCTAGAATGATCCGCTAAAAAAAGAAATACGGAAACACTTGTACAGCAAGACACTTTGACTACCCTCGTCCCCGTTTAGAAACTTCACGGAACGTCATCCCCTACCGCAAACTTTCCTCTCTCCATCCGAAACTGCCACCCTTTCCCGCCTCGCGACCGCAACAACTAATCACCAACCTGTTCACCAGCCTTCCTTCGCGTCGCTCCAAAACTAACCCCCCGACTACCCCCACACCCGAAACTCTACGATCAACCCTTGAAGTCCCTCGCACCCATCCATTCATCGCGAAACCGACGTCTCGAAGAGAGTTTTCGCCAATTCTCGCGATGCAATTAGCAATTAGCGAGGATCCTCGGCTCTGGGGTTGGGCTAATTGGCGCAATTACAGCTGTTCCCGCAAACTTCCTGCGATTAGCAACGATAACGTCGACGATGTTGACCCCGGGGACCGGGCGGTGGGCGGGCGCAGGCTGAGACGCGTTGCTTAGGCCACCGATCGCACGTTCTCGCCGACGCTTGAACCCTGACACGCGACAATTAAATCATCTGCCTTTTTAGTGCTCGCTCCCGAGTCGTCGCTCGGTCCAGGCGCCACCAGGCCAGTGCAATTGAGCGTGGGTCGCGATCGTTCGCCCCGCTCTCTGCCCGCGTCTCGCGAGGTGGGCGACACGTGACACACGGCCGGGAAACCGGCAAGAATCCGACCGACTTCCGGTGATTAACGCTGATTCAACCCCGCGCGGGTGAATACAGGGGAGGGGGAGGGGAAGGCGCGGTTCGCGAACTTTTAATTGGAGTCTGGATGTCTGAGCGGAGTTTGGAGTCCCTGGAAAGGGTGGATTCACGAGGGTGGAAAGGAAGCTTAGATTCTGGGAAGAGAAAGGGGGTGTGCTGTTAACCCTTGCAATTGCGAATTGCAGGTATTTATTTTGGTGAGGAGGATTCGCGGAACAGAAGGCCAGGGGAGAGACTTAATCTGATGCTGCGGGGTAAACATTGTGCAGTTGAGGTATTTTGGAAAATTCTAGTTTTGAATTGTATATCGTAGATATAAATAAAACCTATAGTTTATCGACTCTGATGTAAGTGGTGTTCGTCGAATAATTTGCATACACGGTATATCATTTAATCTTCCACCTGGTTCCACCCTTGTTTAAATTATAAGAAAGAAACAAGGCAGCAGATACTTTTTGTTGTAATGGTTCATTGTTAAAGCACGCATGCAGAAAATCTGAAGGTTTCCAGCTGATAATATCGCTTTTCCTGTATAATAAGGAAAACCGTACGATGATCTCGGGGCACTTAGACTCGCTGCATGCACACCTAACTTTTTTAATCTGATAAAATGAATAATTCATCATAACCACGTACCATACACGCAGATACAATAAATCCACTTGCGCTGCTGCGGCTGTAGTATCTATTGAAACATCTACAGCGGCAACGTTTTTAACCGCATAATTAGCTCCTTTCCCGATGATATTGTAATTAGAAATTCAAGTTGATACAGTCATTACGCTTGTCAAATAGCGTGAATAATGTTCAACGAGAAACAAAGCAAGGAATGATAAAGAATAATGAAAATTGCGGAAGATTTAACTCGAAAATACATATTTCACCAATATTTGTATGGTAATGTATAAAATGACGAGGTTATTTGTGTTAGTCGCAAAGTGACGATCACCTTGACACACACACACACACACACATCATCATCATCATCATTATAAATCCACAATAAACAGTGCCAAAACAGACGATGCAGGTCAGTTTCTTATAATACCTTGTACAATATCTATAAGGGTCAGAAATGACTCAGGCACGGTTCTGCGAGTTACAATACTCGAAGGAGTTAAAGGAAGCGAATTTAAAATTACGATTTGACTTTGGGGTCCGAAATTAGATTCGTCGAAACAATCATCGATGTCTATTCCTCCTTTTCAAGCAACCGGTGTACAAACGAAGCCGAGCAAACAAAAGGACAGCACTCGAGGAACCCACCCAGATCTGACGAGCGGCATGAAAAACAGTCACCCGTTCAATTCCCGTTTGCGCCCGCGGACGATTTCGATTTGCGGTTTCGCAACATTTGTTCCATTAAAGTCTAGAGGCGGCTCGACGTTCCCTGGAGTAATATTCGCCGCGGGCAGAGGGCTCGAAAGGGACATCCCTTAAAAAAGTCAGTCTCAGACCGAGGGCTGAAAGGGCCATTGTCCCGGCGGTAACTAACTTGCTCGGAAAAATGATTCATCCCCGCTGGTCGTTGGTTGATAAGACGGGGAAAACATGAAACAGCCGACGTACAAAGATAAACTGAACACGTAAAAAAAAAGAATAAAATGCATAAAGAGAACTTGTATTTAAATCCTTTTTCTAGGTATACGAATGACGTAACAATTCTTGTGAATTTTTTGGAATAAACGTTAAAAAGTTTAAAATATAAAGGAAAGTTGTATGGGGGAAAATAACGATTTGATAAAAATCGTATACTTTGTAATATGGTTAACGTACACATAAAGTACTGCTGCATCCTTGTTAAGAGTTCAGTCACGATAAGAGAAAATGGAAGAATACTTGCGGCGATACATAAATTTTTGCTAGCACGGTATCAGTGAGTCCAGCAAGTCCAGTAATAAACCAATTCTCGAACGTGATAATTAGAAAAGGCACGTGACGGAAACTGCTCAATTAGTGCTATCAACGTCTCGGCGATAAAACGTCTGCAAGGCAATTATTATGTTAAATGCATCGCTTCCGTTATTGGTAGAGTACATTCTGGAAAAGCGAATCTCTCGCACAGTTGCATCTCGTAACGATACAGAATTCCGGAAAAATCTGATATTCCTCGCCAGCTGAGAAGTTTTATTCCGCGTTCTTAGTTAGTAACATTCAAATCAAAATAAACATCTGGTAACCTCTAAATTTTCAGTCAAACGAATCGCTAATATAGGACAACGTAAATACCGTTCGTTAGCTCAAGGCAATGATCGCTTCTGCGAAGTCTCTTGATGAAACAGAAACCAGAGTCGAGCGCTTCTGTTTCAAATAAATAAATCAATCAACGCTCGCTTTTCCACTTTCTCTGTTCAAAGGAAATTAGCGTCGCGATCATTCGTTGAAAGGGTACACAGAATTGGTCCCCTCGAACAAGAAACCATTCGTTAACACGGAAGTTTATCAGGGGAAACAAAAGCAACCGCGTCGTGGAATTGATAGGCAGAAGCCCAGAAGCTGCCAGACGAACACTCTCGACTTGAAAAATGGCTTCGCCTCGCGGTGTCCCGACGTTTGTTCCATTAAAAGCACGGCGAATGCTCCCGGGTGCAGTAGAGCATCCATGGAGAAAAAGGAAGCCTTAAAGAGGCAGCCTCGATAAATCTCGACGAGGGTTCTCCGTCCCCGATGATTCAAGATGACGCGAGGAAAGCGCATTGTGTTAAAGAAAGCTACGCGATCGAATGGACCGCCATTGTGATCCTGTCCATGAATGATTCCGTTTCTTTCGAACTGTTCCTCGAAAATTTTCTTATTTTGCAATTTATTATGTTTTTGTGCGCTTGTAAATGAACTGGTTAAAAAAGATTCGTATAACATTTTAAAATTATTTTCAGCATTTACATTGAGTTAGATGCAGTTTTCTTAATTCTGGTTAAAAGCTTAATTAATTTCTCTTTGAGGGATAGATCAATATAGGTCAATTTGCTATTTTGTATATAATATGATAGAAAATTAATAAAATTTGCAATGTATAGTATTTTTCAAAAATATTCGATCAATTAACAATTTATATCTACTTTTCTATTTTTTCTAAGAAAGTTGATGTTTCGAGAAATAAATATATTCCCAGAGGAATCGATACTCAGGATCGTTCCACCCTTTGGCTGAAGAGTCAATCGAGAAACGGGGACTACTAACGGTTACCAAATGAACTGCTCGAAAGCTCTTCTGGCTCGTTCCTCGTTTCTTCTGGAAGCACTTCTATCGACGACAGATGTTCGAACGAGGCAGCATCCTGCTCTTTAAGCAAGCTGACGACCCGTTTCGACGATGAAAATTTATTTTCGCGAAGGGCGAACGTGTCCAAGTGACAGAAGTATACAAAACGAATGCCTCTTGACGCGTTTTTCTTCCCTTCAGAAACTCTGAGAAAGCTGAGCACCTTTTGCTCTAGTAAACGAACGATATTTATAAATAAATACCAAAATTTTTGGGAAACAAAATCAAGAAAATCTAATATTATACATAGTAAATATTTTTCTATTAAACGATTTTCTACAGCCTCCACAAATGGGTTCACGTTTTAATGATTCCAATTTTTAATCAAACTCATAAATTTACATTACAACCAGCTTAATTATATATAAACTACTAAACTTCTAATAATTCCACTTATAATTGCTTTACACGTATCATGATGATATTAATTACAGAAAATCGTTCCATAATTATGATTTATAAGATCCAACTACTCTCTTCTAAACAGATCACCTACAATAATAATTATTATAATTTCCAAAAAGATTGCTCTCCCGAGATAATCTCAATCCTAAGCAAAACCACCGAACAAGCTCGACTCAAGATCAAAGGGATCAAGGTGAAGGCGATCGAGATCACGAGGAGGATCGCGATGATGTTAATGCACGCCGAGGTGGAATTACGATGCATGAAAGGTGCGTTTCAGGGTAACTGCGTCTCGTCTGGGTGAACACTGACGAATTTTCAGGGAGCCCCATAGAGCACGTGCGAACATACATATACATGTACACTAACGCTCAAAAGTTTAAAGCGTGTCACAATCTCAGAACATATTAGGTTCTCCTTAAGAGATCTTGCAAAGGATTACGATTCTACTACAGTAACGAAGCCCCATATACTTGATTGCAATTGAAAGTAAAAAAATCAAAGAAAAAAAAAGATCGATTCATCCGAATGGCGACGAATGCTTCAAACTTTTGAACGGTAGTGTATGTGCACGTTAGACTCGGTACACGTTTGCTCGTGTATCCGCGTCAGCCATTAAGTGGCCGCGACTTCCGGTGTGCGCACCTCGCCGAACCTGCACGTGCTGCTGGGGTGTTCACGCACCTTGCTTCCGTAAGTATCTCGATCCAGGAGCTTCCCTCTCGGATATCGCATAATTCTACGCGAGCACCCAGTCGTTGTTCCTCTCTTTCCCCTCAATTCGACGATTTAATGCGTAAAACTCATTAAATCACTCGAACACGCGAAGTACCATTTTAAGAACAGAAATGGTAAATGGTAAATATTTGCCACTGAAAGATTCTGATAAAAATGGAACGAAGAATCGAAAACCCGGCAGATCGTTCGTGGAAACTTCTTCCGCGATATCGTTCAGGTAGGCTGCGCCGATGACGCGAGTTTCCGACCCCTGATTCAGCCCCGTTTCCGGCCACCGTATCTCCGTTACACAGGAAGCTTGAAAAAGTGCCAAACAGTCGAACGGTGAAAGGACCCTTGGAAATTGGATCAAGACGGGACAACGGCTCTCCGACGAGGCCAAAGATCTAATCTTGCGAACTTTATCTATATCCGAACATCAACAACAACCAATCGAATCTACAAGTTACACACAGTCCGTCCTCTTGTACAGTCTGACAAAAGACAAAAGATTCGTCGGGAAGAGCCATTCTATTTGCCAGAGATAGCGGACATTTGGGCCAACGGTGACGATAATCTCGCTGATGGCCGTTATCTAAATCGGCGACAAAACGGTCGAGACCGCTTTCACGGTCATGAATGAATGTTCCTAGGAAGAGGAAGAGGAGACAGGAACGTTCTACTGAAAATAAGAATGGTTCTAACCGATTAAACGGTCCTGCCAGCTGACAGGGCACGCGGAACCATCGGTAAACCGGTTCGCGAAACGCTTGTGGGAACAAAGACGGGTTTCATTCGCGATGCTGTGACGTCATGGCCGCCGAGCAGAAAGTGGGTGGATGGGTGTGAACTAACACTAACGCGGGGACCAGTCAGTGAGGACGGTCAGTGATCGGCCTGCTCGAGGAACTTGGTTGTCTATCTTCTTCTTCTTCTTCTTCTTCTTCCTCTTCGTGACGAGGGCAAGGATCCACCGCGATGGGATTGGCGAGCTTGTGATGACTGTGGCTCATCAAGCACTCGTAAAAATGTGTATAAGAATTTTTTCGGGTAAATGAAGAAGAATTTGAGAGGGTATTGAATGAATTGGATCTTTCCTTTTAAATGCTGAACAGTAGAATCAGGAAGTTTTATGTTTTTGAGTTTTGAGCGACAAGTAATTAATGTGACAGTTGTTTGAGACTTCTAAGGCTTCCATAGCGAATCTTAAGTTTTTATTGATCGTGGGAGTCACTTAGAGTAAAACAAATATAATTTCCTTTCGTTATTGAATATTTCATTGAAAAGGATAACGAAGAAATTTATTTGGTTTTAGAAATAGCTGAACAATGAAAAACCTAAAGGTGTCAATTAAATAAAGACAACAGATCAATTCCTGCCTAAAATAATACATTTTTTCAACCAAATCGCTCAAATATCTCATAAATACTTCATTGATTCAATCAGACCATCTAAACTATCCAATCCCTCAGACAAAGCCATTCATACTATGATACTTGAGGGCACGTGAAGTATTGCAAGAGTAAGTTTACAAATCGCCAAAAGAACTCTAAGTGCCTCTAACAAGACAAGCCACTGGCAACGCAGCAGGTCATTGTTCAGTCCAATCGATCCACTCGACACTCGAATTACGCAACTATCATTCGTTGTCCGCAGGAATTTCGTCATGAGTCCGGCGCTCAACAGCTCACCGGTTCGACCTTAAACGGCACATGAGTCACGGTGCCTGTCAGGGGCCTTTTTCACAGTCTAGGAAGCGGGAGAGGACTGTGTTCGAAACACGTGTCGTGTCCCCGGTGTAGTACACTCCGGCCGAGCAAAAGTGAAGCTTTTAACGCGCATGCCAGTGAGATTAACCCCGTTGCAAGAATTTGCACATAGAAGTCTCACATCGATTGATTTATGGTTTGTAACCTTTTGCACTCGAGAGAAATGTTTTAACGTCTCCTTCTACAAAAATTTGAAGATCAACCCTCGAGATACCAAGCTTTTTAGGTTGGATTCAGGGTATTTTGTGCATAATAATTTATTACGAGAAATTCCAAAAATATGTAACAATGTGGGGGATATAAACTATTTCTCCCTGGGCATTGCCAGAGTTAAAAACAGAAGTTATTATAAAAAGAATTGAAATTCAATTTGTTTTACTACAAAAATCAGGAACATTGGATTTATCTAATTCATTAATTTAGAAAATTTGTTAAATCTTACATTTGTAGAGCTTCTTGTATTTCTCGAATTATCAGAGTATTTGTATATCGAGAATAAAGGATTGAAATACCTCACAAATTTTACTGTTTTTCATTTTATTAATATCGATTCCTTCCATAAATTGCACTTTTCCTCGGTCGAACTGTACATCGCATTGTCCGCGTCTCTTCACCTGCATTTCGCCGCGTAGCAAAGATTGCAACTGAGAATCTCTGGCCACGGAAGAGCCGAGTGATTCACCGTGGCAAAAAGAGGAGGAAAAACCGCGAACGAGCGAAGCAACGAGAAACGGACGAGGAATAACCCGCCGCGTATCCCGGGAACCATGCTCGTCTGTGATCACCTTTCGTCGACTCTCTGCGCCTCAACTTTGCACTTTGGAATTTTCTTTCTTAGTCATTTGCCTTGTTTTTTCAGATATATTCGGTGGACACGTAAGCTTGACTACATAGAAAGGAATAGAACAGCGTGCGTTGTTGCTACACTGAAACCATTAGGGCGATCAACAGAAAAAGATAAAGCTTCACAATTTCTGATCGAAACTCTGTAACAAATACTTTAAAATAGGACTCGATTGTAAGAAAGAAACGAAAGTATCATTTAAAATCAATATAAATCATTTAGACATATAAGAAATGGTGTGAAATGTTCAAAAATGCATCATAATAAATTGATGAAACTTCTATGATGAATTACGAATTCGATGTTTTTCACTTTAGCAACTTTAATGTTAATGATACTAATAATGGTTGCAACGTTTTAATTATGTATACTGTCTTTATAGTATTTGTATGTTTAGACAATTGTCTAAGTTTTTTAATTTAAAGAAATCGTAGAGATTACTCTAAGATTTTTTTAGCAATGGTGTAAATGCGAAGGTATAAACTTTAAAGCGTAGAAAATCGAGGTTGCGGTTTGAGGAGAGGTTGTCGTTTCATGGCGCGTTTAAAAGGTTTACGAACGAAGATCTTGCTGGTCACTCTCTGGAAAGAGTGGCGGTTGATTGAAGTTTGTTGCGTTCGCGAGAACGGCCACAGCGAAGCTACTTTTTTCAGATGTCGGGTGTAATAACAGAATAAAAAAAAAAAATCAGCACCCGAAGAAACTCAAAGGAACTTAAACTAATTTAAAACTAATCTAAAACTCAATTTAAACGTCTAATGAAAAGTTACGTAAAACGGAATCAATAAATAAACCCAAACACGAATTAAAGGGTGAAATAATTTTCCAACTTCTCATCCGCAAAATCACTATACCACTAAAGTAGCATCTCAATTTTTTGAAAACAAATATGACTTATACTCCATACACATGATTAACACTAGATTTACGGGCATTTCTTGTACATTTATTTCTGATACACATGTACTAAAAAATAAATATACGTCATACACAATTTTAAACTGCAGAGCTGAGAGAGAAATAGATTAGGGTATATTTGCCTCATTCCATCAATAAAATAATAGTAATTGTTTCTGCAAATTTTACTTATGAAGTCCGAAAAACTCGTAAACCTAATGTTAATAATTACAAAGCAAGCTTCGTTCAAGCAGCGCAAATTCACACGTTCAACCACCTTGTTCCTTTTTCCTTGCTAAACTGCCCTCCCCTCTTCCCTGTTGACTCTCGTTTTCCCTCTTCTGCGTCTACGATTCCTCTATTCATGATCGAAGCTCTGCCCGATCGAAAGTAAGCCTGTTCCACGGGTTTATTGTCCGGATAATGACCACGTCGTGCGAATCGAGATACGAGAGAGGAAGCCACGCTGTGTTCGATGCAACGTGAGCCCAGGTAAAAAGCCAGCGCCGAAAATTTAAAGGCTCGTCAGCTGTTCGGGTGGCTGCCCGATCCTCCGTACGCAAAAATGAGAAAACCGTACCTTTTATCCTTCTTTCCTTCGCCCCCGAGTAACAGCAGGACAAGGAGGAACGAAGGGTGGCGAGGGAGACTCTCTGAGGTACACGAGGGTTGATCGAGCACAGCTGCTACCTCCAGAAGAATGATCGAGCCGAATGCGAATTCCGTCAGATGATCGCGCTCTATACGGTTTTCGAACGGGAGACACCGCCTATGCAGGCATTAAAGTCACCGAGACGACAGAGACGTATGGTTCTCTGTGTCTTTTTTTGCAATTTTCACTGGCTAAATTCTTGTCGGGCCTGTAGATTTAGTGGTGCAGGGTGAAAAGGTACCTTTGCGTGAGTAGAGGTAACTGAGGGGTGCAGTAAAGACCGAACAGAAGAATTTAGTCCGATATTTACTTATTTAAAAGAACAAATTACTAATTGTAACTCTATAACCAAATTATACTTGTTAATCCTTTATCTACTATAAATTATCACATTTAGTATTTAATTATTTATTATATTTTTAAAGTATTCGGTTAATTTTCAGCATCACACTTTAATTGTTAATGAAGTGTACAAATTTTTATAGAAGATCAAAATACAGTATAATCTAGGGATAAACAAATAAAACAAGGGGTAAGCTTGAAACGCGGAATGTTGTGAAGGGTAGGAAAGCAAAAACGCTATCTTGTGCAGCGATGAAGCAGAAAATCAAACGGATTTTGCGATGGACACGTGTAAGAGGAGACAAAATAAAGAACTTGAACAAGCGTGATGTTTTATGAAGTGCACGTGCATGGCCCGTTCGATGGAAAATGTTTAAAGGAACTCGGTTCAAAGACTTCCCATGAAGCGTCGCGAGAAAAAGCTCTCTCTCTCTCTCTTGCGCGCGCGCGCAGCGTTGGTCTCTTGAATCCCCTCCATTAGGAAAAACTTGTTGACACGTAAAGGCGAGCACCTAAGGACGAAGAGAAAAGGAAAGGAAAAATGGAACAGCTGCGACCTTTAACCCGGTTGTAAAACGACAGATCGTTAAATTTTAGGATTTCTCATGCCAAGATGTAAAAATTTTGTTCGTTACAGGGATCCTCAAAACAAAATTCCATTAATTTATAGAAGAATATTTGTATTTTATTTATAAAAAATAGAACAGAACGTATTTTTTATCTTATTTTCTTTTCTTAAGTTAGATGTGCAATGAATCATACGTATGTTAAATTATTTGGCGAATTTTGCTAATTAATAAACCTGAAGATTTTTCAAAAAAAATCACGTAACATTTTATCATTGTTTATTGTTAAACGCTGATCCGGTAGAAAAAAGGGTTAACTTAATTCAAGAAGTTGAGAATCACTGACATGGAAGGTTAAGGAATCGTCGAGGAAATAGCTCTAGATTTGTATCGACTGATTGGAGTGGAATTCGAATGCGTGACGAGGTGGAAGAAAAGCTCCTTTGTACAACTCATAACGCAACGTCATAATGTTTTTCATACACGAACAATAAATCATGTTAAGCTTTATGCTTCAATTTCCTTAAGCTTTACAGATATGTTTTTTATTTATAATTCTTTCTCATTTCTAATCTCTGTATCTCTATATGGGAAGTTCCTAAGAAATCAAGCACGTAAACTGTAATTTTAAGAATCTAAATCAAAAATAAAATATCAACCAGTTCGATCTTTCCACCGCCAAATCATTCCCCTCAGCAATCCATTAATGACATCCCGGCTTTAATTACAAGCCTACCCTTGCCGCCCAATCAACCCCAAAATTGCCCAACCCCTTTCCCTCCCGCCCAGTGCTTCCAGATGTGACCCAGAGAACTGGAAAAACAAAAACAACGAAAACAGAGAGAACAAAAAAGAAATAAAAGGAAAGCCCTAATTTCGAAAGAATCAGCAAAAAGGGAGGGGAAAAAGGGTGAGCGGGAACGAGAGAGAGAGATTTTTCGAATAATCGGCCGCGACCCAGACTCCAACGGGGCCTTTGTCCTCAGATGTGCATTGTTGCATCTGAAATTCGTGAAAGATTCGGTGGCGCGGCGTGGTCGCGGGGGAGGAACGTCTGACTGGCTGGCTGGCTGAAGACAAAAGTTGGCCGAGAGGGAAAAAGGGGCGGCAGCAGTGGGTGGTGATGGTGGTGATGGTGGTGGTGGTGGAGGAGAGTTTCCACTTGGCGAAAGCTGTCGCCGACAATGGGGAGCGTTCTTAGAAAAAGGCTCGTCGCGCGGCCGGGAACAACAGATATCTGATGAGAACCGGGTGCACCGGGAAACGTTGAAGGGTGACGAGCGAAAAGGGGAACGAACTCTCCTTCTTCTTTCTCCTTACGAGTCTCTCGCTCTTTCGTACCTGTCCTCCTCCCTGGCAAATCATCCATTGAGAGAAAAGTCGGTCAACGAGGAACCCGACGATACGGATCCGTGACGGAGTCATGCGGATAAGCGTGATAGCCGAGACGGCTGGAGAATAACCGGATATGACGACGATGCCCGAGGACGCTTCCTTTGGTGTCGTTGGCAGACGACTGTGTTACGTTTTCCATTGGATTTGTGCCCGTTTGTCTGGTGGAAAGGTTGCTTCGCGGATCCGATGCTACTGGTGCACACAATGCGTCAATTCGATCGTTCGTTCAACTGTTAGGTAACTGTTGGGGTAGGTTATTCGAGATACTTACAAAAGGCAAATGAGAACTGAGAGAGTAAAATAGGACGAACATGATTTTTCGTTTTAAAATGGAAACGATTAAAGATATTTTGCTTCTTAAAATATGCTGGGGATACAGTATTACTGTTTCTCAAACTCTGCTCCCCAAGTACTAGGGTTTCGTTTAATATCTACAAGGACTTCGTGATGTAACGCGAAAAGGGTTGAATGTACTGTGAAAGCGAGCAAAGCGTAATCATAGTCAACGAAAACAAGGAATTAAACCAAGGAAAATGTATGGGTTTCGCCATATTATCTCTACCTGAATTGAGCTTGCAGACTAAAAAAGCTTGAGAACCATGCTATGAAACTACATCTCCAAAGGTATATTTATGATCTTCGTTAATAACCATACATATGCAATTAATATGTAATCCTTGGAAAACGAAAGAAGACCTTCAATATCATGACATTAAAGGAAAGAACTAATATCGCAAACATCTTCTACTTTCCTTAAACAAAAAATGAGCCTCGCAAAAAGACAAGTATTTACTCTTCGCTGCGTAGAAAAAGAAAGGGGGCTTCGAATTAAACGATGGGCTGTAAAGAGGGGATGAAACGAGGTCCCAACCGGAATCCCTTTGGTTCTTGTCTCTCGCCGGACTGGCAAATCACCCATTGAGGCAAAAGTCGGTCAACGACAACGATACAAATCCAGCCCCGGTGACAGAGTCGCGGATAAGCGCGATATCTGGCTGTTGTTCGCTGGGAAACGACGGAAACTAGGGACTGCGAACGAGGGTTGCGCGCGAAAATAACGGAGGAAATGACGACTTCAGCCGGAGGATTCTCTTTCAACGACCTACTTCCATTGTGCCTATCGCCAGTCCTGCTTATGCTCCAACGGAAGGAGAGCCATCCTAATGGAATATTAATATTGAGGTTGCCGAGGAACTGTTGTCCATAGGGTGTACTCTGGGAAGCAGCTTCCGATAATACGAGAGCGTTTCTTTTGAAACGTTGAAGGGGAGTTGCTCGAAGAAATTTTTAACCTTGGCGGTAAAAGAAGGTGTTAAACGAGGAATAATGTAGGTAGAAGCTATAATAATAAAGATAATTAAATTAAATTAAATTCTATATGTAGGGTTGGAGGAAATTTTATAGGTACAAATATCGAAAATTAAAATGTTATGTGAATGAAAACAGTTTTGTTAATGTTAAAATTATAATCGAAGTGAATATAAAACAATTCCAGATGAAAGAAAAATCCTTTCAGCTTGCAATGCAAAAACACGAATCTTACCATCGATTCTTTCTCCAGCATAAAGGAAGTGAAATGCGTCGAATATACCCAAGTAGACGAGGTTATTAATAAAACATTCATCCTTCGTCCCATTAACGGACAGAACATTTACAGCCAGCTAGCATATAGGTTATCGGATTTTCCGGGAATAGCCGACAATCTTTAACGTCCTCGAGATGAGAAAGTGGATCGTGGAAGTTGCTAAGAATACTCGATTCGCTCTATTCAATCCTCCCTCTGTCGGCAACGATATCCCGGGATTCCACCCCTTTCGGTATCCGTGAATGCACGACGATGACGTGCCCCTGAGACGAACTCGAAATTAGGGAAGAGAAAGTGGAAGAACGAGAATAGAAGACACACGTAGTCCATTTTAAAGCCACCATCGATTTCCTGGTTTCAACTTAAAGGACATGAGACGGAGCTACTATACGGATGTCGAATCTGATTGCAACTTTTTTTTAAATCCAACAATAACGTCTTGATATTACCATAGAGTATTTCCAAATCGTAACGATAACTTAACTTGGTCGCAACTTTTTTCGAAAAGTCTAACAAATGAATTCATAACGATTTCAAGGCATAAGAAAATCGAATTTGATCGCAACTTTTTCCAACGCTTTTCTCAAAATCCATAACAATGTCCTACCGCTGATGTAATTTCAATTGAAAACTCGGAGATATTGAGTTTGTGTGCAATATTTCTTCAAAATATTTTTAAATCTTTCGAGAATCCAAATAGCACTCTATTCTGGTACTATCACAATATTACTACAAAGCTTTGGTATACTGAACACACAGCAAGAAAATGATGCTAGTGCAGCATTATTCCAAAGCATAAGGATATCGAAGTTGGTTGCATAAACTTCTGGCACCAACTCGATATTACTATGGTATTATTTCAAAGCAAATAGAACTTGGTTGCATAAACCCATAACGATAACCTATATCGCTATAACAGTACACCAGAGCCTAAGGACATGAAACTTGGTCGCAACCTTTTCTTTTTTTTAAATATCCTTCGCAAACAGTGTCTTGGTACCATCAAAGTATCATTCTAAGACACGAGGATGTCGAACTTGGTCTCAACTCGGTTACTTAAGCTAAGCAAACGCGTAGTTCGTAGCTCGCTGCTGCGTCACCGATGTTTTTATTTGATCTCGAGGAACCTTTCACTTCGAGGCTACGTGGGAAAACAGCGATTAAAAGTAAAGGAAGCAGCGGGAGTGCTAACGATCCTCCACGCGAGTTCCTCTTAGGTGCTCTGCAACAGCCTTCTAACGACCTTCCAAGGCATCATCATTAAGGATCAAATGAAATTATTCATTCGTCCTGAGAGATTAACTAATCGCGAGCTTATTTCGAGCTTCAATTTGATTATGCCCGATTTGTTTCCCTAATGGGTAATTGCTTCGTTTCTGTGTTACGTTCTAATGGTAGCTTTTCAAGCGTTAAGATAGAGTAGACATTGTAATTCGAGTATACAAAAATTGCGGACTTTGTTTTCGGTTACTTTCTGCTTTAATTTACATTTTTATTCTGACCTTAATGGTGTGAAAGTTTAGAAAGCGTAATTAAGCCACTTAGCAAGAACTAAGATTTTTCAAGCACAGCAATTGAAACGTGCTTTAATATAAAACTGCTGTAGGTAAAAAGCGTTAAGATTTTTTCGTCTTAGTTTTTCTTCTCTTTTTTTTTTTAAGACGTTCAAGCAACCGTGAACAAAGAGCGCGGATAGGAAGAACAAACACTGTAAAGAACGCTGCAAAATGTACTTAAAACGTAAAAACATGAAGTTCCGACAAAGGGTCCTCAGAAGAGGATCTAATTTACTACAAGCGGAATGTTGCATTTTATCTTGATATTATCGCGCGTTTCTTTGAAGAAGTTCCGACGACTAATGAACTCGCTGCTGTGCACTCGGAAAACTGGGTCACAGTTATTTTAATAAAACGTTTATCCAATAAGGATACTATCGACAGAAAAATTGTATCTTCTATCAGAAATTGAATACACGAATAGGTATTTGAAATTGCTCATACACAGATAATACGGGACAATCGTACGAAATTAGCGAAAGCAAAAATTTCAAACTTTGCGTTGAATCATACAAGGAAACACGATCCTAAATAAACAGAATCACATTCGTAAATATTAATATTAATAATACCAAAATTTCCAATACTTCTGTGACAAGGAAAGTCCACAGAATTAATGGGAATTTCACGAATGACGCTTTCCTTGTAGCATAAAACCCAACTAAAAAAGAAGTAACAAAACAAAGTTTCTACAGTATTCCGTGAAACAATTCCACGAAAACAATGAAAAATTCCATTTCCTACATCAGATAAAAAAGAGAGTCCAAAAACGAACCGGGGCCGCTATACTATTCAAAACGCATGTGCCTTTTATTCTTTTCACCAACCCTTCCACAAAAACCATGAAAAAATTCAGAATTCCCTACAGCATAAAACACAGATAAATGCAAGATAAAATACAAGTCCCTCATTTAATCCCCCCCCTCCCCCCATTACATTCAAATCGTGCTGCTCAATTGTATCATCGAGTTAATCAAAATTCGTCATTCTAAACTTTCCTTTAACAACGTTTCGCTAAATTTTTTAAAAAGCTATCAGTTTTGATGAACGCGAGTAAGAAAGTTAAAGTATAGGTATCATCTTCAAGATATCGTTCCTCTCTGACTTCCGTTTTCTTTCTCTTTCTCCTTCTATCCGCTCCACTTCCTCCCTATTCCCTCTGTCCAACGACAAGTTTTCCTGGCCCCGTGACTTTGTCAGCCGGCGACGCGAGAAGTGTCGCGCAAAATCGCGGTGTTTCAGGACGCTGCACTTGCACGACGGTGCAAACAGTGCAGTACACCTACACAGAAACGTTAGACGCGTGAGAGCAGCTACGTACTGGTACTGTTACAACATCGACGTGCTCCTGTTCCTCTGTGGCGCGACAAAAGCACTAGCCACCCCTTGTGTCCAGGCGAACGAGCCGGGACCGGTTCCATAAGGAAATTACCGGCAGCTTAATTTCACCACCGAGTTATGTCAACGTTGCTTATGGTCCGGCTGATGTATGAGCCCAGACCGGGCTCATAGGTTTCTATGTATAATGGGTCAATAGCTATCTTTGATGGAGCTTTGAAAGAGGACACTATAAACTTGGAGCAGCGTCGTGAGACGTGTGTTGTCGCGATATGGATAATTGATAGATTAAGGCATAAAATACGTTGGCGTTGAATTAGAGACTCACAATGTCTCGGAACAAATTTGTCTATCCCTAACGTGACAAGATATGAAAGAAATTTGTAATCAAAATTCGTGTAAGGATGCTGAGTATCTAGCAGTACACAAGCATGCAGAAATTTAAGTTTCCGGTCTATGACAACTTGGAGATGTTAAGTATAATAATTTGTAGGCTTGAGAAAAAGTTCCGAAACTGGCGAAGAACGACTGCATTTATTGATCTGTGTTGCCATTCGCAGATGCTATAAATTTCGAAGTCAGATTCCTTAAGTGCTTTCACGAGTTTATCAAAAATATTGCAGATGGTTGTTAATCACAGAGAACTTCGAATGAAAACGAAATTATGTAATAAGATCACAAATACGATGGCGATATTACAAATTACTTAATGAAACAAACTGCATAAATTCGCAAACATTGTGTATTTTGTAACAGACAACAGAAATTCAATTTTCTCCTACAATACATTTGAAGTAAAAGAATACATAATAAGAGAAATTTTGCTTGAACTTTGTCATTAATCCGTCCAATTTCGTACTAAACTGCAGGTTGAATATCCGCCAAAAAATTGAAACGCTAAAACCGTTCGAAGTTCGAAAACACGGGACTCGACACTCGCATGTGAACCGCCTAGCAACCGCACAGTCGCGAAGTGTCCGGCCGGTAAATTGTAAACGGCCGAACAAAGAAGGGAATGCGGAGAGAAAAAAAAAGAAACAATGTACGAGAGAAAGAAAAGTGGGGGTGTGGCTCACCTAGGCCCATCTTGCGTTTCAGCTTCTTCAACACCTTCATCTTGCTGCGCAGCGGTGCCAGTATGTTGCAGTCCCCGTTGTTGTTCTGCGGCTGCAGCTCACCAGAGGGTTGCTTCCCGGCGGGGTGGTGGTGATGATGGTGCTGGTTGTGCGCGTGGTGCGTCTCGTGATGATGGTGGTGATGGCGGTGGTAGTGATGCTGCTGCTGCTGCTGCTGCTGTTGCACGCTCGCGCCGGGACTGGCGAGGTGGCTGCAGCAGTGACAGGGGTGGCTCTTGCTGCCCTTGACCGCGCACGACGCCCCCATAAATGTAGCCGTGGTGCTCTCGAGGTGACGAGAGCAACCGTGAGATCCGGGGGGTAGGGAGGCCAAATGAGACGATGAGACTGAGGTGGACGGAATCGCGGGGGCCGAACGAACACCGGCTGATTCACTGATCGCACATCGAGCACACTGTGATATCGTAGCTGCGAACTGTGTCCAACCACGGGACAGTACGATCAAGTATTACTTGCAAAGAGATATGTAGATATATAGAAATCGATGCGAATATAAGAACGAGAAGAAGACTAGACTGACTTCTCTCGACACACACTGAGTATATAGTTGTTAATACTAGGGGGAAGGGGGAGAGAAAGAGAGAGAGACTAATGTTATCGTGTTCAAAGGGTGAAGGATTCCTTAACCGCGTGACACGGAGATGAGAAGCGCAAGCAACGACGCACGCTTGCGAAACGCTTGCGTGTCCCTCGAGCGGCCAGGGACAACTGACTGCTCGTCGATCGAGCGCCAGAGTATCGCCGAGCCGCGCGCGAGCCATCGACCAATCGCCGTCCCGCCACCCCCACTATCGTGCACCCCGACAGCGACTACGCGTGGAGGGGCGAGTGGCACCTGGTGGACAGCTGCCCCTTACCTGGCCACGACACACCGGGCCACCCCGTGCGCTAACGCGGGGAGGTCGGGGTGGACTCGCTGCCTTTTCGATCCAAGAGGCGCGGGGTTGGAAATTCGAACTGGTCGCCGACTGCACGAGCATTGATCCTGCTGGATGCGATTACTTTTTTCTCATTTGCTACTTCTACCCCGCGCGGACAGACCGAGAGGAAGAGCCGTTTTCGAGCCGGACACCCGACCACAGCTTTTCGGCCCAGACGAACAGACACGCTCCTGTATGGATTTTTCCTGGAGTCGATGACTCCGTTCGGTGTTAGTTACTGTAAGCAGGAGGGATTGCTGGTGGAAATTCGAGGAACATTATTTTGTGTAACTCTTCATAAATTCTTCAGTAATTATTTATTATACCGTTAGTTTCATTTTTGTTGCGAATTAAATAGATTAGTAAAATTAATAAATTTAGCACCGCAAATATTTTATTCATAAAAGGGTTAGGGATACGATGAATACTAGCTACAAATTTTTGGGGTAACGTCATTTTTATGGAGTTCCATAAACGTGATCGCATTAACAAAATAGAACACTGCTCCCTATCGACGCAGCAGAATTTCAAGCATGCAATTCCGCGTTAAGAATGACACATCGGTAGTACAGATACCACGTTGTTTCCGGTCGCCGAAATAGTTCGATGGTTGATCATGTTTCGACGATCTATCACCGAATCCTCGCTCTCGGGAAAATTGGAACACGGTGATACCGTGGAACTTATAATCTGCCCCAGTGATACGGAAATATGTAAATAGAGTCATAGAAGCATCGTGGATGAAGCATGGCCGGTATTCTGCTTTGAAAATGGTCCAAATGGCAACGTTTGCGATCATGAATAATGCAGATCGCACAGGAAGAGTGCGCACCGAGATATCGTAAGTAAAATTCAGAGTTCCCCGGTAAAACAGGGCACGGGCTCGTGAAACCAGATGCACCGAGTGCACCAGTACCCGTCAAGTTATTCATGATTACATAAGTAATGAATGATTAAACACTGAGCCAAACGGAAGCATCAGTTTTTTTCTTCTTCAAGGGAGAAAATAAATAATGCACTTCTCCGTTCTTGGTGTAAAATTTCTCCTGTATGTTATGCTGGGTGACCTGGTAATTACTAACACCTAATTACCCATGAATTTAAGGGAACTGGAGTCGTTCCGGAGGTATTTCAAGAATTATTAAATACTGAAATACCAAACAAAGACAACAAATTATTATTTACAAAAAATTTCGAAAAACACACTATTAAATTGCAAAAATATTTTATTCTTATTTTACTATTTTGACAATCTATAGAAATAAGGATAAATAAAAAAAACTTCATTAAAAAATTAAGATTCTAACGTAAACAGAGATTGTCTGAACTTCTTGTTATAATTGAATTAATATGATTCACACTTAGCTCGAATCAACGAGGCAATGAGCACTCGAGCTGTTCACCGTGACGGCTGAGGCTTGTTTTGGTTCGCCATTTCGAGTTACAGGATCGAAGTACAACGGTAGAAATATCGTGTTTCCATGGGATTCAAGATGCGTTTCTGGTCCCATGACAAGGCAGCAGCGATGACGTTAAAAGATATGAGAAATTGAATGAGGAACGAGAAAGATTTTGGAGATAGGTTGCCTACATGTTTCGCTTAACTCGATGATCTGAATGATAATTATCACAGCGCGTTCTCTAACGATTCCATCAGTTTTAACATCAAAAATGTAAAAGGCGTGACAAATATTCTGTACATATTTCTATAGAACATAGACAACACTAAAAATTTATTTATAGTGTACAAAAATAATTTCATTTCATTAAATTTAATTAAGAAATATTAGTATACTATGTCATGCATAATATGACACTTCTCCTTTCTCTTTTTGCTTCACAAATCCTCTATGATTTTAAGAAAAATCGTTAATCTTTCTATTAAAGCTTATTCCACGTAGACACGTTGAATTTTTAGCTAATTTCAGTAAGCATTGGAGTATTTTCTATTCTAATTAGATTTCATTATAAACTCTTCGAATCCTATACAGGTACCCTTATAGTGATGCTACCTTTCGTAACAGTTCAATAAATTTCTATTACCCAAGCTCCGTGCATGCCTCGCCTTCACCCCAATGCCATCAATGCGGGTTGTGAACTTAATAATGAAAAATATTCGTGCCGCGTAATCTGCGTTTCCTTCGTCGCATCAACCACGTTAACCATGCCAACGAAAAAAAGAAAAACTTCAATTTCCAAGTGCAACACATTGTAGATCACTTGAAATCAATCTGTCTCTCATTCTATTCGAAATTCCTAAAACAGCGTATGCATCACGCCGATAAATCAGCCACGAAATGGAACAGAACGAGCGCGATGCATCACAGAAAACGACGGAAAAAATGCAATAAACGGGAATTAGGTTGCAGCACAGACACAAAGGTGAACGGAATCGAAGCGGTGTGCACGGGGAGGGAAAACGAAACGCCATGGGGTGCACGTAGTAGTAGTGCACGCAGGAAACCGCATTGCAGTCCTGGGGCTCCTTGTATCCTTTCAACAGGAGGAAACTCAATTTGCGAGCCACTCAGGGGCTGGATGGAGACAACGCCGCGACGTGTGCAGCTTCCACGGCAACGAGAAACGACATTAACGAGTGAAAGCAACGGGCGATCGATCGGCGTTAGGAATCGCCTATTCGAAATCGATACATCGACGCTGTCTTCGTCGTTCTTGCGGGCTCCAAGGTCGAAAGAAGGTGCCTCAAGGTCGATATGCTTGAACGGGACCGATGGTTATCGGTATGGAACTTGGTTGATATCCAATATGGCGATTGAGGAGGAAACTGTGGAATTGGGACATAGGATAATTTCTTATTTATTTATTCTTTTGATCTGTTAAATCAATAAAAAGAGGACAATGTCAGTGTAATTAGTGGCTTTAATACAATCACTATGTATTCAGGTCAATTTAGGAGGAGTACAGGGCCAAGATTTTAAAGGAATATATCGTATAATATAAATAATATGGATAATTTACCATTTGTTATAGTGTGCATATTATTATCCACGGTATAAAAGTTTATTATTCGCAAACTACTGCTAATATTATTATTATCATCAATTATTAACGTTTAAAGTTTCGCTTGATATAAATAACATAAAATGCTTAACTTTTTCCAGTAAACAGTTTAATCAATGTTTGAGAACTAATTAATTACAGCTGAACAATACTTTTCAACATATTTTCGCTTCCTTTTACATTACACAAATACGTAATTATATAATTTTGCGACGACCACTGATGTATGAACGCAATTTGTTTACATGGTCGGTTTTCACAGCAACAGGTTAAATCAAAAACTCAAAGGGGGAACCGTTTTACGAGGTCATCGAGGGCCACGTTTATCGAAGGTGGCATTTTTAGACCCTCATTACCGAGGGGAGGCGGCCATCCCCTTCTGACTGCGACTATCAACACGCGACCACCGTTTTCACCCTATTCGATTTCATGGTAGCGCCGCTTCAGAAGATGTCTACTGATCCTTAAACCGTGCCTTCGGCCCCTCTAGCTTCAAGGATGGAAAGAAAACAGGTTAAACGAGCACGGTGCGTGTCGACTATTATATTATGCGTTGCTGTGCGATTTATATCGTGTCAGAAGCGTGAAATCGTATAAATATTCAGAAAATATTAATTAAAAATTTTCTTCTCCCTTTGTTATTCAAATTATGCACACAAAACTTTCTTGGACCGTAGAAATCGAAAATTGGGGCAATAAATGATTTTTCTTCAAAACAACAATTATCTGATTTCAGGGTCTAATTCCTGAAAACCTAGATAAATTAATCGCTTAACACTTAAACAATCATGAAAGTCTAAATTGTAATTTTCCATTGCTTCATCTTTAAATATGACTAATTTCTATATTACATTTTACAAGAGTAACAATATACCATAATAATAAACATTTCGATTAATTTGTAAATCTCCTTCTCACAAACGTCGAATTTATTTACACTACTGCTCGTAAGTATTTGCTCACCTTATTTTTCCTTCCTCTTTCACACATATCTTCTATTTTCTCGAAAAGTCTAATAGGAGAATCAACTGTTTTTCCCTTCCACAAATTCGATAATCGCGTAAAAAGCATTAATGCATCCCATTCGTTACGTAATTGTTCATTCATAAAAGAACAAAACAACGAGGTGGAGGTGAGAAGAATAGGAAGCGGGCCAGAGTCAAGTTCTCCGAGGATGGGAACTATCTATGCTCATGGCAGCGTAGCTGCGGCTTCCTTTCGTACATCCTCTTCATCCGGACCGGTGTTCCTCTTGCGTAACGATCGTACACGAACTAACGGAAACCGTTTGTCCGGTCCACGTCGAACTTACTTTCGATCGTTTGATCGCGTGTCCAGCGGGACCGACTTCCGGTCGGGAACGCTCTGATTCTTCGACCTCTTACTCGAGCACTTCAACGCGATCTTCTTCTCTTCCTTCTATTATTTACATCGACTATCTTTATTTCTGTGCACACGAAATTGCAAATCAAAACACTGAATTACAGTTTCTAATTGTGTGCACGCGTGCACGAACGTTGAGAGTGAAGAATTAAAAAAGTACTTGAACGTAGCGAAGAATTAAATACCGAAATGTCTTCGAAAAGCATTCTCTTTTTTTACTTTCATATCTTTCCTCGTTATCGATCTGAACTTTTTACTCCCTATTAACACTTCACCGACCAGGAGAAGGGCAGAAAATGCATTTAATGAACTGTAAACAACGCTAGTTCAAGACCACTTTTTCCTCAACAAAGCGCTGTCATTGATTCTATTTACTTTTGTTATTAGTTAGTCTTGAACTAGCGTTGAGTTTATTAAAAATTGTACTTTGGAAAAAATGCATTTGATGAACTATGAAAAACACTTGTTCAAGACTAAATGATAACAAAAGTAAACAGAATTCAATGGCAGCTACCTCGTTGTGAAAAAAAAATAGGAGATCTCCCCATTTGGTCGGCTAAGTGTTAAAATATCTTTCTTATCCGACTTATCCGTTCCACGAAATCGTTGATGTGTCAGGCAAATTACAAAATGTTACAGGCTTAGAAAATCCACGTATTAAAAGAATTATGAAAAGTACTTTACGGCCATTAAATCAATTAAGTCTCTGCTTCTTCAACGGAGAAGGTGCTTGTTGTGTACCTGAAGGTCGTTACGACAGGTTCGTTAATCGGCGAAGCCTAATTAGAATACAGTGGCTGGTTAAGAGAGCTAATGCCAGCGCAAAGAAATTACGGAATAATTGCATAAAATCGCGGTGTACAACGGCTGGTAATTCGTTCGAACCAGCTGTTTTCCCGTTGTTGTCCATCATTGTATTTCCAGCCGTGCACACGCGCTGCACGCACATTGAAAACGACGTTATTGTTCTATGCTGTGCACGTGAACGATGGCTCACGCGAGCGCACGCGCGCCCATTAACCCTTCCTTGCGCGTAACTGTACGCGCTTCGACAGTAATTCACTCATGAATTTTCATACTTCAGCCGTAGTTTCTTGCGTCTCGAGTCCACCTCGTAATTGTACTTTTTTTTTCTAGAAAAGGCTTAAATACGATACAAGCGCTGCAGAAATTTTCGAGCCAGGTGATTTTCGCAAAATTCTACGGCAGTAACGATCTCCATCGGTTATTGTTCATTAAAATTTACATTATTTAGTATCTTGAATATAATCGTGTAATTACTACATAATTAATCAGGAAAATATCTATACATCTAATTATGTATTCCACTACACACAGCTACTTATATTTTATTTCGAAAAATATAATTCCACAGCTGTTATTAGATATTATTATGCATTCAGCTGATTGCTATAGTTAATTACTATACTACACAGTTAATTATATTGTGTTTTGAACAATTCTTGTTATCTGTTACACTTCATTCCATCATGAAGTTACCTATTAACCGATTTATCGGTCCATTATTGTTACGTAAATAATTTACAAAGAAATCTGTTGGACTAAAAGGGAGCCCACGATTTCCTGGCCTGCGTGGGAAAAGCTGTCACGCAGGGAAACGTGCACGGATAAGTGAACGCTAGTTACGAAAGGGTCGTTCCTTCCTTTTTTGCTTCGATAGGGAACTACTGTTTGAATTATGCTTCCCATTGTTTCTACGTACGCCGGTGTATACGGTTGTGCGTGAAACGCACAGGATGCGTATAAAGATGCATGACATCCTGAGCAGGGACTATAAGCGAAAAATGAAAGCGAAATCGATCGGTAATCGATCAACTTTACTTTTGATTATTATATGCTTATGCAACCAACTAGTGGATACTATATACACTATAGAAATCCCAAAAAGACTAAAAAAAAAGAAAGCATCCAATACACTTGGTACCTGCTAGGGACTAAAACCTCACAGCAATTTTTACAGGAAAATTACTCGTCTCGATAACATAGACAAACATCAATGTAATGTGTATCTAAATCCTACAATAATGTACCAAATGTTCACGTGGCATATTGTATTCACCTGTATACTCATTAATAAATAATAAAAACAAAAATATGCTTATGCTTATCTTAAAGAAGCAGTAAGAGCACGTTAACGTATAGTTCATTATGAAACGTGAATATAATTAAATCTATACCTAGTATAAAAGATTATGCATACAAAAAGTAGGTACTAATCGTTCATAACAAATATTAAAATGATATTAACAGGTATAAATATATAGCTATTATTTTTTAACGTAGATAGATAGATAGATTTTTAACAATAGAAAAGTAAAAAAAATGCTCGAATAACTGTTTTATCGAATGAATAGTTAAGAGAAGAAAAATGTATTCATCGTCCGCGAGGAAATTGTTTGGATTCATTAAAATACGCGTTGTCCGGGCAAAATGTTACCTTTGTTACGCGATCGAGTAGTTTCTCAATGAAACCGTTTCGTTCTATTCAATTCAACGTGTAAAATCGCGTGAAAAGACCTGAATGAATGAGCATTATTTACAAATGTTTATTGTACATATTTATGAATTCGTAAACTGTACAATAGATAGAAAAGTTTCAGATACCACGGGGATTCCTTAAATAATTAAATCTATATTGTACATCTAAAATTGAAATGGTACGTATTCCTGGCTCGACTATTCCTGGTTCTTGATCCTTTGACTTATGCAACAGACAATTATAGACAGTTACATTGTACGCCTATTTATATCCAGAACTTTTTATGATTTCTGAAAAAGTTATTAAATCACAATAAAAAATTTGTAAATACCTGAAATACGGAACTCGATTTCTATAATAATTACAATATAGATAAGACTTCTTACGACAGCACATATTACAATTGATCTTTCCTAGAACACATTAATTAACATAAATTCTTCATTTACCGTGCCTAATTCTACAAATATATAATAATATAATATAATAATTCTATCTAAATAATAATAATATAATAATTCTACAAATTTGTATAAAATCCGAAATTAAACTGAAGCTCGTGCATTTCACGCATATAAAAGCATTACATTACTTAAATTATTCCTTGTAACGAAAAAAAAATTAATTTGTTACACTGTTACATTGACATCGTTCTACAATCCACAATTACTGTATTTTTTGAAATTAAAGTAGATGCTTCAACAGACTGTGTCTGATCTCGTAACTTCACCGAAAATCCCTTCACGAGCACTCGAACGGCTCGACGCTTAACGATACCAATTTTCCCTCGGCTAACAATTTTCCATTCAGTTCGTTCGCGAGTTCTCCGTTCCATAGCGAGCGGCACTTCAAGGGAACAGAAAAAGTCTCCATTATCTTTTTCGCCGCTTAATCGCCCTCGCCGCCGCGCGATAAAACGCTTCGCGAGTAAGTACACGCTCGCCGCGGCTCGAGCGGACTCGCTACTCGCGCGCGAGTAAACAACCGAGCCGTGTCTCCGTTTCCGCGAAGCCAGCCCGGATTTACGAGCCCCGTGCTCGTGAACTCGCCGAAACCACCAAAATTGCAGGCAACGATCGTCTGTGCGTCGTTTGAGCGCTTCTTTTCGACGATCTGTCAGCTTCCTTCCGATTCTGAACGTAGCCAAACGAGTAGCTGCACGCTTGCTGAAGTCGAATTCGTTTAATCCGCTAAATGCTTGAATTTTTATTTTTTTCCATTTTTTAAATAAATTTTGAATTACTAAAATTAACACGAAGATTTCTGTAGAAGATAGAAGACTGATATTTTTTAACCCTTTCGCAGACGCTTGGAAATTTTAAGAGGCGGTTTGAACGTATTTTCAAACGTATTTACTGTTGTATAAAGAAAGAAAGATAATAGAAATAAAATTGAAAGGTAAATTTAATAACGTTAGAACTAGGGAAATATAAAAATAGTAAACTAATAATATATGCATTTTTATAAGAACAGAGTGAAGTCTTTTATAAGAAGACTCTCGATGTTTTAAGATGTCGTCGGCTAGGACCATCTTGAAAGAATTAAGCTCATTCCAAACTTAAGTTTATTCGCATAAATCCTCCATTATAATAGTATTTTTACTTTAATCTGAAATAAGTAAAATATTTCGACCCGTTATAAATGTGCAGGAAAATAATGTATTGTGCATGCACATGATACACAATAAAACGGGGAAACCGCAACGGTTCGACAATCCCAAGGTTCACGTTCCACCGTTACGTTTCCTTCCGTTACCAGCATTGTGCAATTTATGATTAAACTACGCGGTTCCATGAAGCGATCGCTCCATTATGCGCGCGCCCATACTCTCAAGCGTAATTGCATCGAAGTGTCTTCTTCGCGAATCGAAGCAATCCCCGCTTCGTTCCTTCTTTCACGTGTTATACAATTAATTAGCGTGCCTTGCGTTCCGCGAACAACCGGTCGGGCTTACGCGATTCCATAGGACATTCTGGCTCTTTCAATGTTAATAGCTCATCGTGGAGTATCGATAACACGATAGTTAACAGAGGATGACCCGTGTCTGTTTCCCTGACAGATACAGATAACAGCGATAATTGTTTTGGGATAAGATAGATAAGTAGCATGCAGTTGATAGGAATAAAGATTCAAGTAGTTTGAATATTAATGTTATTTCAAAAGAATGATAACTTGCGAACTCGAGGAATACTCGACAACGTCATTCGTTAACGAAAAAAGATTCTGTTCCTTAACGTAAAAGAAATTTCAAGATTTTAACCCTAATCGTACTACGATGTGACTCTAAGTTACATTTGAAGTCTGAACTTAACTTTTTTGATTATTTCATATTGCATTTTCAAAAATACAATGTATAATACTTGTTTGAATAAATAAATAAATTTAAACTATAAACAAAAACAACATCATTTTAATTATTCCCATGATTCTCACAAGAAACTGAGAGTCACATACTGGTATGATTCGGATTAAACTCAAAATACCCTTCTTCGAGAATAACTGTATCTATAAGATTATCCAAGCGCTTAACGAATTCTCCGTTTTCGCAAGATAAAGATGCCACAATTATTTCAAAAGAAGATATAATTTTAATATTTTGGCACAATATTTCAATATCGTAATAACCAAGAGGGTGAAACGATTCTGTCCGTAACATCAATTTTTTCGATTATACTGACAAAGATAAAAGCATTCATGATTATTCAAGAAAACAGAGGGTTGCTCGGAAATTTTCGCCCCGATGTCGATGCAAATTACGATGTCGAAGGTTCAAGGTGCGCGGGTTCAAGGATTCAGCATCTGTCTCGCGCGACGTCTCGACCTCGCCACGGTGCCCCGTGTGGATACGGCGGAGTGTGCAGATGCGTTTCCTACGGGGCAACCCCGTCGGCGGACGGGAATGCGTACATATAACATAATGTGAAATAGCGGAAGCGAGCGGCGGATGGCAGGAAGTCGGAGAGACTGGCGCGTGCGCACCCCCCATGAAAATATAGAAGACGCAGGCATTTTAGATGTGTATTGTCGGCTCGGATTACTATGGGTCAAAGGAGGGATGGAAGGGATCCCCGAACGGTTGTCAACCTCCTACTTTCTGGTTTCACTCGTTCATTTTATTTATCGTTCGCGTGGGAGGAATCGGTTTCACGTGGCACAGAGCAGTGAGGTTGTCGAAGCGATAAAATTATTCGATTTGTAACTTTTATAAATGAAAACGTCGTCAATTCACTGTGGCACAGTTTTGAAAATTCACTATGATTTTTTGTAAAAGATATTAACGCTTAGCCGACCGAATGAGGAGATCTCCCATTGTGTCCTCAACAGCGAGCTGCCATTGATTTTATTTGTTTTTGTTATTAGTTAATCTTAAACCAATGCTGTTCATAAATTCTCCAAAGTACAATTTTTAATAAATTCAACACTAGCTCAGGACCAACCAATAACAAAAGTAAATAGAATCAACGTCACTGCTTCGTTGTGGGAAAAATGGAAGACCTCCCCATTCGGTCGGCTAATTGTAAGTGTTAATAAGAATGTGTTATTCTGATTATCATAGGCCTTTTTTTGGTATAATTTACGAATTAATTTTTTTAATGGAAACGAGTATTTATATTTTAATTTTCAGTAAACGCATAAAATAAATTGATAAGAATAAGTATGCTTGCATGCTGTTCGGTTTGAAACACTTGAAAGCGATTCGTTACGTAACGTTTTGTATCTCGCTGTTTATACACCTTATAAAACAAAATGAGAAAAATAAAAGAAAAATTACAATTTCATATTTATTTCTCGTAATTATCTTCGGTGTTTTAGGTAATCTAATAATTGTTCTTCCTGAGATGTATACTTCCAAGAATCATTAATTACACAATGGAATATGCCCATCTAACCTCATTAAAGGATATCCACGGAACTCTGCAAGTTTCCACCGAATCAACGCTTAATGAATTAAACATAAAAATCGCTAATAAAAAGTAAAGAACGCTCTTCGAATCCTCTTCAATTTACCCATCGTAATCCCAACTGAATTTCACTGGAATTAAACTCCCCTACTTCCTCGACATCTACTTTTCACCCCCAATTATACACTTTTCCTACTTTGCCCCAATTTTTGCATAACTTGCTCCTGAACTAAATTCGACCCAAATTAAACTGTCTATTGTCCCAAACTCTATTTCATATTTCATCCTCTTTTTTTATCGAGGCCACATTTTTTTAAAACCTAATAAAGAAAGACACCTAATAGACTAATCGTTAAAACGAGAAACCACCACAGATCGAAGTATCTTGAACCACTGATTTACATCATCGAATTTCCGTTTCCACGGTATATTTATACAAATGTTATTAAACAAATCTCTGAAAATTCATGTCACTACCACAATATTGAAATATATTTTATTCAATAATAACATAAATCGATCGAAGAAAGAGAAATTGTAAACGACGCTGATCCTTAACGAGTACAGCCCGCCGTTTTTTACGATCGCGAAATGAGAACCGCAGTTTTATAGGACACCCCTTGCAATCCATTCGAAACCCGCCGCCCCTTCCTCGGGCCGGGGAGTAGGAGCGTGCACATCTGACAGAGGCATTGACCGAAAATACAATCTTTTACTCCGCTTCTTATTTCGGGAAGACAGACGGGCTGCCAGACGGGGGGGGAGGACTCGCCCTTTCTGCTGGACAGGCAATTACGCGGCCCTCGAGGAAACGGCACGGCTGCACGGTGTGTTTGTCCATTCACGGGACCAGAGATAAGAGGCATGGAAATGTGGATCAATCCGCGAGACGCCACTGAAAATTATACGCTAAATCAAAAATCAGTATTATTCATCACATCATTTTTGCGCAAACTGTGAATTAAATCCTAATCTTGTGAACTTAACCGAGGAAACGGAATTGGAATAGAGGTTTGATTCACCCTTTAAATATCGCGACACATAATTTACTTTGGACATTTTGCATACTTTTTTATATTAGATACATGTATTCTTGGCTTTTAAAACATTCAACTTCTCATAGATAGTAAAAATTCTCAGTTTATTCGGGATCGAGGTAATTTTGTGTGGATTAACTGAAACGATCATTAAAATGTTTGTCATTCGGTTGGCCAGGAATTTAAAACAAGATACAAACCTTTCTTTTAAATCGCGTATAGGAGTATTAATAATTAGAGTTTTTTTCGTGTTTTATAAATTGGGAAAAAATAAAAGACCACTATCCATTAGTGTTACAACCCTTTTTGATTAATCCAATCGATCGTATAGTTCACGGAATTTCTATCGAAACATTCAAATCATACAAACACCAACGTAATCAACGATTCACTTAATCCGATCTTTCAAGGGTGGTTGCAGAGACTTCGTGACGCACGAATACATTTAGCGGCCGAATTCTCGGAGCACGTCGACTCGAGGAACACGCAACGTCCTGAGAAAGGGAGGGCAGTGTGGTAACCTCGAGCAAGGAAGCGGAGATACGGTCCGCAACTCGAAAGCGGAATCGACTTTGGCGTCGAAGTGAGGCCGACGATTCGTGGAGCCGGTTCGAAGGATTTTGGCGTTCACGCAGGATGCAGAGCTGTTCACCGTGAACAGGGCGAGGTTTAAGCAGGTATTCACCAACGAGTATGCACTCTTCAACAATTACAATATCTCTTACAGAAATTACAACCCTTTCTGTCGTATCCGATGAACAAATTTGCGGCTGTAATAATTCCTACAATTTCGTGAATTTTAATAATTTTTCTCCCTTCGTTGTTTTTTTTCTTATAAATATTCGTGATTGAAAAAAAAAAATGGTACATTGTGATGAGAGTTAGACCAAACAAAATCCATTGTTTTATTTCTTGTTTAAACTGAAATGCGCTGAGTACACATTCTTCAACAATTACAACCCTTTCTGTCGTATCCGATGAACAAATTTGCGGCTGTAACAATTTCTAGAATTTCCTGAATTTTTATACCTTTTCTACCTTCGTTGTTTTTTTTCGCTTATAATTATTTGTGGTTGAAAAAATGTCATACATTGTGATGAGAGTTAGACCAAACAAAATCCATTGTTTTATTTCTTGTTTAAACTGAAATGCGCTGAATACACATTCTTCAACAATTACAATATCTCTTACAGAAATTACAACCCTTTCTATCGTATCGAATGAAAAAATTTACGACTGTAACAATTCTTACAATTTCGTGAATTTTAATAATTTTTCTCGCTTCGTTGTTTTTGTTGCTTATAATTATTTGTGGTTGAAAAAAAGCTCATACATTGTGACGAGAGTTAGACTAATCAAAGTGCACTGTTTTATTTCTTGTTTAAATTGAGATGCGAAACAATACGTGTAATTTCATTACGTAGTAGTCTAACATAAATCACACTGATTTCACACGTGAAATAATTTTGAATTAGAAGTCTACTTGGTTAACGGCTTAAGGATTATGTTGATTGATAATTCCTACCGCTCGAACTGAACGGAAACAAGATTTAATTAACACAGAGCTCGAAGCTAACAAACTGTAAGCTCAATACAGGCTTTAAGATTGCAACTTCAAACAAGAAGTTAAACAGCGCGAGCGAGATATTCCATTCGTTATAAGAATCTTAAATTTAATTGCCTCTAGTGAAACGTACGACTCTGAATTTAAAGTAGAAGTTCTATAGCGCGACGCTGAAAAGAATGTAAGGCTTGCTCGTGCACGTAACGCGAAGAGAACGCTTGAAAGGTCTTAGCCATTGAAGACATGGACCTCTAAACGAAGTTGACCTCATTGTACCGTAATCATTCCATTATCATTCAATTCCCCGGCACACGTACGCGCGTGAACAGATCGACGCGACTATTACACGAGCAAGAGGAACGAACTCAAACGCAGAGTATCACTTCCAAATATCTGTTGTACTATTAGATCAATAAAACACAGAACCACTTTTATCTTCCTGAAATTAATTTGTTATACAATAAAATATCATGCAGAAACTTCAGGGAATTGAATCAAATGACTTCAGAGAAAAGATCATTCAACTTTTGTTTCCTGTTCTTAGTAATCTTCAATCTTATATATCACGATTTCATGTAACACTCCACTTTTTCAGAACGTAACTACCGTTTTATAGAGAGATCGACTATATAAAGAGTCACTATAGAGAGTTACCCTCCCACATACAACAGCAAAACTGTCGATTCTCTAATTCTACCGAATCTGAAACGATACAAATGAACAGAAACACGTATTCAAATTTCTACACGTTTCTGCAGCATATCCGCAGAAAATCATACCGATCCACATTCTTGACGAAAGGGTTAACGAAGCAATTTGTATTCCCCGCCTTTAATGCGACATCTATACGGACAGTGTAACAATAAAGCAGTTACTCTTTTGCTTTTTATCGTTCAGCAAAAGCCGCGTGTGTATGGTGTTTTCCCTTCCGCGTCCTCTCCTTTTAATCCGTCAATAATTAAGGGTCGACGGATAAATCCCATCAGTTAACCTGAAAATCTTCAAAACGTATCTCAAAATCGCTCGTGGCCTGACCCAATAATCCATCGATTTTCCATCGAGATCAACGGCGCGACCGATCGAGTACAATAGAGTAGCTGCGTTACCGAGTGGATGAAGCAATTAAAAGCAGCAACATCAGCAACACAGCAGCTGCATACGGGCGTCATCTCTCGCGCAACGATCATTCAGCTGTTACCGTAGCGGCTCGAGACGATATTCTCTCCCGGTGCCGTAGTTATGGACAATATGCATCAACAGAGCACACCTGTCTCATGAGACAGAGAAGCAGCTCTGAATGTTCGTAGAATAGAAGCTTTGCCGGTCGCTCGCGTGAATTCACGTCCGGGCGACGATGCGGGCCGCTTCTTTTGTCCCTGCGATTCTTTTCGATGAATTTATAGCTGATCGTGTTTTCGCAATTTCACCCCGATGCTGCAACCGCCTCCCGACGTAATCCGTTTTTGTCGCTGGCGAACGAACGAACGAAGGGTTACCTGCTTTTTCGTCGCGCAATTAGCAAGAAATATATTTTCTTCTTCAGTTCACTGAAGCTTCTGTTTGTTTCTACCCAAGTGGAACGGAGAGAGATGCACGGTTTAATCGAAACGCGATCGTTTGCAGGTGATTTGCGTTTGATAGCGGAATGGTGAAACGAACAGGAATGATCGTAATAAGTTTGTTTTATCGATGATCCGCCATGATCAGAGGGATCGTTTATGAAGCAAGAAACTGAGAGAAATTCGATTTTTAATGATACTTACATTTTAATGATTCGATCATTTTTAATAGCCTTTAAGTAGCGCTTAATTTTCTTCAGCTGTTTGCATATTAAGTCAGTTATTAATGAACGTCGACATTCACGAAGACTCGCAGAAAATTACGTTTCTATGTATCATTAATCTGTTAAATGTAGGAGCATTAAATTTTTCGAATAAAACAACAAGACAATTTTCCTTTCGACCATGCAACTTTTCCGAACGTCCAAGAAATACTGGGACAATTCATCGAGTTCGTTTGAAGGCGTGAGACGGGGATCAGCGAGACAGAAATGTATTTCCAAGCAAAAAGTGCGAGGACAGGGTCGGTGGCCAAAGGGCAATCACAGTGTAATCGGCTTTTTGGTAGCGACAAAGAAGCCCATTATCTCGTTACTCAAATAAACCGCTTATCACTGGCTGCGATTGAACTACAAGCTACTGCAAAAGTGGCATTCAACCTCCAAACAAGCCTGATCCTTTATGACCTAGCGGACTCACTACAATAACACAAGTGGCAGTGTCAACTAAAATTAATAAATACATTTTATTAGACCTTGTAGAGGAAACAGAGGGGAACACGAGGTTAAAATTGAGTGCGAAGCATTTATAATAGAATTGAAATTACTTTACTATTGTTATTCCTAAGCATTAAAATTTATTTCGTATAATTGCACGCATAAATATCCGTCTCGTTAGTAAAACATTCCAAAATCGGATTATTAATAGCAAAAGTCGCCCGTAATCGGTTAAATTGTATGAAATTATTTCATTAAAGTATATTCATTGATATTTTCTATAATGAACAGTATACTACAGTTTGCAAGGAAACGATTTTTAATTCGCTTATGCGACACGTTCCAAAGGGGGAAATAAGGAAAAACGCGAAAGGAAAGGTTCGCAAATAATGACATCTACGTGCAAGTTGCACGCGTGCCGCGTGAGATAAGTGGCGTGCGGTTTTGCGGTTAAAGTGGATCAGGTGCACGCGGATGAAACCGTTACGGATGCTAAAAGTTCGGTCGTGTAGCAATAAACAACGCGGAATTGTGACACGATTAAAAAAAGAAAGAGTCAAAGAACCGAGCTCCTTCCAGGAAAAATCGAAAAAATGTAAGTACTCGCATGTTACGTGCATCTAACTGAATCACTCACCTTCACTCACTCCTTTTAGATTAACAATTTTCAAACATAGCTGACTGAAACGAAACATAAAACGTAAAATTAAAATAAATTTTTGTTACTGAATCTTTTAACTTAATTTATGTAGAAAAATTCTTGATTTAGAACAATAAAATTACTTTTCATTATAGGGTGCTCGCCTCTCGATAGTATTCAAATTGTAAATTAAATAATTTTTTCACAATTACATCTAAGGGAGCCATTTAAACGGGCTATTTTAAATGCAACATCACGTGTAGATATTGCTAATCACTAAGTTGTAGATTTTCAAGTACGAATAAAAAAAAATATATAACCTAAGTAAAAATTTATTTTACCTTATATACTATATTTTAGATATTTCATTTTATTTTGTACATCACATACAGTATATGCATTGTACACATTTCAATTTTCCGTAAAAGTATAAAAATTCGCTGTATACACAATCCTAATCAATTACTAAAAGTGGTGCAATAGGTGCAATTTCAATGAACGCAGAGTATAATCGTCGAACCATTCGTTTCGATCAAATACCGAAAATATTAACCTGTTTTCATAATCGTGTCGAGAAAAATAGGCCAGGGGACACTATATAAGCAATTAAACCCACGTTCCTTCCGGATATTATCAAACGAGGCAAGGCACAGTACACCCTGCCATCTCTCCCTCCCCATTTGTCCCGTAAAAACGGCGTGGCTCGTCCCAGTTTCCTGAACGACCCCTCATAAAGCGACACGCGTGTACCCGCGAATTTTTAATAATCCATAAACAGCTTACACAGCTCGTCCACCGATATTATTTATTAACGCGAACTGGTCGCAGCATTCGCAAATTAGATTCCCTCGCCCCACCCGTCTCTCTTTCTCTCTCGGGTTGTTACGCGGGGCAGATGTTTGATCCTTCGAAGATAGAGCCTGACTTCCATCCCCCGAAAAAATGCTCTTAGGAGAAACAGGTGCATGTTAAAAAATCCTCTTCGAGTTTCAGAAAGGTGAACGGTTGCAACGGGAGGCTTTAAACCTGCTTAGTCTATCCATGGAAACCGAGAAGGATTTAACGACGCACGAAAAAGTAAAAGGAAATTCGCTGGACGATCCTTTAATCGTGACGTTTTAGTCGGAACGCTTAGAGAATGGGCGTCGTGGGGTGGTGATGTTAGCTGGTAGATGGGTGAATCATGCAAACGAGGCGGCTGAAGGGTATGTGAAATTTCGCAAAGCGCTGAATTCAGGATTTTAAGAGAATAATTGCATTGATGATTATGAGAATGGTTTAAGTTAAGAATGTAGAAAAAGGTACTTTATTAATCGAATAGCATGGAAATGAACTAAGTCGCGAAAAATAAATTTTAAGAATAAATTTCTGACTTACGATTAGATCACTCTCATATTCACCGGTAAAATTGTGGTATTTCATATTTGAAGAAATTCGACATTCTATGTAACAGTTGCAATTTTTCTCTCATTTCCCTCACTTTTGAAAAAAATATAGAAGTATTAGCCAAACTGAGACGATGAATTATATTCGTTTAATATTTAATAATATTTTATTTACATACTGTAATATTTTTCCTATAAGTAATTATTTATTTATTATTTACCTACAACCTTGATTATTGTATTCAACTTTTCACATTCAATTCACAGTGGTCCTTGGTAACAGAATTTTACCCTTGTTACGAGCACTGAAAGTCGAAATTTCTACAAAGTTATGGTTCTTTAAATAGCTTTCAATGAGGAAAGAAGATCCTTTTGTGCGGACTTCGAGTGAAGGAAACTGCAGAAGGCGTGATCCCAAGGGATCAATGTTCCTTTCTAAAGGAAGAAATATAACTTCTGGAAGGTTTTCTAACCCATACAATGTGATCTTCATCCCTTCACAGAATATGGATCCAGTAACGCGAAATGTAACAAGTAAAACAGGTAGTCAAAAAAATCGTGAAGGCAACTTAAATATATTAAGAACTCCACAATAAATAATTATTACAAAGTATTGCTATATATATATTTTTCTTTTTACCAATTTTATTCTTCAGTAACAGAAATATTAGTACTTATTATAGATATTTCAATGATGTTTGATACGCAAGATAAATATCTCAGATTTCTCAAATATCTTGCAAGGAACTCTCGATTTTGCCTGGTCATCTAGTAGGGAACAAAAATGCAAGGCACGAAGAGGCCTTTTAAATGTCCCATTCTATGCTAGCAACGTCTACGCAACACTTCTCTATATATCTTCAAAGAACAGCTGAGTTTCGACCTGCTCCTGACTTTAAGCTGCCAGGCAGGTAAAAAAAATCGGGTAAATGTACCGTAGAGCTTGGAAATCAGCCGTAGAACGGGAAAACAGTTCCAGCTGAGCCTTTCAGGTCCTTTACTCTTACAATCACATGTTTTTCCTTTAAAATCAGCGAACCCAGGATTTGTAGCTTCACGTAACTTTTGTGAAACGAATGTAACTAACGTTAAAATTGAAAACCATAAACCGATCCTTATTTACCTACTTAATATTCGTAGTATTTCAAATCAATACTAAGTCGAAGCAATAATTCAAGCACACCTGTTATAATTAATAAAGAATCCGCAAAATAGGGACAAATATCATGCTCGCAAATAACGACCGTTGCAAATAAATACCAGTCACACATGGAGAATACCCTTTAAGTCCCAAAGTTCGTTAAACCAAAAATCGGAAGAATCAAAATCTGCTGAAAGCAGCCTCCTCCCCGAAGAAGGAACAAAAAAAGACATCACACCAAAGGACGAAAGAGAGCAGAAAAAAAATCGCAGGCCCATTCATCACGCTCCGTACGAGCAGCACCCCGTAGGGCCCCGATGGTGGTGGCCCATAATCCAAACGAGCTCGGGGGTCGTAGATTAATAATTTACGCAACTAATCGCGGCCGTCCAGCGTCCCTTTTGTCCCTGTTCACCGGGACGCATTTCCGTCACTCTTTGGGCCCATTATACGGGGCGGAACTTTCTTGGCTCGGCGTGCATGCGTTTGTTCCCGACCGGCTCGACAAAGGCGGCTCGAAAAAGATGCGTGGCAGGTGCGTACGCGTGCCCGTCGTCCAATGGGGCACCGCCGTGTGCCCCGTTCACCAGGGGCCTTAGTCCCATGCGTTTTACGTAGTGATGGGAACAAGTTCGATATCGCATCCAAGTTAATTCAAACGATAAAAGTTTCTCCTCGTAGAATTCGAGTATTGTTCGTAATAACAGACGCGTTGCTTCATGTTCTTGTGTATTTACAAAGTACTCGTAACAAGTACTTGTGAGTAGTTTGACGTTTAAAAGGAACGAATGTAGTGAAAATGGTACTCGAATCTCAAAAATTCTAGCTCTACGATTTTACTCGAGTTCGATATTTTAAATGAAATTAACTACCTACTGCAAATTTTACTTCCGCTTAAAACACACGTTGAGGAACTGAATTTGTTTCAGAAAGGTTTAAATTGTATCTGAAGGTACCATTTACGTTTATCGAAATACTTGTATATAAAAAAATCAAAAGCTACTTCTCTTAGGTTTCATTTCTACTTGAAAGTACTATTTCATATGTTTTTCAAAGTACCTACAGGACAATCGAAACGTTGCAATTGGAATTCGAACCTACTTACAATGTTGTTGATCCCATCGCTAGTTTCATGCCTACTAGTCGGCCGAGAGAGCTCCAACAAACCAACAGGGACGAAAGGGTAGAGAAGAACTAAAGAGGGAGGGAAAAAGAGGAACGAACACGGTGCACCTTGCGTGGCTGGTCTCGATTCCATTGACAGAATTCCCCTGTTACGTTTCCCCTGAAACGTCCTGCTCCGGCCCGAAAAAGGCGCGGCCGAATTAATTGCCGCGGCCCACTATGTGGGCCACGCGTCTCAACGCGGCAAATTATGCGAAACGGTAATTTGATTGCACGCGAGCCTCCGACAACTGCTTGTCTTGTAATATGAAGATTAGGGATCATGAAGAATTCGCGAATTATGGTCATTTCTTTCGTTTCCCTTTTTTTTTTCTTACATAGGTGTGATGTTCAGTGATGGTTATCATTTTGAGTGTCTGTTAAAGAAACGATGTTTCTACCGAACTAGAAAAAATATTTTATTTTTAACCCTTTATTATTATTTTATTAGTAGAACTCTTTAATAATACATGTCTTCGCACTGCAAAAATTAACATCGGATTAAATACAAAATATCGAAATATTAATTATATAGCATAATTTCACACAACGTAATGGTAATATATAGTATTATAATCATAAGCATTTTAGCATATGTAAAGCACAGACTTCTAATGTTGTATGGTGTGAGATACAACTGGGGTGTTTGCTGATGGGGTAGATTGGGGTGGTCGGAAGTATGATACCGAGGAGAACACCTGTCTTATTGTTCGTTTTTACGGCGGATACGTGTAATGAGATTTATCGACGGGGTAGTAGTTGAGTTGTAAGAGAAAATTCTGAGATTGTTTTACAACGATACGTCATTATCTACTTGCTGTTGAAAAACTAAGGAAAAATTAATTACACGAAAAAGTACTGAAGAGTAATTTTTGAGAATCAATACCTTTAATTTCGCATCAAATTATTAACAAATTAAATAATTTTATTCTGAACTCCCTCCTTGTTAATGGTTTCATCCCTTAAAAACGGTGACTACCCGAATTTTTTCGGAAAATCAATACAGTTTGACAGAAAATGGAGGAAATCGGGAAGCAGCCACCACGACTTTCTACGGTATAGTGCAGTGCGAATTCGTGCAAAGAATGGGCGGCCATACGATAACCATAAGGGAAATCGAGTTCGCGAATCCGACAGGTGAAATGCGAGCCCGGTCGATCAACAGACATCGATCGGCAAACAAGAACGTTCCCAGCCAGTCGTTATCGTCCACCTGATACACGCGACGATCGTTTTACTAATTCCTATAGGTGTCCGGTGAAGTTGCAAACAGGAACACGCAAGTGTCTCGTTACAGGGAATTGGAGCATAATCTGTGATAAAGGTTCCAGATATCTGAACGAAGATTGGGTCGACGAAAATTAAATTAACTTAAAAAATTAATTTCCAAACGCAAACTGTTGTAATTAAAATAGATAAATGATTTCTAAAATTATTTTTATTGCATAAATTAAGATGCAATTAATAATCGCTTAACCGAACAATAATTAACCGTGTGTTAACATCGATCTTAAAATTTATACTTCATTCTTAAAAACAATTTTTCGTAACTTTTCATCAAACACCGCTTAAACGATACTTTCAATAATTTTTCAATACTAATTTCAATAATTTTCGTAAAATTATAGTAATTTTCGTAAAAATTAAATATTTTTAAATTATTGGCAATTATTGGCAACTGGGGACATTTACTCTCCGATCGTCGATCGGCAAATTATTTTCCCCGTATTACTCTCCGAAGGCAACTTTGCAAAGAAGTTTTTTTACAATCTACTCAAAAGGCAAACGGCTGTTTTACACTACGAGCTCGTATGCTGTTGCCTCGTTATTAACAACTACACATACTTCATCGTGTTCTTTTCTTATTTTGACTTCGCAGCTGTTTCATTGGTTCCCGATCGGTTCCCGATAAAGAACTACGAAATCCGCAAGGTGGCAATTCGTAGCATTAATGAAGACGGGAAACGTGTAGCAGCAACATGGAGGCACAGGGAAACTCATCGACGAGTTATTAATCGATCGGACGAAAGATTAGCCCTAAGAATATGTAATCGTTGAGCAACGAAGATTATCGAGCAACAAGGTAGACCCACTGTTTCATTATACAATCTGAATAAGTTGTTATCGATCGACAACAGAGGGGAAGACAGATACACGAAGGCAATATGTTGCAATTTTCGTTTCAATTGAGAAATCGGTTGCCAGTGACAGCTTACTGATCGAGAAGCTCATAAACATATTAATAAATTATTGGCTTATCGAATCAAGATAAATTCTGTTTAATCAAATGTTATTATTCATTGTAACACCTCGATCTGTGCGAATCAGAGATGATGTTGAATGAAAAATGAAGTGTAACAGAAAAATTTTAGTAAAATTCTTTAACATAATTCTTTTAATTATTCATTCGTCAATTAGATCAATTTTACCATTCCCAAATTAAAACTTAATCCATTAACTTCCTAAAGTATACTGGTCTACAACTTTAACGTTTAGCTTTTCTTTAATTCAGGCCCGATTACAAGAGACACCCTCGAAGTTTCTACAAACTTACAGATAAAATATTCAGCAAGAAGTTTTTCAAAAAAAAAATAGAACTTCCTCCTTAATTTTAAAATCTGCACGAATTTACCTTCCAACGCAAAATTAAAATTATATCGAAAGATTTTCTTTCTCGACTCTAACAAATTTACTTTTCGGAAATATAACTATGCCCACCTCTGAAGTGCCTCCATTATTTTAAGTATTATAATAACCGGAGACACCCCTTATTATGGTAATCCCCAAGTGTATACTTCCCTGAAAATACTCGAAATGGGGTTGCGGCACAGCACCTGTGCAACTGCGAGCTTCAAGTATCAGCCAGCATGCGATTCGCGCCGAAAAAAGCTAGCCCAAACAGTGCGCGTAATAAACGTGGGCGAGGTGAAAGTATCTCGCGGAATTCAATAACAAACGGGACACAGAAACAAGGAAGAACAGAAGAGGGCACGTGCCGCCTCTGTCCGTGTCAGCACCGGCGAGCCTTGCGGCCGTTTTAAGCAAAGTTCATTACCTCCGTAAGCCGAGGAGGAGGAAGAGGACTCTTCCACAAAGGAGTAAGCACTCGCTTGAGTCACGTCGCGCGTCTCGTAGTCGGAGTTCGAGGCTCCTGAGCGAGCTGGCGGGTTCGTTTCGTATTCAACGGCGAACGAACCGGGGTATTCACTGTAAGTCGGCAAGACCAGCATTTAATCGAGCTTCACGGAACAAACGTGGCCGAACGGCAGAGAAAAACGACCGTAAACGCGAGCGTATTGGAAATGGAGGCGGGCTTCGTGCGCGGAAACCCGAAGACGGTGATGACATCGTATGGCGACGGGAAATGGTGGTTTGTTTTTCTGTCGCGTGACCCGGTCAAGATTTGTTGTAAACGACGACACTGAGATTTATACGTTTCTAATTACTGAAGAAATTTATATTAATAGCGAAAAAGTCTATTGCTGTGCTATAATTATTCCACAAATACGACAAAAGGGATCCGCATCTATAATAATAGAAATGATTTTGTTCCGCTTTGAGCAATGACACTGCGACATATAAAACACGCAAAAAGATTTCGAAACGTAGGTTTTAATTTACTGGAGAAGCCACGATCAAGAAGCCAGGACAAACAAGAAAGTTTCAAAAAACCTTTGAATAATGTTTGAAAAAACTAAACAAGTGCTTGCGCTGCAGAAAATAAAAGAAGAGCAAACGATTGCTACTTTCAAGATCATGCGTATGATCTCGGTATCCTACAATATCGAAGAACTTTGTTAATCTACCAACCAACCCCAAATTGGGAATCGAATTTTCGTCGAAATTCGTCGAGTTGACAAGTTCGCAAAGCTAGGAATCATTCTTGTTAGCCGTGAACACGATGTATTCGTTGACGCAACAGGCTTTGAACATGCGTATACACGCGGAACCATAATCCACGTGAGGTATAGCGTGTACTGTAGGAGGAAACGCGATCTCCACAGGCCGTAGATCAAAGTGAAACTGTTTCAATGCGTGTTCCCAACGCTCCGCAGACGGTCCTCGAGTGGATCGAAGAGGGAACGAAGTTTTGAGTGGAAGAAGATGAAAAAAAAAAAAATAGACACGCACAGAGGAAAAAAGGAAGGGAGAAGGAGCAGAAGGGGGAGGCATTCGGGTTTTTCTTTCGTTAAGTGCTCTTCAATACGCTCCGTTCTGTCCGGGATACGATTATCCGGCGAGTTTTAATCCGATATCAAGTCTTCAAAGGATACTCGCGAAGGAGTAGCGTGGTCATTAATTCCGCGTACTCTGCGCGGGCGTGTTTTTGAGAATGTTTAAAGAGGATTGATTATTCAAGTTTGAAGAGCTGGGTATTGTGATCCGGGAATAATTGATGCGATTGTTTTTCAGGGTGGAACTTAACGTAAGGTTCGTTTCAATTTCACGGTGGAAGCATGTGAGAAAGTGTTTAAGAATAATTACGAGACAATCATTATGTTATAGAATTTAATATCTATGATTTCTAATGAATGATTTGAATGTATTCTATCGTGAAATCTTATACGCGTTACAATTGGAAGAAAAACTTACGTCGTTAAAAGAGCTATTTCATCTTCAACGGTGAAATCAACACTCGCATCCTTACAGAATATTTCGACAATCCTTAGATCGGATACAAAACACAAACAGCACTTACCTGAAACACAAAAGACACCCTAATTAATATGACAAAAGTTATATAGCAAAACAAATTAACAGCAGAAAAGCTCGTGAATTGTAATCTCCTATGTTAGCTTCGATATTAATCCATAATATTCCCTTAACGAAACCAGATATCAAAAATAAGCTACCCCAAAAAGGTAACCTAAAATTTTGCAAAGCAACCTATACTCCTATGCTCGGCACTTCACGCGACCCTCTGAACTTTTCACTTCAACCCCGTCATCCGACGGATAAATCAACCCCCCCCCCCACCATCTGGTCACCCGAAACAACCAGGTTCGAACATGAAATACGGGTTTCTCGCGGGGGACACGCGCGAACCGGGTGCGATGAAAAATTCCGCGTGCAACAGGCGAGTGGCTGTCTGAAAAGGTGAAAACATCTGGCGCCAGGGTGGCTCATCGCGCACTATATCGGAATGTCGACGAGCGAGGGAAATAGGGTGGTGGGGAGGGGCTGGAAAGGCATGAGATATATATTTGAATAAAACCAAAGGTGGCGGAATGCGCCGCGTCCCCTTTTGAATTTCGACGTCCTCCCCTAACCAGAAACCAGCTGAAGTTCACCAGCCTCCCCCCGTGAGGCTGTTCCAGGATACCGATGCTCCTGATCGAGCACAACAAGCACACGATCGTGCCTGAAACACCGGGCATCCCTCTCCCGGTTCGATTAATGGTGGATCAGACGAGACCCTTTCGCGACCAAATTATTATTATCTTGCACCCCTGTTATGTTAATGACCGAGGGTTCCACTCGCGGCAATGGGAGAAGGGAGTAGAACAACGTGCAGAATTTCTTTTGTGCAAGTGCACGGGGATTCTTTTGTCTTTGGCAGGCGTAAGGTGAAAGACTGACGAGTTTGGGGTTTTCGAAAGCATAATGAACAGGCGGGGATCGGCTGAAGATGCACCAGAGGAGTATTACAATAATTGTGGCAGTCATTGAGAGTTGGAACCAATGATACTGGATTTCGTGTATGAATTTTTACAATCTCGCAAATATACTAACAAGCATACTATAAATTTAGTATGCTGAAGTAAAGTAAAAATGCTGATGTTTTTGAAGATTTAGAGACAACGAAGGAAATGAAAGATTTTGGTCATAGAACTTCCTTCTTGGAGAAGATTCTAGGTTTACAGGAAAGCTTGAACATTCTACGAACAGATAGTAAGAAGGAAACGATGGGAGAGGACGGGGTGATGCAACGAAAGTCATAAACATGAGGTAGCTAAATGAGAGTCCAGGTATCGGGAGTTTGGCATGTGGTACCCAGGTGTCAATTTAGCCCTAGGAATGGCCCGTGAAAAATCCAGGTGCTTGAGGACGTCCGCCGATACCCGAACGTGGTCTCAATAGATTCTGGATTAAACCCACTGATTTTGCCAGGCGCTGATCATACAGAAGGAACACAGCTGCGTGCCAGAAGTCGGACGTGAACAAACTTCGGAGACACAGGACAAATAGCTCTACTGATTTTGCGCGTACCTTCTTAACATTTTTTTTTTCTTGGTAAACACAGGGGTAAAATTTTTATTATAAACACGTATCAAAAAATAACTATTTTTCGTGTCAGTTTTATGGAACAAAAAATTATGCTTGTTAACTTTAAGAAAGGATGGATACTAATTTCCTGTATTAGTTTTGTCTTTTTGGTTAAGCTTGATGAATTACTTTTATAGGTAAAATTTCAGTTTCATAATTACTTAATTATCAATGATCTATTAAATTAATTCTACGTGTTCAATAATCGAATGCTTCCAAACCTTTTTTTAATCAATCAAAATATGTATCTGTATCACTGATATTTATAAAAATGTATGGCGGTACACAAGAAAATATAACGCATTTCATAACTGTCTGAATCTATATTTTCTACGCGATGCTCTCAGCTGTCTATCGAACCCCCGCTTCTTTATAGGACAACTGCTACTAAATAGTTTGCGGAGTAACCGAGTACCACGTGGCTTATCGACAGGAAACAGCCCTTTTTACAAACCATCCCCGCATGACGATGTTCAGAAATTCGATACATTAACGGACGCTTAAACATTTCGAGATGATCGATAGATCTACCTCTTATGATACGTTTATATGCTTTCAGGGGGTGGACTTTGGCCCCGTACACTTATCAAATGTCACTCCCTGTATCCTACGTGGGCTGTTTCAATTACTTTTAATTGCCAATCGTTAAGTGTATAATACTGTTTACGAATTAAACTTGGATGCAATAATCTTATGAAACCATCAACTTTACTATCATCTTCAATGTGATTAAATCAACAAAAAAAAAAAAAACTAAAAAAAGGCTCGTTCTATCGACTTCAGCTTGCACCCGAAACCACCCTTGCTTCTACGCTATCTCTAATTTCACACACCTCTAAAAGCCTCTAAATTAATAAGATCCACTAACAAGAATCCAAAGAACCCAAAAGTTGTAGGAACCCCACAAAAAGAATGAATCGAAACCAGAACTGCATCGCCATAGGATCGATGTCAGCTGAATCGTCCACTTTGCACAGGACGCGCAGAAACAGTCGACCACCCTGTCTTCTATTTAATTTTTTAAACAAAGGGGGACCATGTTGCATGGCACGTCTCCTTTGTGAGATGGCCCGTAAAAGGTTGCACACAGGAGTAACAGGTTGCAGAGGATACGAGCGAGCACCGTTGGTAGTACATAATTAAGAAGTTCGAGGGTTCTCCGAAGGAGGATCCTTAATTCGAGCAAACGGCGTCTAGCTCTTTTTTTTTCGGGGTCTCAACCCCCTCGTGCAATTTGCATAATCGGGTAATTATAGAGGTAACCCAGTTCGACGAGCTGACACTCTCTTTGCAGGGCTTCGTGTCGCGTCGAATCATTTTTACTTTTACGAACGCTTATCCCGGCGATTTCAGTGCTTCAGAAGTGTCTCGTTGAAGAGAGTCTTCGCTCAAGGTGCATTAAACTTCCTAATTAGCGGAGAAGTTTAATACTCTGTAAGAATTCTTGCGAAAATAATTACTTGCAGTAAATGAATTAAGATCGACAATCAATGTTTTCCATTTTAATGGAAAATTATTTAAATTTATAAATATCTTCAATGATTTTGTGCGCAAACGTTTAAAATAATGTAATAGGAAAAGTTTTAATATTGCAAGGGTTAATGTATGGCGAAGGTTTATTCTTCAAAGAATATTTACGAAAAATTATTATGATTACAATTATAATGTACAATATTTAAAAAAAGCGGGGAAAAAGCTACATCCTGATCGTTACAGCCATATACTATGTCAGGTTTTTTATACCTGATGTAAAATAAAAATTAATTGAATAAAATTTGTTTCATATTAAACAACTTAAGGAAAGCAGACTGCTTTTAATTGAACGTTGTTTACACTCACTTTGTGGCAAAATACATATAAATGAAAATAAAGTATATTCATTATCCGTTTTGAATTGTATTGGTAGCTTTATCTTTAAAAAGGATCTCTTTAAATTTTGCATACGGAATAACTGCTGCACTCGTGGCAAAAGGTAATTTAAAAAACTGCACTTCTGACCACCTGCTTTCACCTCGGAATTATGCAATTAATGTTACAAGAGCGTTAATTCTCGGGTATATCGTAAATGAGTAAGCACTTCGAACGAGAAACGCATGGAAAGTCATTTTTCATTTCTCTACCAATATCGTAAAAATAAATATTAACGGTCAACTAATTTGTTCTTAACAGCTTTAATTGAATTTTATCAATATTACGATCTCAATCTCGTTTCAACGAAGAAATTGTAGAAAGTGTGTCACTGAAAAAGTTGTTGATTTACGAGCTAGATAGAGTAATTCCTGTTACTCATTGAAAACAATTTAATGTTTCGTTGAAATATTTTTTAATGTAAATTATAAAAACAACGAAGAGAGCATAGAGAAAAATTTTTAACAATTTTTAGGCACTCCACCACAATTAATAAATTTCTTAAAAAAAAAAAAACGTGAAACTTCGCACACCTAAAAATTCCAGAAATTAATATAATATCAATGATGGAAATCCTATGTAATAAAATTTCTTTATTTGTCTATCACCGTAACATAAATCCGAAGATTAAGTGAAAATAACAGTAAAGCTGAACATGGATGCATCGCATTATTGTGCTCTCAATTACTCTCGCGACCAAAAGAATCGCAGGAAACCGCAGGAAAGGAGGCAAAAGCCTCCAGGAATCGCTCCATCCGTCCAAGATAATTTTATTAAGCGTTCGTTGCCAGGCGGAGGTGCTCTTCCTCGCAGTCAGAGAATGTCAGCTGCCTCCTGGGGTCTCTCTCGGCGTGTACAAGCCAGACGGCATTGTTCGATCAACAATACTCAACCGAACCGCTCACAACATATCCCATTCATTTCATCCACCCACTTTATATTACCCCCGTGCCCACCCCCGACGGATAAGGGGAGGGGAACAGGGGTCAACGACGAGGTTCAAGAAAACGTCGTGTCCGTTCGCAGTGCGGAAGAAGCCGTCACCCTCTTCGGCAAACCCTTTTTTTTTCCACGGCTTTCTTCAAACTCCGTGGTGGCTTACGGAAAGGGGGACAACCTAGTCGTGATAGTTTTCTTTTTGCAAAATGTTTGCCCTCGTACGAATGAATGAACCAGCGTGTTCAGTCATTGGTTCATTAATCTAATAGTCTGGCAAGGGATAATTGGAATTTAATCAGTTTCGTAGCGGGTACTTTACTTCAGCTATCGTCTTGATTTTTTACGCTTCAACAACAATAGAGTACGAACTCATATCAAATAAATTCAAAAATATATAAATCACTGAATGGATGTCTGGAAAGAAGGGCGTATATTATAAATTTTCGAAATTTTTTCTTTTTCTGAAATTGTAATATCTTATGCGATGAGAGAACGGAAGAAGATTGTATGCGATCAAAACTCACCGTGGCAAGTTCATTGAAAAGTAATAAAAACAGTACGTCAAATTAAAAAAAAAAATGTATCTATTATACGTTTTTACAAATCAATATCAACAGTGTAAACAGTAATTCCTTATACGCAATTTTGTAATTGTAGAATTTATATAGGAAAGAAAGCCGTATGTTACACTATGCCTCTGCAGTAAGCAGCAAACCGTTTCTCCGCTCCCCTATAAAATTTATGAAATGTAATATACACCTTTTTTCCAGACACCTATTATAAATTTCACTTCTAACCCTTCTATTTCAACACCTCCAAAACAGTATCAGACAGTATGCTAATGTGTATGTCAGATCATAATTAATTAGGGAACCGTGACACTCAAAACGCACCAGACTCTAAGGAATGGAAAGGGATGCAGGTAGTTCATCGTCGTCGAACCTGCAGAATAGACCTGAAGCGTCTCGTAGGTGGCTTCCACCGGCTCTTTTCTTCTCCTCAAAGGTCTAAGAGCGTGTCTAGTGTCCGCAGGCTTTTTGTCCGGGAGAAGAAGCCGAAATCTGTGCACCACGTGCCTCGAAGAACCTCGAGTCAATGAAGCGAGGAAAACCGAGGGCACGATCCTGACATTTTTCAGGTAACGGGAGAGCCACCGCTTTTACGCATTGTCCGGAGTTCACGAACACTGACAACGATTGCTGTCTTTGGAATTCATCCCCCATAAAGCTCCTGAATCCCCCATATCATTATGGACGACATATTATAGTCGCAGTGATTTGCATTCTTCCCTGTAGAGCGTTAAGGAGAGTACCGAACCGAGCTCGAATTTTTATTCCGTACCTTTAAATTCAGTCTACTCCTTAATACAGTAGAACGTTGATTATCAACGCACCCCTCGAAATAAATTTGTAGAAAACGAATTTTTCTTTTTATTTTTTTATCACTACGTTGTATACCAAAATTTCATAAAAATTGGTGATTATTAATTCGTGACGATTCCTTGTTAAATTGATTATCTAAAAATAAGATTACTTCGATGGATTGATCTTTCGATTAATTCATATAATCGACGTTTTATCGCATAAAATCTGCACTTCTCCCGCACGAGAACTTGGAGTTTCGTAAATGACCAGCTACTAATTGCTCTTTGCAACTGCAAAGGCACTACTTAATTCAGACTCGATAGTCCGTTTCATCAAATCTCAACAACTCCCACCCATGAAACCACCCTATGACCGCTCACCCCCAAACCACTTCACCCGGCCGCAATATCCACAAATCTGTCCTTAAACAAATCCTCGAACCTATCACCGATGTATCTCCCATCAGCGTCCGCTAACGCTGACCAATTCTAACGGCCGATCAACGATTGCCGCAGGACCATAAAATCAGCGGATCGTTAAGGATCGATTGTCCGAAAGTTTACGACTTCAGGACCGACCAGCGGCGACAATGGACGTCGGTCAGCGGATCCGTGGAAACTGCGTGTACGAAACAACCGACCCCATTGTCTTCCCTTAGGTCAGTCCACAAAGGGAAGATCGTTTCGAGCACCGACTCGATCTATTCGCTGGCAAACTGCATTAACTAACGAGGAACCGAGTGTTCCTTTCTTTTCTTTTTTTTTTCGACTGCGGTCGATTCCGATTTTTATCGTGCCACGGAGAACACGTGGTCGCGCAGTATGGCCCCGTTAATAAAGTGGAAAGGAGGCGAGGCCCAGTTCGGACCTGGGCGACTCGGTTCCGCTGGAGGAACTTGGCACGCGCCAAACCGAGTCAGCTGGTGACGATCGGCGAACGGTACCCATACGATGCCTGGCGCGTTCGACAGCTTTTTATCTCGAAACAGTATCTCGTGGTATTTCGTAAACGTTGTTAGCGACTACCGAAAGGTGAAAGGGATTCCGGGGGCACACGCATGAGTTGGTAGATCGACAGGATCGATAGATCTATACGAGTAGGTTCAATGTTTAACGGAGGATGGTGAGGATACCGATCTGTTAAATATCAAACTTGTTTTTCTTAATTCCGTTTTGGAATACAGTATTGAAAGTTCGTTATTCCCTTCGTACAAATTCGATCGAAAAGAGACTTTGATAGATTCTTAATTGAGAAGAAGTGTTCAATCGCTACTTCGACAAGCAATTAAGACTAGCAGCTATAAGAAATTGACACTCATCTCGGATATTGTTCACCTAAAGCTGACTAACCATTTCAGTCCACTTTAATACATCATATCTTAATACTGGTCCCTTTTGTGAATACTGATTAACAACGTTTCAATTACACAATCCGAACACCCATAAAGAGGTTCCCTGCGACTCTGTCTCGCGATTCCTGCGCCGCAATATTTTCTCAATTACAGGAACAGACGTCAACAAAACGTTGGGTACCCTTTTTTCATTTCCCGAATGATGCTCCCAGAAAGATAAGGGGACGCACGGTTCAATGCTCCCCGGTTTCTAAAGCTCGCCTCAATCTCTCTCTTCTTCCTCCCGTCATCGTCATCATCGTCTTAAGTGTCTTCTACACCCCGTACTTATCCCCTCCACGGCGGCCGGATAGCCACGCGCCACCATACTCCATTGTCTTCTCACCAACAGCCTCCCTCTCTGTTCCTCCCCCTCTTTCTCTTTTTCTCTCTCTCCCCCTCACCCCTCCATCTCTCTTTCTCTTTTTCTCCCCTTGCCTCCGCCTCGCCTCACCCCCGCCCCCGCCCCCCGTCTTTCTTTCGTTCTCCGGTCCTTCTCTCGAGTCTGAAATTTTCAACATCTGTCGAGCCTCCTCCTACCACCCTTAATACGTTCACTTGGTAACAACGCCGTCCCCGTTCCTCGCCTGCTTCCTGTGATCCCGAGATCCCAGGATCTCTCGTCGACCAGTGGCCGACCAGAGGGGACCGGCGGCGTGTTTCTAGACAACGAGTCTGCCGCCGGTCTCTCTAGCCGTGACCGTTCAACCGGGAACTCGTGCATCGGGCACGAAGAGTTCGCTGGACTGCTGAATTATGCATCGCGCCACTTCGACAAGCAGGAAGCTGGGAAACAGTGCCGGCTCCGACGTCGATTCGCTACTCGAGCCGTGATTGGCGACGCTAAGCAGGCTCGCGAGATGCAAGATTGCCGCCGGGGATGCTTTGGAAATGGGTCAGAATGCCGGGTACGATTCAGATTGGCTGCGGCAGTGTGTAGTTCTATTTGAGTTTTCTCGATTGCGGTGGTCGGGTTGAAAATTTCCTTCGAGAATAGTCGATTGTGTTCGGAATCGGATATTGGTGTGCCAGAAGCTATTAGGTGTATGCAAGAGTTTCGGTCCTATCTTTCCAGCGTTCTGATAATTCCGATAATTTGCCTCTTTTCTAAGTATCTATAAAGTTAACATTAACGAAACGAGGAAAAATAATTGGCAGATTAATTTATAATAATCATGCTGTACGTAAAGAGAATTAAGGAAAAGCTGATAACTTCGTTGAATATCCAACAACTTCCGTTCATTAAAATGGAAGAAAGCGTACAAATATGAAATAGCAAGTGAAACAAATTAATACGATAAATATCCAATATTGATATCCCAATAATCCTCCAGGAATTATACAATTCTAATCCTTCGAAAACTGTCTGCCGTAAAAACCAAGGGACCCTCTCCAACCCGCTAAGCCCTTCGAGCCCCACCTTCACCAACTCCCCCGACAGCTAAGCAACTTCCACTTGATCCAATTGAAACCGAACTCCCCTCGTCTCGCCACCCACCCAATAATCAACTACCCCCCGAGCGAACTCCGGCACAAAGCTGCAGAACCTCGGCTACCTACGTTTTTCAAACGGCGGCTCGCAACTTTCCGCGGCATTATCATTTAATTGCTCGGCGTGTTTCTCTTCCGTGTAGCGTCCGCTTGGTCCTGTGGATGGCCGGGGACCAGGAGGCGATTCGAGGACGTCGGACCCGGCACATCTGCCCGTTTCGTTGGCAGGTGGCGACTTATCCGCTTCTCTTCTGCTCCTCTCCCGCCTGTTGTTCCCCTCTCGCTCGCGATCGCGATCGTTTTGCTCGCCCGGTCCCTGTCCGTCGCGTGGTCTGGCCGCGTTTTCTTTCCCACCTCTGACCGCCTCTCTTGAAGAGAGCCACGCGACAATACCGCGGCTGGCGCGTGTCAGCGTTCCCACCACGCCACACCGCGTTCAGAATGTCCGTGGCCCGTGCAGAATTGTCGAAGGAAGTGCCGCGGCTTGTAATTATTAATCATTAAAATTACTTCGCGAGCAATCGCGTTTTTTCGTCGGCCAACAAGGGAGCAAGACCGATTGGCCGACTTCGAGAGATCATGACGTGCTTTGGATTGATGTGCTACCCTACCGGTAAATACAGTGCAGCTCCGTTTTATACGAATTTTATTAATATTTATTATTAGATAAATTATTTTTGATGAATTTTTAATAAATTATTAGGTGAATATTTATATTTATTTGTTGTTATTGGGTAAATGAAATTTTAGCGAAGCTCGATCAATTCAATTCATTGGGGATAAATACTCGTACGAAGGCAAGTTCCTATTATCCGACTATCGCTACAAGTCTGAAAGTAATTCCGAACTTTTGGCTGGTATCATACGGGGTGAGCCTCACAACTTGGGAACTATTTGTCATAAAAATCAAAGATTTCGAATGAAAATGGTATGGTATATTAACGATAGAACTACCGACAATTAATTAATTAATTTGCATGGAAGGGATCAAATTGTAAAATATATGAAAAAATACTGAATACACAGAAAATAAATCTTTATTTATTCCTCTTGTAGAAAATCATTGTAAATTTTGGAAGCCTCACCACGGTCAATTTATAAGATTGCTATGAATAAACAGCAATTGTTCATTTCGACTGTTCTGATAGTTTTAGCGTTAAAGTATCACAAAAATTATCATGTATATCTCCCTTGATACCATGCGACTTATATTTGAAACCTTTTTTTCTGTAACAACTCGCGAGCTATTTAAAGTGATCAAGCTATAACGCTCACCCTTTACGTGCAATAACTTGCAATCGTGCACACGAAATCTGTACGATCTCTGCTTCCACGAGCGATCATGTCGTTCGATGGACGGATAAATATTTATGAGCAGCAGCGCGAGAAATAAAACTAATCATGATTCAAATGAACAGCCGATAAGCAACATATTATACACCCCGTTGCATCTTCCGCCGAATTAAGACGATAAGCGCGGCTACTTTGTTATTACAAGCTCGACAAACAGGTGGTTGAAAAAAACGTTTCTCCTCGAGTCACTCGAGGTATGTAGCCGAGAAACGGGGCTTGTATTTACAACGAAGCAGGTGTCGATCGATTTCACAGACCTCTGGCAGTAATGTCCAATTTCGAAGTCGCTGCGTCTCGTCGCATCGAAAGCTCTTCGCGGAGAAGACGCTAGACGCGAAATTACGATAAATTATCGACTTGACAGGGTGTATTCGACCGTTTCGGATATTATGTCAGCGAATGCACACGAAAACGTCACGGTGCCGTCGATTCGATTGAGAAACAGCACGGGCACGGAGCAAACGAAGGGAATTTTTAAACTCGATTATATTTAGCGTCGCCCGAGGGGACACGCCTACACCTGCTCGTGGAACAACACAATTTTCCAAGTTCTTTCTCTGAGAGGTATACGTTCTGACCCACTATTACTTTCAGTAACATCTTATTTTACGATATCATGGCAATAACGTTCAACTGGCTGTTTATAACGCCGTGTAATATAAAATACACATATTTATGTATTGATACATATGTATCTACTGATCAGACTTTATTTCACCGATCTGCTACTGTGCTATTGTATTTTATTGCTACAACATTCTGCAGATATCAAACAATTCGTTCGTAACGATTGTTAATTTCTAGCTTCCAAATCAACGCTAGGAATTTAAATAACATCATTTTGATAATACTTAACAATAAACGCAACGGTTACAGTCATAATACTCGATTAACGATACACATCAGAAGACTACTGTAGATTTTTGACCAAATTCATACTTTTATGACTAAAACCACAAGTAGACAAATTTAACCAGAACCCTTTATTAACTCTAATAATATTACCTGAGATGTTCCATTTCTCTTACACATTTAACTTTGCTGTAAATCTATAACTTTCACCGATATTGGAATAACAGTATCTATCTCTAACACCTAGCCAACTCTAAATGTCCCGCTCATCTAACCCCACATTGGTACCATTCCCTCTTTCTCTTCTTTGTAATACTCTCGATTCGATCGCCGATTCACGACGCCAATTCTCAGAACCATTCTAACAATAATGGCCGTCGTTAGAACCCGAAACGGCAAATTGCCGATATTTCCCTGCCCCCAAACTGTTCCAGCGTGTCGTTTCGTGTAAGCCGGCTGCCAGCCACGCACCCTCGCACGCTTGCTTCCCGAGGAGGGACAAGAAAGCGGCGGCGAATCCTTATTATTGCCGAGTGAATGCGAAATCCAACGCGATCTGGGCCGATGCACCCTTTCGCAAGCACAATGCGCGGACGTCCACCGGGCCCTGCGCACCCCCTCGACCATGCGTGCACTGTCGCAGCGTTTCCTCGTTCTTTACTTCCACGACGAACAATACCGGAAGCGATCGAGCGATCGTCTGTGCACGAATGTATGGAAAGTGGCTCCGATAAATAGAATTCGCTAAATCGAGCGGAGACTGAATGAATTTCTTCTGACGACAGCTGATGTCGATCACCGGGTCTGTTATGAACAAACTGCGTATAATCATGCGAATTTTTAATAAAAGTTTGTCTTTTTGGTATTTGACGATTAGATAGGGCTCTTCGGGAAAGATTAAATTTATTATGAGCATCGTGATCTTTGTAGCTTTTATCAATATGAGAAATAACTTTCGATACCAAAATATGGTAAATGGTTACTGTAAATTTATTCGAAAATTGTTCTTGGTTACTTTATGAATTAATAAATGATTATCCATAATAATGAAAGAGGTTTAACTGTAACACAACTATTATTCTTAAATAATATTTAACCCTTTCGTCCCGAACGGTACACGTATGTACCAGTACAATTTAAAAATTATAAGTATGTGAAAACGTATTATTTATAATCAATCTAACCTCATGATAGGCATACTTTGATTATTATTGGATCAATATTTATATTCCGGAACGAAAGGGTTAAGATGGTTTTTCAGTGTGTTTCGAAGAACGGCAAATCATAGGTGGAGGGATAAAGAAGAGTTCGTAATTGTACTTCTCTCCTCGAGTGAGAATATCGTGTACGTAGAGGGTGGAAATCCTCGCGACGGCAACGACCAAGGGGTTAATTCGAGCCATTAGTACTTGTCCGAGGGACAAGTGCTAAGTTTCCCACTGTTTGTTCCAACAACTTTGCTGACTCGATGAGTTATGACGTTTCGAATGCGCCCACGTATTCAGCCGAGTTGCAACCCTTCCCGAAGGGTGATACTTCCGAAAAAAAGTCGCAAAAAACGTACAAAAACCGGACAACCCCTGCAAATAGACTGCAGACATCTGGGTGTAGTTCTCAGCGAAGACGTAGATCAATAACGAATACATAACGGTAACAACAGCGGCACGATAGCATAAGTAATAACACTACTCACATGCTGTAATATGGTACAGAACACAACAGCATGACGATATTAAAAAACATACGAACATCACACAGAAAACAGTAAGCAAATGCAATGTACTGGATTAAAAACACTTTTCTACCTCGATAACAGTCTAAAAGAAACAATAGGATCAAATGCAATCACGTTCGCATCTACGAGTGTAGTCGATATTTCCACGACAGAGCATTCGCAAAGGACAAACAACGTTTCCGGAACCTTGCTCGCAACAAAATCACTAGGAAAAAGTTCAGCATCCTCCCTCGTAAATGCAACAACGGAAACGGCAACAGAAACTCCAGAGCGAGCGGAAGAATAATTAATAAAAAAAACAGAGGGAGGCTCTTTCGGGAGCTGAAATTTCGCTCAGAAAATCGAGCGGAACAACAACAACCCTGTACGAGCTCGGCGAGCGGAGTTCAGGGTTATTTTCCGCGATGAATGCCACGTCGAGAGGAGCCACAGGCCCGTACAGACGAAACGTCCGCGTCTGAATCCTTTGATAACGGGGTAAGCCCGATTCCCCGCCGCTACCGGCAGCCGCACGAATTTTCTTCTCTCCCTACGCCAAGTTTGTCGAAGGGTGGTTTCTATAATTGCGAGGGTTACCCATCGCCGTTCTCCCTTAACGAGGGATAAAAGTCTCTCTCGCGGCAGTGTTTCGCCTCTTTTCTCTCCCCGGTTACGTGCGTCGACCCTGACATTTACGCGCGAGCCGAACGCTGGAAACTGGCGGCTTAATTGCGCCAAAGGGTGGCCTCGCATAATTAATCGCGAGCAAGAATAAAGGGGCCCGCGCCTCGCTTCGAACTACGTGGCGGTGGCGCACCGGATCGATCCGTTTGAAAGGGGCTACCGTGGAAGGATCCGCTGGATATTTTAATAAATTTCACCGGTAAACCGAGATTTTTTGCTCTCGTGGTAATCGAAGCGCGGAGATTTTCTAAGCATGGTATTTTTAATCATTCATCGATGAAAGCTTTAAAGAACGAGCGTTAGCCAATATTCTTGGAATACAATTTTCACCACTTCCTTTAGATTTGTTTACATTGAAGCAATGAATGTGTTGGTTTCTGTGTGCTGTTCTATGCATGTACTATTTAAGTGATCACCGAGTATGTTTCACGTACGCAGCAAAGTGTTCTATAATTTTTAAGCGTGAACTGAGAGATGGATTAAGCGTGCAAAGTGTAACGAACGTAATTATTTTGCGTTTCTCGAAGCTGTATTTTTTTTTTTTTCGTAAATTTAGATCTCCCATAGGTGAATAAAAATTGAAAGTCTACCAGTCAGGAAACTATGTTTCATACTGCTTTCTCTTTCCAAACTGAAACTTATCCACATAACCCTTCTTTTTTATTTATTCCGTTTACTTTCCTGAACTCATCGCTGAACTTACGTTCAGGTATTATGAAACACGGTGTATGCCGTATTCTAATATTCTGCTCGGGTTGGGTGAAAGCAGCGTGAGAGTTCCCGTGACCATTAAAAACGGGAATCGCGAAGTAGACAGCCGCGAAACGACGACACGGCCGGCCACGGGGCGGGGGAGGGGGAGGGGGTTCCTAAACCGTCGTTCCCTCTTAAAATTAATCCGCGAGGGTTGCAAATAGCCTCTTTGACGAGCGGCCAATTCTCTCGCGCGAATCGCGTGGATGCCACTCCTCTGCGTACTTTCGCCTATTCTAACGAGGAGAAGAGGAAACGAGAAGAGAAAGAAACGCAGACGGACGAGACGCCCAGTGGTATAGAACCGAATTTTAGCCGGTACAAGGACCGTCTTTCTCTGGTAATTTCCCGTTTCTGTTTTACTTCTCTTTAATTCAAGAGATTAACCCATTAAGAAGCTACGTTGGATAAAAACTGTGATTAAGTAAAATTCTTGTTTCAACTAAAATCTCTGAAACAACCTTCGACAACCACAATATTGCGTAAAAGACGATATTGAAAAATGCAGAAAAGATGACGCAATGGAAGAGTTGCATTAATGAATTGAATAAAAGAAAGTTACAAGTGATTGGTTTTAAGCTTTAGGATAGGGATGACGTTCATTTTGTTTAATTGGGGAAGATGCTTCCGATAAGAGGAAAAAGGATGAACGTTGCAAGACGGCAAGATAAAATTAGGGACTAAGTAGAGGATCCGCCGGCTAAGAATTTGAAGCACGTTTCACTTTTAAATAGCCCAGAGATTGCGGGAAACAATTCAAGTAAATTCCAGTGCTTCTTGTCTACAACATAAATCTGTAGAATGCCGTTGAAACTTCTTTGCTATGCTTCTACGATATAAATCATACAAATTAATGGTAACTTTTGACTGGTGTGTCACTACAAAGGAAACAAAAGAAACAATTGCCGGGTCACGTTTTTTATAAACGCCATTTTTTTCATAACCATCACCTCCCATGCAAATTGTACGTGGCGCTACTGAAAAAGCCTTATCTCCTCTAGTAACCTGACCCAGAGAAAGTTATATAAGAAAGCGTATTTAAACGAAGTAAAGGTCACAAGAAGTTGGCCAAAGTTGACCATTCTTCGCAAGAGAATATCACCTTCTCTCGTTTCACCGGTAAAAACAAAAAATCCATTCAAATCTTATTTAACTTAACGTTCGTCAAAAAAAATTCCTTCCTATTTGTCATCTTTAAAATTAATAACAAAAACGTAAGCCTCCGCGTTCCTTTGCCATGTTACGAGGAAAAAGAAATGAAAAGAAAGATTTTGCGCGAACGCTGAAACTAAATTCGAACGGCGGCGAATTAAAAGCTGATCCTATACCAATGTCTGCGAGGATAAGACGGAAACTGGCTTTAGAAGCTGCTCACCGTCACCGAACACGGGGGCCCCGATGAGAGTAGCCGCAGTTCGCGCCCCGTGGCACGACAGGAACCTTTTCCAATTGACGTCATAGACGCACTCTTTTGCCCTTTTTTCCTCCCCCTTTCGTCCTCGCTGGCCCCACCATAGGCGGTGCAACGGGTTAAGAATACAGCGTGGCGGGATTACTTTCGGCCCGTGTGTTGCAACGTTCTGCACTGGGAATAGCCGGTGGCCAGGGCTGAATTAACAGCCACTATCGAGACTATATGTCCGTGTTTTATGCTCCTGCCAGTCGCTACGCTCGAATTTTACCATCCCCAAATTTTCTTTGACCCCTCGTAACGTTGGAACTGCTAAGGTGGTCGAAGTGGCCGATTTTTAATATTTCATGGAAGCTTTGCAAATTTTGCTGTTGCGTACTTTGGAAAATTTACTGTGATTTCGTGTAGAAAAAATATAAAGAAACGTCTCTTTTCTTTACGTTACATATTTTTTTCATATCTTGGATTTTGTAGTTTCATGAAGTCTTCCTTATTTAGTGATTTGAAAAAGTATCTCTGATAGAGAAGTCGGTGTACGTTTTGTTTGAAATAAATAATTCAGACAATTTTTAATTATCATTTACCCTAATTTTTTCTCGCAGATCTTCAATTTTCGTAAAATTAACACGTATGAAGTTCACTGCAAAAATTAACCGAAGTCGAGTCCAAAATTATGGCTCTCTTCTCTGCGCCACTATCGATCTTGCTCTCTAGGCTGTGTGTAATTACCCTAAAAAGTTTCTACCACTCAACCTAATTTCGTTTGAAGTGCTATTACTTTTTCTCCTTCGTTCCATTTAATTTCAGTGCTCTTTGTCCGCTACAGAATCCATGAAATTTCAAAAACTGCCTTCGCTATATTTTTGTATAATTTCAATTACGCAAATTACCCAGTACAATCTGCAGATACTAAGATCTACTAACGCGGAAATAAAAATTCTGAGTTTCATAAAATTGATCAAAGGGACAGGAGACGTTTACTATTGTTGTCGACAGGCTCGGAACAAAAGTAAAGCCGATTACTTGACGAAGTATCAGAGGGTGTTAACACACGTGTCAAGGAAGACAGGAAGATGGTAAACGGAAGCAGCATACGGCTGCGAGGACGATGGCCTATATGAACACGGAAATACGTGGCGTTGGCATACGCATAGTTCAGGCACGCGTCGTGAACACACGTGTCTGCTATCGTACGTAAAACATTGGCTCACGTGTACACGTAATCTTAACACGATAGATATTTTTGGATACAACATACTTGCGTTTCTTATAGCGATAAGTCTGTCTTTTATCTTCATCGCGCGCGTTCTCTGATCAAATGCAATCAGAACGTCCGACGATAGCTTAAACCGGTTCTCATTTTTAAATTCTATTAAATTTTACAAGATTTTGTACTTCAATCACCCTATGCAATACTTAAAAAGAATTATTTTAACGTGCAATTCGAACGTCCCTAATCGATGCAACCCCTAAGACCTCGATCACCGATACCAAAATGGCACCCAGTTCGAATTTCTCAAATATTTCACCTAGCTTGTCCACACGTTTAGGTGGTTCGATCACGATTTCACGTATTTATCAATAATTCCCCATAACCAAAAATGTTTCTACAATAACATCATTGATGCAATCCATAAAAGAACCCATCAGCCTCCCAAGAAATGGTACCCAACTCGAGTTTCCCAGCGTTCCGGCTAACTTGATCTTCCGTTTACGTATCGCGGAATCCAAATTTCCATCGATTTCGCAAGGTGTGCTTGGCCAGAAACGCTACCTGATCGCGACCTTCGGAACAGCTGGACAAAGGACGTCGCTCAGGTGACTCTTGCACAACAACGAAATCTCGTTCCTTTCTTTTTTTCTTCTCTTCCTCCCGTTCTTCTTCTTCCCTTGGCTTTAAATCGCGAGCAGCGTTTTCCAGATTTTCCTTTTCTCTTGCTGCCCATAAAGGGGCGCTTTAATGTGGCGCGCTTTAAAGGCCGGGGTTCTCTCTCTCATTGTGCGACGTCGGGGCTCCAGCACAGAGATCAGCTGAGCCGGGGCTGCGTGGGAGGATCTCCTTCCAGCCGCAGCTGAGATTTATGGATCGTCTTTCTCTCCGCAGGAACTCCGCCGACAGAAACGCCACCAGGCGAAAACACCGCTGTGAATCTGGGAAACTCGGTGATCGAGCGGGGCAAACGCGGTCGAGACGCTCGAGATTGTGCAAGGCACGCGAGTCTCGAGACGAGAACGTCACCCCAACCACGAGGAGATTTCGGTGGCCCGGAAATTATGAGCCGCTTGGGAACAGGGTTGGTCAAACAATTGAAATGAAGAATTCAAAAAATGATCGAACTATATACCTAAAGTAACATTATATTATTATTATACTCTTCTTGATTTCTTATCAATGCTGTTGTTACTGTCGTTATTTTCTAATTGGTATTATTATTATTTTTTTATATTGAAAATATAAATTATAGGTTTACTTTTTAATATTATTTTCGTTTTCTGTTTTTACAGTGGAAAGATTAATACACTTATTATATAATTTTCTATGACATTAATTTGGGTAAAAGCTTTTATTTGTAAAACATGAGAGGAATCGACAAAGTGTAGCGTATGTAAGGGAAGGGCAGAATGTTTGTTTCATGTGTTTTGTAATACATAATTTAAAGCTTAATTTAATTCCCTAAAAGGTTAACTCAATTGGCCGACACGAAGACATATGTAAGTAAATAGCACTCCATCGATCATGAATCTCTACCGAACTTCTTACTTTGTTTCCTCGAGTTTACGGTCCAGCGACCAGCTGTAAAACTTCGCCCGACAGTTAATAACCAAGTTCCCGTAACTTCTGTGTGCATTTAATTTCGCTCGAAAAGTCTTCCAAACTTTCACGACTGCTCGTTCGAGGAAATATGAAAAATTCGCGCATACTATTACGCTGCTCCTCGTTAACGACTTCGTGCTATTGCATAAATAACGAAAGGAAAGTTCGAACATTTGCATGAAAACTGGTGAACGCAAAAAAAAAACGAGTTCATTAAAGAGTAGAAAAATTATTCAATTTTCAATTTATTTATTTATTTTTTTTTTTTTTACACCCACACAACACTTTCGATTGCAGGAAATTACAAAAAATATACTTTCTTATCCATCTACGTTTAGCCAAATTAATGAAAATTATTGGCCACCTCGTTGAATCCTAGAGCATAAATGCTTAACTTAAACGCGAATTCTTACGATACAGAACTGCACATTCTATTTTGCCGCCAACAAGACTTTATTATGACTACAACCACTAATATACGATTCATGAGTCGTAAAACCGACGAACCTTGCGTTTTGAGATTAATATATTCACTCAACATCATCACGTAGAACTGTTTTGCGTCATTTAAAATTAATTAAACCAGTGTTTCCCAACCGCTTTGTCGAGTAATCTGTAACTTACCTCTACACTTACATAAAAAGCTGTTTTTAAAAGATCAAAGAATACGTTGAACGTAAATTTTTTCGAAGAAAAATATTCAAGAGAATCAAAAATACACACTAAAAAAAAGATTGTTCATAATGTAATTCTAACCCAATATTTAATTGAATAAACGGAAACCCTTAACGTTTAACAAGTACAATATAGCTCCACCAAAATCAATCTTAAGTCACTTTCTCTCATTTATCAAAAATTAGCATTGCAACCATTAACACCACAGCTACAAGAATGGTAAAAATGACCAATTCGTAATTTTTCCTCATCCCCATCTTTTTCAACACCCCCTGTGGCGCATTTTCAAAAATTTACTCTGATTTTTCACAAAAACTATTCATAAACATTTGTCTCCCCTAAATCAGGTAATTTTCTTTCGCATAATTTTCCATTTTACATCTTTATCAAAAACAAATACACTTTAACCATCAATAACTCTACTATTAATGAAACATTATCGCAATAATGCAATAATAAAATTTGCAATAATAAAACGTTGACAAATAAAAGGATTAATCCGTCCAAATCAGCCAGCAGGGATGTCCAACTACGGAAGGTTAAAAAGTGTTTTCTGTTACTTGTTGCGCCACTATAAATAATCCAATGGTGACAGAATTACTCAGTACCGACGCTTCTGTACCGCCACTGTCCCCGGTCACATCGGTTTTCCCGTACAGTCGGAATTAAATTTCCAGATTCATTAGCCCCCGTGGCGCGTCTCGTGACGCACGAGACGGTCCTCTTTTTCGCGGCGTCTCTCTTCGGCTCGTCACTCGCTCTCTTTCCCTCCTCGCCTCTCCAAAATGGCCACACGCAGCCGGCATAGCGTCTTCTGGTATAAATACATATGAGAACTGGGTCGCTGCCCTGAACCACAGCCGCTGCATCGTCTACGAGCCTTCCTTCGTCGCTCCCCGGAAGTCTTACCTTTGACCCCGTGCACGTCGCCGTTTCCGTTGCCAATTAGTCAGCCGCGACGGCGGAGGTAATATCGATTATGTTAACGGAAACGAAACGGGTAAAAGTTTATGCAAACGAAACTCGTTAACCCTTTAACCCGGTGGTCCTTCGATTTCGTTAACCCTTCGTGGGCATAAGTGGGCCATTTTCGTTTTTAATGAATTCTTCTAATTACTTCAAAAGTCTTTCGAAATTTTTCTTTTTCTTTATTAAGTCTGTAAACGTTTAACTTAAGTAACGATGGTATTTTAAAATAGGGACTTCAGGAAGTATCCCGGAATTTTTTCAAAGCTTGGAACAGTAAAAATGATAATCACGAATAAAATGGCCCCAGTGTGTCCATACGAAAGGTGCGAAAATCATGTGCGCCAAAGGAGGGTCAAAGAGAACCCTCAATTTGTAGAAAAATGGCTCTTTTACGTAAAGTTGAGGAAACAGAGCAAGCTATTAGTAATAGTTTCTGTGTCTATCTCTCAAAATTAATGAGATTCTTTATAAAATTAGGCAAAAATGTCCCGAAGAACGCAGCAAGGTTAAATTCCTGCATTCTTCCATTATTTCACGTTTTTGGATATTCATTTTCTCTTGTTCCCTTAATTTTCGATTTTCTTTCAATGTTTAATAGTTTCGGAAGTGTGAAGGTTACTCTAAGTATATGTATCAATTTTAACAGCGTGAGTATGATATTAAGTAAATTTTGAAACGGTTTATCTTGCAAGAAAGGTACACCAGATGTGGTGAGATAATTTTGATTGAATGGGCTTCAATATTATTGTTACAATAGCAGTTAACGTATGCAACATGATTTTTAGTTGTAATAATTTCGTGTTGCTCTAACGTGTCAAGAATACATGTATAATATTTGGAATGTATGAAAAAAATTAGTTTGGTGAGATTTTCGAAAACCTGATTACTGCATTATACTCTAACTAATATTACCTTAACAATTTCCTTAATTATCTGCAACGAACAAATTACAATAACATGCGTTTCAACTTATAATATACTACACCAGCACACCACTCAGATACCTACAATAAAAGAATGTGAAATTCGGTTTAAGCACAACTAAATAGCAACCGATAATAATTTTCTTTTTCTTCACAAAATTTCAATACACTACAAATATCAACACCAAAAAGATACTTTATTAGACCATAAATTAAGAAAGGAAAAAAACAAAGACCATTCCTAGCTTTCCCCGCAAAATCACCGCAAAACCTCGAGAAATCGATCTAGAAAAAATTAAGAACCACTTGGTTCCGACTGTATCGATGGTTAAATTTAGTCGTTTTACTATCTCGCTCGCGTGACGTCCCATTAGATAATATTACAGCGATGGTTTCGGCACACCGCAGCAGGATCTTTGTGGACCTGCAGTCGCGGTTTTACAGCTCCAAATAATCCCCGGGCCGTGTGTCTGCCATATGACAATAACATCTGTGGCCCACGCCAAGGTACACGTACCTGCGCCACCACGTATACCATCTTGCAAGCCCGAAGACCGTACGAAAATGAAATCGAAAGGTGTTCCCTGGTGCTCGCCGCTGGTGGACGCAAGAAACGCAGCTGGCAAAATATTTGTACGGAAGGGAAACGTCTCGTTTCGCGATCTACGATTAATTAGCGAGGATGTTGTGCTGTTTGCACGGATGATTCGCGGGAAAAAGGTGAGTTTTACGTCAAAATTTCTTTTCAGAGCTGCCTTAGTAATTTTGAACGAAGTAACCTTTTTTTTTACTGTTTTCACTGTTTAATGTTGTTGCGCTCATTATGAGGATTGAAAGGCTTAAAAGACGGAGAATGTAAATTGAGAAGAAACTTTGTGACAAAATTTGATTTTGACGATTATAATCATGTATTTAGAAGGTGTTTATTTCTGGCCTGATCAGGTCATTTTTCACTGTTTGCTTGTTTCGTTATGGGTAGTGGGATAATTGAAGAGCAATGCGAGGCTTTGTTAAATTTTTAAGAACGATGAAAACGACAAAAATATTTCGGTAGCTTATTTTTCACAGGTAATCGCCAATAATGTAAAATTAGGGATAGTTTACTTATTTAATTATCAATTTAAAGACGAAAGGAAAAACAAAGTATTCAAACAAAAACTTGATTATTTAATTTATATTTATATTTATCCCCTAAATTTTTCTTGAATAGAATTTTTTTGCTTTGTATTGGAAATGTACAAATAATTAATGTGCAATAATTTTTTGTAACAATAAATATAACAGAAGTGCTTAATAACTTGAAGTTAATTAAACAATTCATTAAACATGTATGAGGATTGAAAAAATATAAACAAATTAATAAAAATCATGTACCTATTTTTTAATTTAATCAAATAATCATTTCTCAATTAAATCGATGAATTTTGTATATTTTATATAAATTTACATACAGTAATAATAAATAATAATACTTTCGTTGTTACCGACGAGGGCAACTACTGGATTGTTAGTTTCTGACAGATGTCGCCTAGGTACAGCCTGCTCAGATAGTCGTGTCGGTAAGAAAGAACAGAATATTTATAACAAACTTTGGAATCAAATATAAATTACTGAAAAATAAACTAATATGCATAATTATTATGCATAATTAATTACGATAATATTAGAAACGTTTTTGTTTGCAACGTAGTTCCTACTTGTGTATTATTGCGACTATTAAAACATTAAGATTATCGATAAACAATTATGTTTATACATATTATTATATAATAAAGCTTGTAGACATAACTCTATGATCACTACTATCTGTATTACTATGACTTGAAAAACTACGAGAGTTAAAAACTACAAAACTCATTCATGATTAACGATTATAAACAAACTGTTGGTTGCTTTCGTTCGCCTTCGAACGATTCGATATCTGTGGAAAATTACGTAAAAATTTAGATAATTCAACACAAGTAGAACGATTTTAACGGTCGAAAAAACAAATGTAAACGCACAGCCCGTATCGTCGACGTGGACGTATACAGATTCAGAATTTGTACACTGATAAGAAGAAAGAACTTTCGGCTGATTTAAAAGAACATTATGGCGATAACGATCGTTTTGCACAGATTCAACCACTGTGGCAGTAGTTAAATCTACAATCGATGATAATCAGACAGGACCACCGGAGCAACAAAAAGAAAAATCGTAGAATGGAAACAGGCGATACCAGCTACCAATAAATCGTATAACGTGATGGCATCCTAAACGAAACAACAGACGATTCCCACGATCGCCTCTGACCATTGACATAACCTCAAAGGGAGCGTGATCAAGGAAATTCCAAAGAAACTACTGTTGTTTTAGCTAAAACACGAGCACGTCGAGAAGGTTCTCATCGCAAACGACGCAATGCCACGGAAAAAGTCAACGAAACTTGCGCAGGAGCTGGCAGCAAAGTCAAGAGCCCTCGCAGTTGACACATGTCAAGCGTGCAGTGCAACTCGAAAAAACGTCCGGGCAGCCCACAACACACAATTACGAATACGAATATAAAATTGACACTCACCGCTGTGTCCGGTGTTACTCGACGACTGGCCCATTGTCACGCCGACGGTGATGGCAAGCACGAGATAAAGCACTTGGTGATCGTAGGAGGCTCGCGTGAAAAAGCGGATGCATAAGTGCGCGAAAGACCGACACATTTTTCGAAAAATACTATCACATCGTGTACCCGCAGTGTCGCTACGACAGAGACGGACGGCCGCTTCGAAGCAACGAGGTGATTGGCCCGCAAGCCGGTGCGCATGCGCGGCCCGCGGAATTTTGAACCCATCTCTATTATCTTCGCGTTTTCACGAATTCGGATAATTTCTAAAGGAAGCTGTCTGCGGCTACAGTTACCGCTAACTATCGCGTGATGCATCATTAATTAAGGTATTGTGATAGATATTAATATAATCAAGTAATCGTAATTGTTTCTCAATTTTCATAAAATTGATCAGATATTCTTCATATAACTTTCAATATCTATACAGGGTATTTCAGGAACGATAGTACTAAGCCAGTATATATTAAAAATAATCAGTAATAAAAACTTTTTATTCCAAATGTTAGATGTTCAAATCTGTTTGTCTAGTTTACGAAATCATCTTAATATTTTGTTATGAAACACCTTGCATATAATTACTTAACCTCAGCATGCATGATTTATTAAGAACTCTCGATTTGAAGGGTTTTTAAGCTTACTCAATTACCCACTGTTAAAAGCTTAATCAAAATCACATTACCTGATCCCCCAATTAATATTGTTCCCCATGACGCACATTATGCAAATACACGCTTCCAATTACGACCTGCACGCCTAAACCTGCTGCAAATCGTCCCCCATCCAACACGATCACCAGCATCACCCATGAATATCCCGATAACACTCATGCCGGTCTCCAACACGAAAATCTCACAACAAGTCGACACGATAGTCCACGCACACACACAGAGAACCGCTATACGAACTCCACGCAAGGGTACGCACGTATAAGTCACAAAACTGCGCCCACAATTCGCGTGTGCCGTGGTCGCGTTTCATGGCTCGCCGTTAAACAGAATCACGTAATTGCGAACTGTTTCACCCGAAACGGGGTCCCAGTTAGGTCAGCTCGTCAGCCGTGAGCGACCCGAGCAAAGAAAAACGAACGAGCACGCTCCGAAACGTCTCCTCGCCGCGCTTTTCAGACCGAGTCACCGTGAAGGATCGTCGGTCAGACACGGCCGAATAGTCCGCAGAAAAGCCCGAATCGACGACGAGGAATCATCGCCTTGGTAACCGGCCGACAAAACACTGCGTCGTCGAGACGTGGACGCGATACGTGGCCGAGGAAACGAGCGAGCGAATCTCTTCTCCCCCATATATGGATTTTTCGGTCCGATTCGATTCACGTCCAGGAAGACGTTGATCTCTGTGGTCGACATCGGTTCTCCTCTTCTGTTTGACATGACAGTTCCGGAGGAACTCGACTCGAGGCCTCGGGCATTCAGCAGCTGACGACGACCAGGCGATCGTTCATCCGCGGAAACGCGCTCAACGCTCGGGCAAAGATGGATGCCAGGTCCTCCTGGATCGTCTGTTTCGGCTTGATCGCGCTCGTCGTATCGGAAGGTCAGTATTCGTCGAGAGGTATAGAGTAATCTTTAGATGTAGATAACGTTAGTGTGCGGTACCATAGAGGATTGAGTGGCATCGATAAATCTGTTTTTTATTTTTTTTTCGAGTTTCTTGCATTTTTGAAAAGTTGCGTTTTGCAGAGGAGCGTTTAAGTGTTTTATGTTTGTTTGCATAGAATTGTGCGTTAAACGTGATCATAGGTATTGTTATGGTGTGAATAATTGCACGGCATTGAACGTTGATCTTCTAAGATCTGTTTGTTTTATGACAAAAATTATGCGGCGTTCGGGGGAATTATGTCAACGTGATTGTATCTTGAGGTGAATAACCGGAATCTAAAAATCAATAAATATGAATAATGTTAATCATGTTCTAATTTTTTTTCCATTTCTTAATCTACCAACAATTCGGTCAGATGAAATTCTAGATATTAAAATTTGATGAACAAAGTTTATCGTAATAGAATAAAATCTGTAATTCGGAGATATCTAAAGAACAAATCTTTTACACATTCACACTCAAGATATTTTACGAAACTTCTGTTTTTCCCTCCGCTGGGTCGCATAATAATTCTCAAACACAATAGTGTCTAAAAATGACCTTAGCCTGGATTCTTAATTAACTTTGTGCTTTTTAATTTGGTTTCACTGCGTCAGGCTGGGCTATCGATTGCTTCAAGTGCGTGTCGATCGACGGAGACAATAAGCCCTGCGACGACCCGTTTCACAACAACGGAAGTCTCGCCTTCTTAGAGTCCCCCTGCTTGGGAGGTCGCAAAGGGCGCGATGGTCTTTTCCCCGCGACTGCGTGCATCAAAATAGCGGGCATATATGGTAAAACTTTCCTCTTTTTGTAATCACGAGTGGTCCTTAACCCCTTTCGGCGCTGTCTGTTCAACGAACACACACTATGCCTCCGAGTATAGTACTGCTTGTTGACGGAGGTTTCGCCGGTGGAAAAGTTAATACATTGCTCGAAATAATCAGCCAACTCATTCTGAATAATTTGAGAAAATATTGTGCTCCATTTATATATCGTATGTTTAGAAATTACAATTTTTTTGGGGAATCGTGCTCTATTGCTCGATAAATGATTCTAAAATCATCATAATTAACACTTAATCAAAGTTAATATTTTAAGCGCAGTTATATGAAAATAAATTTTGTTTACATTGCTAAATTAACTATAGTAGCAATTTTCATCGAAACGCGCTTTTGTTATATTTGATAAAATTAATTTTAATCCAAGAAGAAAATAACTTTATCGGATGCGATTCGTGCCTGAAATTTCGTCTACCTAAAGTTTCGATTTACCTAACATCGGGGCGAAAAAAGTGTCCCCCTTAATTGAACCGAAAAACTGAACTACAACCCCCGCTTAGGTCTGCTCGATTGTTTATTTTCTTAATTTAGTAACAACTGAAAAACGAAAACCGCACTTGTAATTAACGTATGATTAATTAGACGAGTCCGGGATCTCTTTAACGGTGAGGAGCTGCGCGTTGGACAGCGGAACCTTGACGACCGACTCCGAAATCATAAGAATGTCTCACTGCGGAGGATTCTACTTCGACAACAAGTGAGTGCGAACACATAATTTGGCTTGCTTTTCTTTGCGCTCAGCACTAATTGCAAGGGTCGCGCTGCCTGAAATTGACCCTTATTATAATTGCCACGAACTCCGTCGCAATTGAAGATGAGGAAAAAAGAAAAGAAGAAATTTGATGATCACGTCTACTATGCATATATATACGTTAATTTTAATCAATACTTTATTGCTCGGAGGATGTTCGATAAAACAAATTATATCTGTGTCCCATTCATTTAATGGACACTCAATTTACCTATTCTCTTTTCAAATTATAATCCTCTTCGTGTATTTTAGTATGGAATATCTTAAGACTTTTCTTTACAAATTACTATTTTTTTCAATTAAACAATGAACGGTGCTGATACTTTTTGTAGCCATTGCATTTATTGTATAAACTTTCGTTTCATGTTATGTGACTTATTCAATAATTTGTGTGTTTAACGGTATTAATTAAATTATGATTTGTAGATACGTACGAGGTTGCGTTCAATCTTGCAACGACGCGGACGCCTGCAATGGATCTTCGAGGCGAGCAGTTTCGTTCCTGCTTCTAACCATATCGATTTTCGCCGGACTAATTTGACGGGGATACCCCGCGTATAACTACAGTTAATTAAAATCATAGACAATTATTGTACATATAAAAGATAAACGATCTAATAATGGACCACTTCGAATTTAAAGCAAGCAACTTGACCAATTTAGCAGTGGACCAACGGGGATGGAAAAGTAATAATAATATCATAAGAGATACAACGGAAGCTTTTTGGCTTTCGTTCGTGATTTATCGCATTTATTCAATATATCAAAAGTAACTTAGAATAATCAAACAAATTTAAAGGTCCAAATACATATACATTTCTTATGACACTATATACTATGGAGGAAAAGTATACAGGATCACTATTTGATACTATTTGATAGTTTGCAGAATAGAAAGAGAGAGCAGCAACTGCCATTACCATTACAATTATATAAACATAATCGTTACAGTTTTACTAATATCCATGAGTAGGTTATGTCTTTTTATCGTCGATTATATTTATTGCTTAAGAATATAACGAAGCATATACTAATGAGATTATCACAATCCGTGTAGAGTATTCAATAAAAGTAATTTGAAGTTATAATACATGTGTGTCATTTCTAACGTACGAAATACTAATGGAAAAAATGGAACACCAATAGAATACTTAAATAAAAAAATATATAATTAAGGACCTTGCACCCAAAAGAGTGAAGATTATTGCTCTATTTTTAAACATCTGCAATAAGTCTCTCAATTATTATTAAGAAACTGTCAAAGATGTAGCTGCATCCTTTTTGCTACAAATCCTCAATTTCACATTTCTATCTATTCACCATCCAAAGTCAAGTTCACAGGTTCAAAAGAATAAAGGCTAATTCTAATTAATCGTAATTAATCTATGCTGAAAAATATCGCAGAAGACATAAGGAAAAAAAAAACAAAAGAAAAAACAAGAACAATGTGTCCTAAACCTGTCCAAGGTCGAATCAACACATTGTGCATCGAAAATGCGTGGAGCGCGAAATTCGTTCGATATAGACCGCGCATCGGGGAATTCGAAAGGGTTGAAATAGGAACTATGTAAATGATACAGGGAACAGGAGTTACGATTTATTAAACATGAAAAATCGTATGTCGAACGCGTCGCAAGAGTTCGTAGAGTTCTTCTCGCGAATCGCCTGCTGGCTGTGGGAGACCCTCGAAAAGTTATTCGACATCTTTCTCGATTTCATGGGCCGGATAATCGAGCTGATACTAGCAGTGATGAACCTGATTTTCCAGGTGATCTGTTTCCTAAGGGACCTCTGCCTCGAGGCTATGCAGACGTTCGCGAACGTGTTTCGAGGGATCGTAAGCATCGTTAACAATATCACCTGCGAAGAGATCGAAGACTTTGTCTCTGCCTGTATCGTCGTTTTGCTTTGGTACATCACATATAAACTCGTCAAGAATTTGTTCCAAGTAAGAAACCTTACACGTTCGGCATTTTTTCATTTTATTTATTGTGTTTGCTCAATGCAAATTTATTTGTTAAGATTATTTTGGAGAAATGCTTTTCTTTGTTTAAATATACACCGTATCGGGGTCTCTCAGAGATTAAAGAGTGAAATTAGTATTTTCGCGTGTAAATAGTTGCTATCGGCATCTCTATTTTAACTAGTTAGTTTATTTATTTAACAAGCTATTTTTAATATAAAAAAAACGAGAATTATCAATTCGCAACGGTATTGTTTATTGTGTACAAAATATACGCGATGTAAAGCAAGCTTTCACGCTGACAGGTCAAGTAACCTGCTTCGATTTTTTAGAAACAAGAACTCGACCAAATAATGAGGCTTTAGAACGTTAAGCGTGTTTGACGATATACCGAGAAATATTTGTTCCGGTCTGTAGTGGAAGACTGTGGCACAAAAACCAGGTAATCATAAGAATACTAATCAATACCGCAGTTCTTATATTTTCGTATAAAGTTAGAAATTTCCGACATAGTCATATGTTAATGACCTATTTCGTGTAGATTATAAATTAAAAATTTCTTAATATTATCTGGTTTTTGTTTCAAAAGTTTTACTACGTACCACATACACAGTGCTTAAAATAATTAGGTAAGCTATTCAATTTGCTGCTGAAGAAACCTGAACGTATTAATATTTCAATTATTTTAATAATTAATAGATTGTGTTAAATAAGAAACAAAGACATTTTTACAATAAATATTCAATATTTTTAAATTATTCAAATTCAAATTTCCTAAGTACTTTAAGCAACGTATGTTTACAATAATACTCAATATACACATACCTGACGGTGACACATTATTTCCGTTACATTCTGTTGATCCATTAGACATAAATATTCCTACTTCCGTTGTCATATTTCGTTCATTCACTTTAACCCCTTCACTTCAATTAATTACTGCTTTATATACACTGGAACATTTATCGCGGAAAACGTTCCTACACACAGACACGTGTAATTTTTACATCGACCGATTAAGAGCTGGAAGAATTGTTTAATCGAGATCGCGGTGATACGAACACTAACTAGTACTATTGTTGATTCACGCGATAGTTCCAATGTCATACGTATCTCCCAGAACTCACGCTTAGCTACGTACCTTCGTGCAAGAAAACCCAACTCGAAAATTAACATCGATGAGATGGAAAGATTTAATCTAGGAACTTGTACAGTGCCAAAAAGGACAGGAAGAAGAATGAATCGGCGTAATGCCAAACGACCTCGATTCAAGCTCAAGGAGGAATCTGACAGCTAGGATAAACGAAGAGGTAAACATTTGAAAAGAAATAAAAGTTAAATATCTTAGTTGTAATGTGAAGAACGATATATCTGTTATCATAAACAAAGAATTTTCCTGTAGATTCGAAAGGAAAGCTGATTACACATCTAACAAGTGCAATGTGTAAAATCTGTGAAAAAAAAAACTCTAGAAAATAAAATATACTTCCTTATAAATATTATTTTTTATATTCATCACTGTATCATACATGTTTCATTCGTTTGTAAAAATTGGTACAAAATTCTGACATTCATGTCGGAATTATAAAGTTCTCTATTTACAAAAATGTTTTGTTTAAAACAACAATGTGTAAACTCGTATATCAAATACAAAATTACACTTTATAATTCGTGTCCTATTATGTACATAATTAAATATTAATTCTTAACAGGTATCAATTTGTAAGAAGGAGGCATACAAAAACTTTTTTCTTGCAAAATATATTCCATATTTTATTTCTCTCTATTGAATAAAAATATATTCGATATAATTTGCCTCTTCCTCTACACACTGATACATAAGGTTTCATGGTTATGTAAGTTGCTCGATAATCGTACGTGCGATAATTCGATTATAAATAATTTTGTTGAAATTCACTTTATAACAAAATTAGATAATACTTTGCTTACGTCAATTTATCCTAATTCAGCTTAACGATATTTCTAACGACATTAATTTAGTCTTCTCAGTCATTCACAACAGTGATAACTAGTTTATGTTCAGGCCAAGTAAATGTCTTTGGCAACTGAATCTATAACAAGTATTAAACAAAAAAATTATTTTTATCATAAAAAAATACTTTCGTAAATTATTTTCAGCATTAATTACCTGATGTGGTGAATTTAAAATTTGAAATTCTTGAGCCATCCTTTCAGACAAATCTTCTGGAAGCAAAACTTGTAACCATGGTCCCTGAACTACATATGGCTTTTCTCTAGAAACTAGGGTACCAGTAACCGAAGGTGCAACTATTGTAATTGCTGTATGAGACAATATAGATTTAAATGTAAAATGCCTTCCGTGCATGACGCGACCCCTGTAAAATCAAATTTATAATTTAAAATTCAATTAGTAATGTGTAAAATTAGTTATATAATATGACAAGAATATTTACTTTATGGCTAATGGTAACAAAGATCCAGCTTCAAGATTAAAAGTTAAATGAAGACCTGATAGAACTTTAATAAAATTTTCATTTGGTAAATTTGTATCTTGTTCACAAGGTGACAGTCTTTCAGATTTTATAATTGGTTTTATATCTTCATCTTCCTCATCTGATTCATTTCTTATTTCTCTATATTTTTCTGTACTTTTATCACTGTTCACTTGAACCCACCTTGCAATATATTAATATAACACATATTCTACACATTAGTTTAATTCTTTACAAATTAAATTAAAGCTCTTACCAACACTTTGCAGATACACCACTTAAATTAGAACCTTCCTTTTCTATACCAGTTTGTATTTTCTCTGCTATGGAGGGATCATCTGCCATAACAGAATGAATCCTTCTCATATTTGTTACTAACCATGGTCCACAACCACGACTAGACTTCAATAAATTTACAAGACCTAAACCATTCCAGTGCTGTGCAGCTTGTAATTCTTCAGAAGTAACTCCTACAATTTGAACAAATGAAACCTGTAACATTATACATAAACCATTAAAAATATTTTACTTAGAATTAAAGTATCAGAAAATTGATTCCAATTAAATACATAATTTTACCCAAAATTAGTATTTAATGCTGGACTTACATCACCATGTGGTGTAGATATGGATACTGGTAACTGTGGATCCCTGCCCATCAAAATTTGTGTAATACGACCATTGCCATTATCTAAAGGTGCATGCCATGAGACATGGTCTCCAGGTAACAACATGTTACCAGAATTAAAAACATATTTTGCTAACTGCTGCATTACATTTGCTGGCCAAGTTGGAGGAGTCATTTCATTCCTTTCCCTAACTAATCTAAATGTTAATTCGAATCCAAAACCGCTTGGACGTCCTGGACCACTTTTTGGATGTATTCTTCCATCTCCATGTAAATCCGACAAACCCAAACTTTGATAAAAAAAGTTTTTTGTCATATATTATTCTAAGAAACGTTGTTAAGTAAAAATAGAAATGAAAAGTAACAAGGGAACATTCAAAGTGCTACTGCAGAATTAGAATAGTCCTAAACTTAATTCAGAAAAAAATAGACTAGATTTAGTCAATGGTGGAACATATTTAGATACGACAGACGAAAAAGGGGAAGACCAGCACATCTATTTCCGACGCGCCGCGCTTCAAACGATTTTATCTTCCTGTACCTTATAGTTTCTATATATAGAAAAAGAGGGAACTATTGGAACAGCTGTTTCAGACTGAAGAAGGAAGGGTCACCCATTGAAAATGAGAAAAAAAAAATGAACACCCTTTCGCGGTAGACCATTCGTCATTCGGCGCCTAGTTTTTAATGAGGAATTCCTGAAACGAGCACACATTTATCTTTCGACAACGTGAATCATTGCAACAATCAATGTGCGTCAGTAATGCTTCAACATTTTTCATTTAAAATAAAATTTCAATTCTTTTTAAGTGTATATATAAAAAAATATATAATAACATAATATGTATACATTATCTTAGTTCTTTACTGTTTAACAATAGAAAGTATAAAAATCGGGATAAAAATTTTAATCGCAGTATATTAAAAATGTTTTTCCCTTGATTTATTATATCAGAACGGTAAATGTAATTCCTGAATGACAGAAATGGGTGCCGCATACACGTGTCATCGAGGGTGTGTCGGAAAAATAACATGCGCCGACATCAAATAGAGGCACACTCCTGCTACTCAACAGGATGACACTGACGAATACCCAACTTCCCGTTTTTTTTTAATACTCCGATTCTTCCCTCTTTTCCAGACCTTAGAAAAAAAACGTAACCTATCTTTTTTTGAATGAATCATGCATAGCAATGTCACACGATCGCGTGCGGAGCGGAAGAAATCGTTGACGGATCATTACCAGAATTTCGTCTTGTGGACGTGCTCAAATCACAAACAACAAACACAAGTTTGTCTATATCAAAAATTATTTTTAATTTTGGAAAGCATATAAATAAATAAATCAAAATTTTTGTTAAATAGTATAATAGTAAAACTCACCTAATATAGTGCCAATGTGGTGGTACACCCAATTCAGGGCAGCCAGGATTTTCATACATACTTATGTAGTCGAGAGGATCTGGACCCCCCAACCTAGGCAAAGGTGCACAGAAAATTTCAGTTAGGTATTTGGTTTTACATCCGGTTAAACGCATGTACGACTAAGGGTGGCTAAATATAAATCGTTCTCCCTTCCTGTGGAAGAGGAGATCTATACCCAATTCAATAGAAACTACGTTTTTTAATAACGATTTCACGATTTTGTATTAATAGGAAAAATGAAATAAATTAACCGAATCCACAACTATAATAAGATTTATTCAATCGTAGTTTCATGTTATAAAAAAAAATATTTTGAATTGTACATAAACAAATATAGAATATATCACTGTAACAAATTATACATATAATAGGGGTAAATCACGTGTACGAATTTTATGGAGGAAGATTATAATATGAGATCAATTTAGTGTGATCGAAATATGATAAAATTGATTTTACAAAATATCCTTAACATTCAGTTGTTCTGATTAATTCTATATTAATAACCAAATAATTCATTGCATTTTTCATGTTGAATAAGAAGCAGAAAAAACTAAAATTTGATATAATTGTCAAAAAACAAACATTTTTAAATATATTTATATTTCATTTATATAAATATGCAGAAATATATAAATGGTACATAATACTATAAATGTAACAAACGCAATATATTCCTTGTTTTGTACCCTAATATAAATACCAAGTATAAAATTTAAACTTCATGTACATTTTAACACTGAGCAATTGCTTTTTATCCTCATGCTCAATTATAAAATTCTTACCAATATTTCACGACCGCAGTGACAGTAAGTGGATTACTTTGATCTGGGTAGATTTCTTTACAAAGATTGTGCAGAGCGTCAAGGCCCAGGGCCCGTGCCGTCGGTACCTGAATCGGTTGTCCCGGTGGAAAACTTCGACAAAATTCTTCTCTTTCACGCATATTTCCGTACATATACGTAAAATTCTGACCACAAAATGTATTGCTCTAAAAATCTTACGAATATGCGACACAAGAACACTTTGTTTACTGTCGTGCAACCACCGTATACACCTTCCACCATACACAGAACATACGTCTCTGATCCTTGACAAAACTATAATTCTTTCAGAGTGGACAGCCGAATGATTCCGAAATCACTGTGCGTCTCTAAAAGTCGCTTTAGGCAGTAAGAGAAAATTCTTTGTCATTGGAAGATGCTACTGGAAATCTCTTTCTATTGGATCATTCCGATAGAGACAATATAAGTTAAAGCCAATGGAATAGTCCCCGCACACAATTAAATTTGTTGGTTAACACAATCCAACGATTGAAAATTCACTTCATCGGTGTGCTCTAATAAAGTTTGAGCAGTAGAAGTGCATTTAAACATGTCAAACGCGGCAAGATGAGGTTACGGTATTACTTGGTTCTGTTTTTACTTTGCCTTTTGTGGGGTTTAGAAATATGTTCTGGGATTTCGTTAATAAATAATACCACGGACTTCCAGCAAGAATACAGACCTGAAGGTCCATTAGTAATGTGTAAATTTCTGTGAGTATTCATGTATACTATTGCACAGTTCATTTTAATAAATTACTTATTTTTACAATTTCAATTCAGACCGAAAGAATTTATAGAATGTGAAGAACCAATTGATCATAAAGGTAATAAAACTGCCAAAGAAGAAACTGGATTTGGTTGTGTAAAGGTAACATTACATTTATGGATATAAACATTGATCATACTACAGTGGTTTTTTAGATGTATTGGTTTTAGTTTGGAGGTTCTAGGTACGAAGATGTTGAAAAAACTAAAGTGTCATGTACTGTACTACCATATATTGAATGTTATGGACCTAGAACATTTACACGCGATGGTATTCCTTGTATAAAATATAGTGATCATTATTTTGCTACTACTTTATTGTATAGTATACTGCTAGGTTTTTTGGGTATGGATCGATTTTGTTTGGGACAAACTGGTACAGCTGTTGGCAAGCTATTAACATTAGGTGGAGTAGGAGTATGGTGGGTTTTTGATGTAATTCTTTTAGTCACAGGTTCTTTACAACCTGAGGATGGTAGTAATTGGAATCCTTATGTATAATATACCAAACATAAGGAATCTTAACGATACACGATATGAACAAGTGTCTCATGTACCACCCTTTTTAAATCAGTATTTAACAATTTTGAACTTACGAAATATTTTTTGTAAAATAAATTTATATTTACTTGTATATAACCTAATATGTAAATAAATATGCTTGTTAGAGAATTTGTTTTTAAGTATTAATAGCTTATATTAATCCCTTCTGCAAAAGAATAATTTTATGAAAAATATAGATACAAATATACTTTATTGTTTATCTGTTACAATTCATAATCATCTGGGTGATATAATTCACTCAGTAATCTATAGATATATGATGGTGCATTTCCACCCCTGAAATAAAAATAAGTTATCATGTAATTAATTTATAACATATGTGTTTACGTATTTAAGTGATTAATTTATCTCTTACGTGTTTGAAATAAAAAGTGTGACCAATTCTGGTGGTACATAATCAAAAACTGGATTATACACATGAATTCTTTCTAACAAAGGTACATTTGTACTGTCAATTACACCTTGTAGCGGTGACACATGTTTGTTAAAACCATCTTGCTCATGTGAGTAAAAATATAATGGAGATAGTTTATAAAGTGGTAGCAAAACCATTACTGGAACAGAATAATGTTTTGCAGCTTGAGCAACTGTATGCGAACCAGAAATTGCCCTCAATCCACCATTTGCCATGACAGTGTGTGTACCAATTATTACTTTATTTACACGCGACATCATTGCAAATATTGCTACATCTGATATTAAAGTAGTTTTAATTTTTGCCTTTGAAAGATTTATTGCTATTTCATGGCCCTATAAATGATAAACATTTAGTTGATTAGATCTATAAAAATCAAACATGTCTATTAACTAAGTATTATATATTTACATTCAAGGATGGTCCTCCTTCAGCTACTATAACTTCAAAAGCTCTTGTTGTAGCAGCTCTTTTGAAAAATTCTTCCACTAGTTTTGATTTGCCAATTGTCATAATAATTTCATTAGAATGAATATGTTCAGAAGCTTGTTGCGTAATATTTTCTGCACTAAAAAAAAATGCACAACTATGGTAACAATATTAAATAGAATTATCTATATTTCCATTAGTCATTAAAACTAACCAGGTTTCCAATTCAACCTCAAATTCATTAATATGCTCTATAAGAGCTGATTTTAAAGAAGGCACTGAAATATTAAAATCAACTTGTTGATCACCTTCAGCAGTAAGAATCTTGTGTAAAGATTCTTGTGGATCTGTTTCATCAGTTTTATTTTTCAGTTCAGAAGTATATTCCTCTCTAATTATTTGCAATATTCTACGAACCATGTTTCCAATACAAAATTCAAGAGGAATAGTTTCTACCAGGTATTTTCCATTTCTAGTTATTATACTTATCAAATTCCTTTTAAAGTAAAAGTATATATAGTTAAAATGTTGTATTTTTGATTTATTTCATTTCTTCTATGAAACAGTATACACCTAAGATAACACAAATAAAGAGCTAAAATATTCAATAAAATAGTAGCAACCTCAAAATTAATATGAATTTAATAATTTAAATACAGGTAAATTTAATTTAATACCATTAAAAAAAGGCATTAAATTTTAATAATTCATGTTATCATCATCTAATAGTTGTCAATATTCCTTAAAAAACTTCTTTATTTAGTGTTTCTTAAATTTATACATTTCATTAAGATAACAAGAGAAACGCAATAATTACTCAGCCGTAGTCCATTCGGTATTGTTTATGATTTCTTTCAAAACCGATATAGTAGCTACTACGATATCATATGTACCACTAATATTACTGAAATATAAAATACTTTTAAACAATCTATTTTATATAAGGTTATATCACTTTAAATTCTTACCCGTAATGAATATTGTCTATTAATTTTAATACTCCTTCGTTAATATTCTCATCCCTAATGCTAACCATTATGACGGAAAAATAACAGTCTTCTTTTTAAAGATTACTTTTTTTTTCTTTGGAAATTGGATTTAAGATATCAAAACTTAACATTTACTAATAGTCAAACCAGTGAAAGAAGGTACATGGATTTACGCTTTCCACCTGCACAAAGCTCGATGAACCTTCCACCACTCTTTGTTTAATTTTTCTGACTTGACCATACGATTTCGGTTTAAACAGCAGGCGCCATCTATTAGCAGTAAGAAAATAATTTGTACGTTACTACTATCTTAGACGAAATATAGGAGTAGGTGATGAAATGTACTTCTACGCCCCGAATTTCTGGAGATCTACAACCCCATTACCATTTTAGCATTACTCGCAACATTACCAACAGAATACACGAACAGATAGTGACCCTTACGTCAATTAATAAGAACTAAAGATTATGAATCCCATTAATCGCGTTTACATATTTCAATCAAACAGTTTGTTGGATAACACGATAATTCAACTTATTGTTCTCCATATCTTGAATAATAGGACTGTACAATTGCGCTATACTTACCTTATCTTCATTTTAAAATTATTAAATGTCTAAGAAATTGCAGATGAAAAGTTTTATTCAAAATTGATTGAATCATAAATTTCTTGCGCAGTTATTAGCTTGATTGTTTCCGTGTTCCTTTGATAGGTGGCAGCCCTCATCAAAGTCGGTTACCACTTTTGTTTACTTGTCGATAAATGTTTATCACCAGTTTGAACACTTTTTGGAGAGATGGAACTATTAACGTTACTAAAATGTTTTAGATATGCGGGAAATTTAAAAATGATTTTATATATTGCAAAATGATAAATTGCATAATAATTGTATACCACTATAAGTTACTAATGCTTAACCGTATGTGTATGTACGTGTATATATGAGCTCGTTTAAACGCTGTAAGAATTGCCGAAGATGCTCTTCGTGCTCCGTTTCCTTAGCAGAGGCAATAAGAATATCGTCTATATAACAAAAAGCGAAATTTAGACCTCGGAGTACTACGTCCATGTATCGCTGGAAGGTCTGTGCGGCGTTTTTGAGACCAAATCCTGAGACCAAGCTGCTAAATCCCCATTGAGTAACAGGTGCGATAAAGAAAGTAATTGATCAATTTCGTGAGTTACTGCATACAAAATTCTATTCTTCTCCGTAAATGCTGCAAGGTATGCTTTATCTGAGACATTCTGTAAGATGCACCTACATAACAATTTGTTTATCGCAGAAAAGATATATCGTAGAATTGTTCTTAATGTTTGTAATTATTTAATAAATCATAAATAACGGTTACGAAACGAAATCACGCAAGCGAAATTTGTATAAAGATTTACAGATTCATTGCATACTATTAATTTATGCATATTTGTTAAATAACAAATGATGTATGAACCACAATGTTAATGAAGTAATTGTTAAAGGATTAAAATTAACAACTATTAGTTAAAAGTTAGTAGGCAAAGTAAGTTGTATGTTATAATTAATTTCAATCAATATTCGATTAGGTTTTAACGAATAAAGGAATAAATTTCGTAGAATATTTCTCATTTGCTATTAGAAGTTTAATGAAATATTAAAAAATCTTACATTAAGCATTGAAAATAATTACAAAATGTTTAAAAATCATAGAAACATTAACAATTCAGTGGCACTTCGTTGAGCACAAAAAGAATTTAGGAATAACTGCTTTGTGTTAAAAATTGGCTATATTTGCAAACTAATAATTGATTAAACGATACCGGTCACTAGATACTGTAATAATTTATTGCACGAACAATTAAAATTTAATAAATTATTCGTGTGCTTAAAGATACCATAAATTTACGATTCTAAAACATCGCTAATTGTTAAAAGAATATGTTCTGTATTTATTATATTAAATATTCTTGGTATTTATTATTACTTTTTTTACAAAATATAATAAATTTTATATAAGCTATTGCAAATATAATCGAAATGTTTAAAAACTATGAAGAATTTAGTTGCAGTTCATTAAGTACGAAGAAATTTAAGAATAACTCTGTTTAACGTAAAATACCGCTATATTCGCATAATAAATGATAATTAGGAAATAAAAAACAACGGGTGTAGTGATAATTTATTGCGTAAACAATTAAAATTTGGTAAATTATTATTAATATAGGAAAATAAATGTTCATATTCATGATCATACTTCATTCAGTGATGATCAATGGTATGCCACGGAGCATGCACTATTGCGCATGTTGCTCAACTGCGCAACTCGTGGGTGATATACTGCTCATTCATTGGTAATACATCAGTCGTCGGCTGACCTTCTTACCGACGACGTCTCTGTGTCGGTTGTGTTTCTGAACACATGTTGACATTTCGACCGTGACGTCACGGGTACTCGTGTACCCTCGCGACCTTTTCTTCTTGCGTTACCGCATATTATCACACGTGTTCGCTATCTATTATAGCGATTCTTAGCACGTGTTTTCTTCCGACTATCGCGAGTTTTCGTGAGCCTTTCTGATCGATTATTCCGACTCTTCGCGTGTCTTTTCCTCTGACTATCGCGAGTTTTCGCGAGCCTTTTCGGTCGATCGTTACGATCTTTCGGGCGTATTTTCTTCTGACTATCGCGAGTTTTCGCGAGCCTTTTCGATCGATCGTTGCGGTTTAACAGCAACATGATAACCGAGTAGCCGTACAGTGCCACTATATATCTCGCGATTTAGATAGTAGTGTTGCGAACATTTAATCGCGTTTCCGAAAATTGGTTCTATAACGTGAATACTATTTGAGGGGATTAGTGTTAGGTTAGTAGTTCGCGTTAGGGGGTTAAGGGTAGGGGGGTTTTCTAACAGTTAGGGGGTTTTGGGTAAGGGGTAATCGGGGCGCGTCGGTTATGGGTGGTGGGTTGGGGGGGTTCGCTCGTGGGTTATCCGTCCGTGGGGTAGATGTGGTGCGGTGGGTTTGTGGGTGGGAAGGTGCGGGGGTAGGGGGGGAACTAGCACAAGGATCTGGCACCGTCGGTCTCATGGGGCCCTCCGGCTGACACCGGAGCTTATGTGTACCTATGTACGGTCATCTGCCTTGTGGTAGTTCAGGGGTGTTTGGGCGGGTGGGTTTCGCGAGGGGTAGGGAGTTGGGTCGCGTCGCGGGGGTAGGGGGTACGGTGGGGAAGTAGCACAAGGATCTGGGGCCGTCGGTCTCATGGGGCCCTCCGGCTAACACCGGAGCTTATGTTACCTATGTACGGACATCTGCCTTGTGGTATTTCAGGGGTATATTTGGGGGGTTCGGGAGTTGTAGTTGGGGGGAACGGGTTGGGAGAACTAGCACAGGGATCTGGCACCGTCGGTCTCATGGGGCCCTCCGGCTCACACCGGAGCTTATGTGTACCTATGTACGGTCATCTGCCCTGTGGTAGTTCTGTTTTCCGTGAGGGTGGATTAGAGGCGGGGGTTGGGAGGGTCGCGAGTTAGGCGGTGGGGGTTTTAGAATCGGTGTAGGTTATGGGTGGTTTTTTGGGGCTATGGGGTTTAGATTAGCGTTAGGGGGTTTTGGGGTACGCGATAAGGGTTAAGGGAAAGGGGTGGGAAGTACAAATAGTATTCGCTTGTAGTTTATGGAGCCAAACGTTTATCAGTTTTTTTTTAAACAAACTTTGGTAAATTTATACCAAGTCAATCATAATACGAGATATTTATGGCATTGTATGGCTACTCGGAAATCGTTTGCTCTTTGTTTTTCGTTGCATATTCCAAAGAGTCTTAAGTGGCAGTTCGCGAACTCGTTGGTTTTAGTGTTGGGTTTTTGAAGGCGCCTTCATATTGTTGTATTCTATTTCGTTGTATTGTTGAGTGTTTCCGGCGGGTCTTTAACAAGGAGAATCTCAGGATAAATCCTCTCATAATGTGTTGAAATTTGGTAGGCTTATAGGTGTATGTGTACAGTAATTGTAACCGGAAGTATATTCGTAGATGAGCAGCCATTCGCAAAAAATACTCCCGAATAAGCAGTTTTCCCAAATTTTACACTGATTTTTCTTGAGAATGATTGCCCATCTGCAGTTGTAATTCTGATTGCAATTATTGTGCGCTACAAGTCCACCAAATCGGAGAGGATAAGCCCTGAGATTCTCCTTGTAAGCGTAGTCACCTCCTCGTGGTGAGACCTGGTAATTGGTATCGTTTTCAAAAGTATAAATCTTTTGAAAACGATACCAAGCTAAGAACTACGCATACCTGTAGTCCAGTTTATTTGATTAAAACATGCAAATCGTAAACTGGTCTACAGGTAAGAATTTTATGGTACTCTAAAGACTATATCACATAACACACTATCTTTATAATGTCTCTCTCTTACAGGCGACGAAATAAAAATCTTTTGATAACTTTATCAACCATGGAGGCTGGATTAAGCATAGTTTTTATATTCCAAACACGTTTTATTAAAAAGTGAAGATTTGATCGATTTATGGACACACACTATAACCATTTAGCGTTGAACGGGTGGAACTAATTTTCGTTTACCTGTCACTTACAAACTAGTAAAAATATTAAAATTTGTCAATTTAATGACAAGCTATTTACATGATTAGCTGCTCAAATTAAAGGTAAAGATCTCCATAACCAGAGATTAATCATATTGTATCAAAAGCAAGTGAGACTTTGGAGAAATAAGAATTAAGTAAAAAGGAGATCGAAGAAAGTAATTTTAAATTTTCGCGCATAAATTGAGTAACTTTAGTATGTTGCGCCATCTATTGAAGAATGATTGAAACTGTTAACGAAGCAGTTCGATTGTTTACCGTGCAGGTGGAGCGGTTATGTCGTTCTTTCTCTCTCTCTTTTTATTGTTGGTAAACATGTGCGAGTTGTTTGACGCTTACTTGAATAGATGGCAGCCCTAATCAAAGTCGGTTACCACGTTTGTTTACTTGTCGATAAATGTTTGTCAACAGTTTGGACACCTTTTGGAGAGATGGCGCCGTTAACGTTATTAAAATGGTTTAGATATGCGGGAAATTGAAAAATGATTTTATATATTGCAAAGAGATAAATTGTATAATTATTGTATGCCACTATAAGTTACTAATGCTTATCCGTATGTGTATGTATGTATACATTTATTAAGCCGCAATGTGTAAAAAAGTAAAGCAGTTATTAAAAAAAAAGATAAAGTGGTATGATATAATATTCGTAAATTAATTTGTGAACTTTTATAGCTGTTATTTCTATAATTCAAAGTTGTATCTGCCTTTTAACTATGGTTCAATTTTATGGTTCAATTAATTTGGAATGAAACTTCTAAAAGTTTTAAGTTTTTAACTGCGGTTTGTTGGACACTTAATAATTTTAAAAATATAGATAAGGTAAGTATAGTGCGGTTGTATAGTCCTGTTATTCAACGTATAGGGAACATTAAGTTGTATTATTGTGTTATCCAATAAACTGTCTGATTGAAATATGCAAACGTGGTTAATGATATAAATTTTGTTTCGATTGTCGAGCGAATGATTGATTACCGATTAGACACTAAGACTGTTTTTATTTGTTGATGAATCTCTCGTGCACACTTTTATATGCATTGCATACGTTCGCATATAATTTTCTAATAACATAACTTTCAAATCGCAAAAAATGTACTTTTCAGGAGTAATTTAGTATCTTAAAAGTATGCGCAGTAACATTTTCAAACCCATAGTAATAGTTGTAATTATTGGTTTCCGATTTTTAAATCTTATCACACATTTGAACGGTTAATAGTGAATATAAAAATAAATATTTATTGTTACAGAACTTATCTGGACCTGGAAATGAACAACGGGACAACTCCCAGCATCGGAAATCTTCAGAAGAAATTACACACACATTACAAAATCAGATTACTTGTTGTAAAATTATTATATGCAATGTATTTTACAAAAATCATAATAAATTAGATTAATTTAACAGTATTACAATGATTTATCATTTATTCCCTCTCCTATTTTATCTAAGATAATAATAAACAATATCCTGCAAAAATTAAAAATAAGATTCGTAAAGACTAGTAAAAAAAAACGCGAAAAAATAACAAAAATAACAAAATCTGTTGAAAAATTCCGAGAAATGACGTCAAGTTCCGAGAAATCGCGAAATTCCAAAAAAAAATATTCCGTGCTACCTCCTTGGTTGTCATGTTCTCCGGATACAAAATTCCGAATCTTACCGGGAATTTTAGAAGGAATATCGCGAAATCTCGATTTTGTATCAGGAGAACATGACAACCGAGGAGGTAGCATGAAATATTTTTCTCGGAATGTGACGTCATTTCTCGGAATTTTGTCATTTCTCGGAATGTGACGTCATTTCTTGGAATTTCTCGGCCGCGGAATCTTTGAATCGCAACCGAATTTTTCTACGAAAATCGAGGTTTTGTATCAGGAGAACATGACATTCGAGGAGGTAGCACGGAATATTTTTCTCGGAATGTGACGTCATTTCTTGGAATTTCTCGGCCGCGGAATCTTTGAATCGCAACCGAATTTTTCTACGAAAATCGAGGTTTTGTATCAGGAGAACATGACATTCGAGGAGGTAGCACGGAATATTTTTCTCGGAATGTGACGTCATTTCTTGGACTTTCCCGGACCCGGAATTTTTGACTCGCAACTGAACTCTGTTCCGGAAATTTGGATTTTGTATCAGGAGAACATGACGTGCAAAGAGGTGGCACGGAATATTTTTCTTGGAATTTTGCGATTTCTCGGAAATTGACGTCATTTCTCAGAATTTGACGTCATTTCTCGGAATTTCGCGATTTCTGGGAATTTCGTGATTTCTCGGAAATTGACGTCATTTCTCGGAATTTCTCGGACCCGGAATTTTTGAATGGCAACTGAACTTTGCTCCGAAACTCGAAATTTTGTATCAGGAGAACATAACGACCGAGGAGGTGGCACGAAATATATTTCTTAGAATTTGACGTCATTTCTCGGAATTTCTCGGACCCGGAATTTTTGACTCGCAACTGAACTCTGTTCCGGAAATTTGGATTTTGTATCAGGAGAACATAACGTGCAAAGAGGTGGCACGGAATATTTTTCTTTGAATTTGACGTCATTTCTTAGAATTTCGTGATTTCTCGGAATTTGACGTCATTTCTTGGAATTTTTCAACAGATTTTGTTACTTTCTTTATTTTTTCGTCTTTTTTACTAGTTTTTTCGAATCTTGTTTTTAATTTTTGCAGGATATTATTTATTATTATCTTAGACAAGATGGGAGAGGGAATAAATGATAAAGCATTGTAATATTGTTAAATTAATCTGATTTATTATGATTTTTGTAAAATACATTGTATAAAATAATCATACAATAAATAATCTGATTTTGTAATATGTGTGTAATTTTTTCTGGAGATTTCCGATGCTAGAAGTTGTCGCCTTGTTCATTTCCAGGTCCAGACGAGTTCTGTAACAATATTTATTTTTATATTCAGTAATAACCGTTGAAATGTGTGATAAAATTTATAAATCGAAAACCAATAGTTGCAGTTAAAAACTTAAAACTTTAAAAGTTTTATTCAAAATTAATTGAACCATAAAATTGAACCATAGTTAAAAGGCAGATACAACTTTGAATTATAGAAATAACAGCTATAAAAGTTCACAAATTAATTTACGAATATTATATCATACCACTTTATCTTTTTTTTTAATTACTGATTTACTTTATTTACACGTTGCAATTCGATAAATATATACGTACATACACATACGGATAAGCATTAGTAACTTATAGTGGCATACAATAATTATACAATTTATCTCTTTGCAATATATAAAATCATTTTT